>JAEQBH010004634.1:0-102500 GCA_016808115.1 Tetrastigma voinierianum
GAAAATCTTCCCTTGAAATTCCTTTCACAACCACTTTCCCTTTTTCTTTCAATTTCATGTCATGCACTCACACCTAATTTTCTAGGTTGCCCTAGTGCATATGAAATGCATTATGCCATTTCCAAACAATTTATATTAATATATAAATCATGTATGTACTAACATAAATTTACCCACATGCATCATGTCATTCAATTCACATTAATCCCACATATTATTTATTCTTATCAATAACATCAAATTAACTCACATGGGCTAATCACAATTTATTTCCAATGCCTTACACACAATTATATTTTTATATAATTCATCATCATGTTAACACATTTAATTATATGCATTAACAATTTCCTTTTTTTCACACAATTCAAGCCATCCAATTCGAGCAATATTTTGCTTGAAACACACATGGACAATTTAGGTCCAGCCGAAGCAAGCAGGCTTTGTTTTTAACGGTCCACTAAAGAGTAATGGGTTGTCGGGTGAGCCCACTTACCCAACTGCTCCAGTTCCACAAATCCGTAGTGTGTCAGGTCCGAAAACACCAAAACCATAATTTATTGCATCACACAAACCACCCCAAGCAGGTCCCTAAAGCTGCTCGAAAGCGGGTTCAAAATATTCCTTGATTGATCGAGTTTTGGGACCCGTCAGCTTGACCGCTCATGCTTTCCGTCAGCCAAAATCATTCTAAGGCTCTTAAAATCGAAAATAGCAGTGGGAAGGCCCCTACCTCTTGGGTTATCGAAACTCCTGAATCGGTGCTACGAATTTAGCTGCAGCGTAGAGCAACAGCTTTGGTAGAGAGAGAGGGAGAGAGGAGAGGTAATGTTAGAACAGGAAATCTAGAGAAGTGCGGTTTCTCTCTGCAAACCCTCCATTTCAAATCTACTCACCCCTCTCACCTACTACCGGATCCAGCAAAATGGAGAAGAAAGCTCCTCCTTTTGTTCCCCTCTTTGCCACTTGTCAAGACATCATTGGCTCCTTGGATTCCTTGCCATTTTAATCCACCCAGCCTTTGATTTTACTTCCGATTAGGAGATGGCAGCATGCTCTATTATGGAGCCCACAGCAGCGAGCTCAAGTTGACTGATTATGCACGACATGTGGTACTTTGGCAGGTATAAAATCGCCCAGTGGCCTCCCTTCACGCTTAGATTCTTGCTCCCGAAAAACATGCAAATTGATATCTCGAGTCGATGAGAATTCGACGTGGTAGCTAGATTTCACGAGACGATTCCAACGGTAAAGTCCGTTTTGTCATCCGAAATCTAGAAAAATTCTAAATTTTTACCAAAATTACAATTTTACCCTTTTTTAGAAAATTAGATTTTCTCGGGGTTTCACATTCTCCCCCCCTCCCCCTTAAAAGAATTTCGTCCCGAAATTCCACACACATACGCATCCACCCACGTGCATATGCAACCCTACACAATCCCTGCTTGGTGTGCAAATGCTAACCTTCCCAAGGTCACACTCATTGACAATCCAGTAGATTGGAAATCAGCCTAATCCATGCGTGAATGACATCAAGGCAGATATGTCTACCAGAAGATCCACCGTGACAGAGGAATCAACGAGATGCGGCTCTGACTCGACTATCAGTGCGACTCACCCATCCTAGGAAAACGTCCACACATGGTTTCTCTAGAGGCCTCAACCTCGACCCCGAACCTATCACACAAGATGCAACTGATAGACATGATGCATAAAAACAAATCTTTGGGTATAAAAGCATTGCCACGTAATAAATTTGTCTGCATGCCTGACCTGCATCCTGATGGCATAAGCAAGCCTGGGTCCCGAAGTCTGGCTGTGAGCTGTGCGTAGCCTCGACCACTTTGGCCATCTGTGTTGAAGGTGCTTGTATAGCACCACACTGGCTGAAGCCGGTTCCTCGAGCCATGCTAGAGGTGTGGAGAAATGAAGCTAATATCATCTTATCCTGCAATTCTTTGGAATTTGTGTTGTCCGAATCCTAGGATCCCTTGTCTCTAGGAAGCGATCAGGTCTCATATGTCAGTGTCGACATAAATAACATATCATTTGTTACACTTTGACCCAGTATCTTGGCAGCAGCGTGATAACCTCGACCACATTCACGAAATCCTTGCCAGCGGTCTTCTGCCTCCTTCCCGAACTAGAAAAAATGACTCTCCTTTCTTGCCACTAACACCCGCATCAGGTGCCGTGCATCCTCCATCTCTACTCTATGGTCATGGCGATCCCAACCATAGAGTCCCATGTCTTGTAAGTGAGGAAGTCCTACAATCACGCCACGAATGGATAATCTCAGTCCATTCTCAAACCTCCTGACCTTGGCCAAGTCTGTGGCTACATAATCGTCAGCAAAGCGAGCTAACTTCGTGAACCTGTCCACATACTCAATCATCATCATAGCCCCCTGCTTTAGCTCTAGGAACTCCTGAGCCTTCACATGTCTAACAGTGTTTGGAAAATACTTGCTCATAAAAAGCTCATGGAGCCCAGTCCAAGTCATCGCCTCTAAGTCCCTAGAGGTCTTCACCCAATTCCACCACACTTGGGCCTCGCCTCTGAAATTTGGAATCTCACGGCTAGTACGATCTGGTCGGTATCGGGAGGGCAATCTCCATAGCCTCCGATACCTTCTCGACTGCATGAACAGTGAGTGCGCCACCATCGGATCTCACTCCCCTGTGAATATCGGAGGATGATGTGCCTGAACCTCACGGAGGTTACTCGGACCTCCACACAGCTACTGTTGCACTAGCACGTGCGATACGCGAGTAGTAATCCCTACAGCCTCAGTAAAGGCCTGCTGGTCAAATACTGATGGTGCTTGGCTAGCACCTCGTGGACGACCTCTACGTCCTCGCCTAGTCATCTACACGTGTCAAATGGCAAGTTAAGATTCAATGCAATATCTCTAAGGTGTAAACACAGCCTCGAGGCACTATTCACATTCCGAAAAATTCTCATACGCAATGTCAATGCATTCATAGGTAATGCAAGACAATAAGTTCATATATTAAATCATATTCAACAAAAATATATATATTTTATTTTATTTCATTTTATTTTATTTTATTTTTTTTTTTGAAAACCTCGTGAGCGGTGCTTTCGTGAGCGGTGATCAACGATGACTCGAGCAGTGCATTGAGTTATTAGCGGAGTCGAGCGCGTAGTGCACACACCCATGGCTAGAAAGTGGCCACGGGGCCACGCGCGCCTGTGTAGGTGTCATGCCCCCCCTTTCTGGGGTCGCGAGCATGTCCCTCTGGGTGTCATTTCGTGCGGCGGGGAAGTAATATGTGCTAGCCCCCTTCCTTTCCACGATACAAAAATTGTATCATGATACAACTTCTACCGCGCGGGCTGCCGTGCGTGTCAGCATTTCCTTGCTGCGTAGTGTATGACCCCATTTCTTTGGCTCCCACTATCGCGGCCACAGGGCCTTGTGTCACGACACCCAAGCTGTCCCTCTGTCCCTGATACACTTTGTTTGTATCGCGACCCCCCACACCCATTGGTCGGGCCGTGTGGCACCCAGTCGCTCGCCCGCCTTGAAGCCCTGCCTTGCTCCATGAGGGCCCTCCCCAGCGCGTGTCGATGTCCTCTGCGCCCGGCTCGCGGTGTTGCGCCTGTCGCTCCCGAGGCCCACGTACGTCTGATACAAAACATTGTATGTGACTTAATCACGAAATAGACGTAGCCCCATTCGATTTCTGCGTAAATTTTTTTCACTCTTTTTTTCATATGTTCTACTCATGCAAGATCCTGCTTTACTCTCTTTCTTATATATATATATATATATATATATATATCTGGCTGCTTGGCGCCGACTCGCGGTATTGCGCCCTGTCCTTGTGACATACTGTCATGATACAAAACATTGTATCCTTGACTCGATCACCAAAATGAGCGTAGTATTCGATTTCTACATAATTTTTCACTCTTTTTTTTTTTCATATATTCTACTCTTTTGCATGATCACAAAAAAAAAAAAAAAAAAAAATTATATATATATCTTCAGTAGAACCAAAAATATTTATTTAAAAAAAAAATTTCATGTTTTACACACTGTAAAACTAACCCAAAAAAAAAAATTTCTCTCAACACATTTTTTTTCCTTATTCAACTACCTTGCTACTCCCGAATGCGTGCTTGAACTTAGCATATTTACTTGATTCAAAATTTTCAAGAGTTTAATTACAAACTCTTTTTCTTGTGCAAAAACTAGAATAATTTTCCAGAATTCCACAAAACCCAATTTGTTCATGTTCAAACTGGAGCTACTGTCCAGAAAAAAAAAAATCCGTTTAATTCTGAACCATTCTTCCCAAAATTCCTCAAACAAACTTTTTCTCAAACTAAACCCCTAAGGTTATATTTTTTTTTTCTAACCCTAGTGTTCAACATCATTCCTATATGCTATTCACCAAGCATACAATTTCACACAACACATACAACACATAATTCAATCACACATCACATTTAATTCATCAAAATGCACAAGGATGCATGATCTAACCCGTGCCCATAAAGTCCTAGGTATCATTATACCTAACATTAATACTATTATACTCTGTATCGACATCGAGCTATACCAAGAGTTTGTGATGCTCTTACACCTTATATTACTGGCCTGGCCCAAGTCCCTCGAGCCCTAGGTATTCGTATGCCTAAGCTCTGCATGCAGAGGCTTGAGGTGGTGTACACCTAGCTCGATGCCAGGCTGTGACACCCCGATCCTAGGGTGTCTCATTGACAACCCGTCAACCTACGGAAAACCTATGTCTCATTTCATGAAACTCATACATGAGTAAAATGGCCGCATTAGCCTTACATCATACTCATCAAAATACATCCCAACTATATTGCCATAGTTCAAGAGTTGATTACATCATCTTAGCCCGCATATTAAGATTACAATGTTAATACATGTCATACAAAATAAATACCAAAATCTGTCAGGCTTTCTTAAGCGAGGCCTCTAATGGGCGTCGTCTTCCTGAACACTCCCTGTACTTGAAATAATGATCTCGACGGAATTGTGATGCCTAGTAGTGATAATCTCTACGTGGGTTGCTCCCGCTAAGTGCACATACGATGATTAGCTATCGCATTCGAAGCAAACACATGATCTACTTGAATGTCTCGTGATATGGATGAAGTCTGACTCACCCTTTCCCATTTCTCAAGCCCTCACAGACTCCCTCACACATGCCTAAGCTAAATGTGAGAAAAACATCGTTTTTGAAACAAAAGCTTTTTGTTTTTTGAAAACATCATATCGAGTTTCAATAAATATATTGGACTACCCTCCGAGGCGAATTGCTGAATCATTTTTCGAAACAGTCATGGGTCAGCCTCGAGATGAACTGTTGGACCACTTTCCAAGGCAATTCTTCGGAAAATCTTCCCTTGAAATTCCTTTCACAACCACTTTCCATTTTTCTTTCAATTTCATGCCATGCACGCACACCTAATTTTCTAGGTTGCCCCGGTGCATATGAAATGCATTATGTCATTTCCAAACAATTCATGTTAATATATAAATCATATATGTACTAACATAAATTTACCCACATGCATCATGTCATTCAATTCACATACTAATCACATGTTATTTATTCTTATCAATAACATCAAAATTAGCTTACATGGACTAATCACAATTCATTTCAGTAAACACACACAATTATATTTTATATAATTCATCATCGTATTAACACATTTAATTATATGCATTAACAATTTCCTTTTTTCACCGCAAATTCAAGCCATCCAATTCGAGCAATAGTTTGCTTGAAACACATGGACAATTTCAGTCAAACCAAGCTTAGGAATTTATTTTAACGGTCCACTAGGCCAAACGATGACATCGTGGCGACCCACCTGCTTATCGATTCACCCCGAGGCAAAATCTATAATATATCTTTGCAGCTTACCGGAAACCATAATTTATTATAAATTATCACACTGGCTCACCCAACAGTCCTAAAGCTGTCCAAATAGGTTAAAAATATTCCAACGGTCGGTCAAGTTTTGGACGATCAACGGCCAATCACTATCTCAAATCAACCAAATCATTCACAAGGTTCTTAAAAACAAAAAATAACCGAGTAGGAGAATATCCCTACCTCTTGGAGTTGTAGAAACTCCACAAAAACGGTGACCACGGGTAGCCCTTGTCGTGTAGAACAACTTTGCTTCTTGGCTCGAAGAGATCCGACGGTCCGAACACCGGGAAATCTAGAAAGAAGTTGCACTTTGTCTCTCTAAAAACCTTCCATTTTCAAAAATCTGCTCACCCCTCTCACCTACTGCCGGATCCAGCAAAATGGAGAAGAAAGCTCATCTTTTTGTTCCCCTCTTTGCCACTTGTCAAGATATCATTGACTCCTTGGATTCCTTATCCATTTAATCCACCAACCTTTGATTTTCCTCCAATTAGGAGATGCCACATGTCACCCATGGGCCCCACACTTGAGCTCAGTTGGTGATTATGCACGACACTTGGCATGTTTGTGAGTCTTTCGAGAATGCCACAGTGTCGTCTTATACTGTTGCCTCGAAAAACATGCAAATTCCAAGCTATGCCAGTGATGAAATTCGACGTGATAGCTAGATTTGAGGCGATTCAACGGTAAGAGTCGTTTGTCATCAAATCTAGAAAAATTTCGGATTTTTACCGAAATTATGCATTTTCCCTTTTTCGAGAAAATTAGATTTTCACAAGGACTTACATCATAAGAGCTTTGCCACTTATCATACACGGTAAGGTGACACATGCTCATCATATGAGTTTTCTATATCATTGTTCACACTTGTGGGTGTATGAGAAATTTTTGGAAAGTGGAAAAATATGTTTTAAAAAAGTTCTGCATTTTTGTCACCGATAATAGTGTTTGCATTCTAAGAACATCACTTTTCAAAACTAGAAAATCTATAAATCCTTATTACTAGCATACTCGATAAACATGCAATCAGAAGTCTTTGATCCTATTTTCCTCTTTTTAGGATCAGGTAATATAACCTTGGCAAGACACCCCCACACTTTCAAATATTTAAGGTTAGGTGCATGACATTTCCATAACTCATAGGGTGTCTTACTAGTTTTCTTGTATGGAATTCTATTTTGTAGATGACATGCAGACAATATGGGTTTGCCCCATAGATTATGAGGTGTTGAAGCACTAACAACTAGAGAATTCATCATCTCTTTAAGAGTTCTATTCTTTCTTTCAGCAACCCCATTTGACTCGAGTGAATAAGGAGGAGTCACTTCATGAATTATTCCTTCATTTTCACAATAATCATTTAAAGGGATGTATTTGCCCCCTCTATCATATCTAATCCTTTTGATTTTCTCATCAAGTTGATTTTTTACTTCAGATTTATAACTTAAGAACATGTCAATGTTTCATCTTTATTTCTAAGCAAGTGAACACTAGTGAACCTAGAATAATCATCATTGAAGGTCACATAGAATTTCTTACCTCCTTTAGTCATAGTTTGTTTTAAATATCCTAGATCATAATGAATAAGTTCTAACATTTTTGTTTCTCTAGTCACTGAGCCACATGTCTTTTTAGTTTGCTTAGAAGTGGCACATATTTGACATTTACTTAAGCTTGAATAGTCAATATTATTGATAAGGCCTAGAGTTTGCATTTTCTTAATATATCCACTACTCACATGTCCTAATCTAGCATGTCATATATAATAGGAATCAACCAAGTAAGTAGAAGAAGAAGCATTTCCATTTATAACCGAGGAGATGTTAGTACAAGGCCCACCGATTACAAACCCTTTTCCCCTGAGATGTGTATTTTTGTCATTACAATCCTATCAGACTCAAATGACACTTTAACCCCCACCTTTCCCAATAAAGCAACTAAAACTAAATTTGCTCTAATATTAGGAACATGCAGCACATCACTCAAGGCCAGAGTCTTCCCCGAAGTGAGCTTCAACATGACTTTGCCTTTGCCCAAAACCTGAACAGTGTGAGAGTCACCAAGGTAGACAACCTTTTCGTCATCCCCTACTGGAGTGTAGGAGGTAAAAGCATCTTTATTTGCACAAATATGTCTTGTTGCACTAGAGTCTACCACCCAATTCTTGGAATTGGTCACCATATTAGCTTGTGATACAACAACAACTATTATGTCATCTCCTTCGACCAAGTTGGCTTTAGGAGGATTTCCACTGTTTCCAGTTTTTACTCTCTTTCTGCACTGGGGTGCATGATGGCCTGGTTTGCCACAAACAAAACAAGTGTATTTCTTCTTGAAAGTCTAGGGGTTAGAAATCTTAGGTTTGTTATCAAAGTTTTGAGATTTATGTTTATACCTTTTAGGTCGATTTGGACCAAGCTTGCCTTGATGGTCATCTGTTTTGTTTTGGTTGCCTTTTGTTCTTTGCAGTTTATATCCTCTATGATGATGTGAGTGATTAAATCAACCAGGGACAATTTCTTATGTTTATGTTTTAATTGTTGTTTGTAGTCACTCCACGAGTCAGGTAGTTTTTCTATCAACAGTCTTGCTACAAACTGTGTTAGTAGTTCTATTTTTTCAACTCTTAGTTCCTCCAGCAATTTGTGGTACTCATTGATGTCCTTGTTGTCTACCATTTCCCATTTGTAATAGTTTCCTACAACAAAATTGTGCTTGCCCACATCCTCAGTAGTGTATTTTTTGAGCATTGATTCTCATATAACCTTTGCTTCCTTGTAGGTAGAGTAGACATCAAACAATTCGTTAGACAATGTAGTTAGGATGGTATGTCGACAAACCTTGTTCATGTGTGTCCACGTCTCAGAGTTGGAAATCGTGTTTTCAATGGACAGCAACCATGCCACTCCATGCATATCGAGAGTGTATATCCTTTCCTGCCAACGTTTGAAATTTTGGTTTAAGAAGACCTCAATCATGGAGATGTCTGGAAAGGGTTTTGCGTAGGTAAGAAGCATAGGAACTGGTAGTGTAGTAGCAATGGTTGGGATTGCGATCAAGGGCTGGAGAGTTGTAGGAAGGGCAATGGGGCGATGATGACTCAGTGATGGGGCGAGGGGCCTTAGCATTGGTGTCTATGGTCAAATTCCTAGGATTGTTGAAGATGCACCCTGCAGAAGGTCAAAAAAAGATGAGGACGACAACAACAAATAGGAGCAGGAATAGGAACTCGAAGATCGTTGGACGGCAAGTTCAGGAATAATGTTGTGCCTATAAAATCAATAGTAGGTTGGGGAGAACAAAACAGACTGAGGCGTGTATAGAAAATAACGTATATGAGATTTGATTCCTCATGATACTTGAGTTCTTGAGCTTAGATGAGGATGAGCTCTAGAATAGGAGCAGAAAGAGTGAGAAGAAGAGCAGGTGAGAGTTGTGAAGAAGGGTTGAAGAGTGTTTCTCCAAACTTAGAATCCATTTGAATTTATAGGCAAAATTATGGTCATTGGCCATTAAAAGGATTTAATTAAAAAAACATTATGAATTAAATGCAAACTTAATAGTAAGAATTAAAGCAAAACGTTACGAATTAAATGCAAACTTAATGGTTAGAATTTGAATTCAAAATAAACCTGTTGTGAATTTAATGCGATTTTATGAATTGAACTGTTTTGATTTTAAATACACAAAAATCAAGATTTTTATTTAGGTAAGCAAAACCAAGAAATTAGTGGGAACCAAACCGATAATCCTGGTTTATTCTTACTTTTGAGGGAGGAGGAATCCAGCGATTTGCACTAAAATCGAGACTACGGCTTTATTCTTATGTCTGAGCCTCTTTCTTCTCAAGTCTGTGTACAAGCCTATGGTGGGTTTTGGTTTATAAACTCAATAAAGACTCTTGTCTTTTTCCATGTAGGACAAGCACCTTTAGTTTTGAAAAACTATTGTTTACAACATGGGTGTGCGATGTTGTAGAGAGGGGAATGAAGGGAGTTCATTCTGAATTCCACTACAAGTGATCAAGTTAAAGAAGGGTCATGGGAAAATAGGGATTCTTGTACCACATAAGACTAATTGTAACCTTGAATAAGATCATTGAAAATCCTTGCGTCTAGGCACAGCCCCATGGACGTAGGCAATTGCCAAATCACGTAAAATACTATATGTGCTTTTACTTTATTGCATATATTTTATATCTGCTCTTCATACACAGCATCCCATAAGAGAGTTTGGACTCACCGACCCCCATGCATATAATAGCGACGTGCTACTGTAAGACTTTGTTGCACTAGTACTATATTACGAGTACACTAACAAGCACAAAAGTCCGAACCATCATACAGTCCTAACATCAGGAACTATGTCTAAGAATACACACTCATATCTGTTAATATATATATATTATAAAATTGAAAGTAAAACATCTATTCATTTTTCCAAAGAGTCTATGTCAAAAAATACTTAATTTCAAAACCGACTTAGGCAAAAGTCCAAGCCACACACGTAAATATGTGGTGATTTCTGCCGACCGGGCAAGACTAAGAGGAGAAAACCGCTTGTTATGACACAAGATTCAAGAGATGTTGCAGCAAATGGTGTGAAACTGTCATAAGTGCTGCAACCAACTATATCATGTTATACAACATGCTGAGTTAATTTATGCACAAGTAATGTAATTAAAAAAATATGCACAAGCTCACACACACAGGAGGACACAGAGATTGGTTACGTTAGCCATTGCCTAAGATTCGTGGGAGGCTATGCCTATATGCAAAGGATTTAATTATATATATCAATTAAAGCTATTTTTATCTTACACGGCATGTGCGCTCACCTTCTCCAACGTTTTTTTCGCTTAATTATCTCATAAAATAAAACATATACCTAGATCCTTTCATTCCCCAAAACACGTCATCTAGACACCCACATGCCCAAATTCTCCTCATAGAAACTCATGCATACATAACATAAGAATAACATTTAATGCTATGGAAACTCCTCAACCTCTGAATCTTTAACTCAACTCTGACATGGTCTAGAGGGACACTATGAAACATCTTTTAATCCCCTTTTTATTCTCATGCTTTAATATTTCTTTCAATATTCTCCTTGATTTGCAACATGATTTACAATTCGTGTTTATGGAAGGTTCCCTTAATTGTTACAATTATCCCTTTATTATATAGATTTTATCTCCATAAATATCTCACCAAATATTCTGATTTTGGCTCATCAAATATCTTGATTTCATTACATAAATATCATAATGGGATATTTGCCTCTCATAGAAAACTCACCAAACGTGATTCAATCTTCCAGATTTGATTAGTTCATTATTGCTCAATATCACCCTCTACTCTTCCTTATTCATCTTAAGAAATAGTAGCTCCTGATCTCCAAAATATTTGCTTCAAAAACGGATTTTATTGAATAAGATAAGTTGTGTTACACAGTTTGATGTAACAACTTGTACGACATCAGCTTTGACAACAAGTTATATTACTGGAAACATACGATTTATTTTTATCTAAGATTATGCCAAAAGATATCTCAAATAAGGACTTTGAAGATAGTTGTAAACATCAACTTATGATAGGGTACAAGAAAAAATAAAAATAAAAACCACTGAACAAGATTAGATAATAATTAAATTATTCACCAACATATAATATCTCCCTTTAAATTATTACATTCGAAAATTTGATTGTGAAGTTAAAACAACCAACAATACACTGAGTACCTACAGGGCAAGTTAATATCACCAAAGCAAGTTTCAAAGGAAAAAATATCGAAGCTTATTCCCGTTGACGAATACAATAAATGCTATGCCAAACAGATTCCACGCTACTTGTACAGAAAAAGTGCGATGATACGAGGGCAAAAATAAAAAGATCAAACGCCGTGTGTCATGATTTGAGGAATTTTCGAACTGTGTAGTGAGTAAAGAGTGGGTTAAGTTTGTAGAATTAAGGTTAAATAGGACTATCATGTTTTTTAATATCCTCGCGTCAGGTGCGATCAACATGTGGAAAGATAAATAAATTAATGTACTAATATGTAAATGAAGAATAAATACTCAAATTACATAAATGTGACTCGAACTCATAACTTTTCACTGCATCAAGTTTTGATATCGTATTAAATAATCAATATTTTTTAAAGGATTCAATTATAAAAGATTCGTTCTCATATGAGAATGAGTTTTACATCATTAAATAGTGATTTTATTTCTTGAAATCTATATTTTCTTAGATAAAATTTTAATCTATACAGATCTCAAGAGATAAAATCATCATCTAATAATGTAAAACTCATTCTCATATGACAACGAGTTTTTTACAGCTAAACATTTTTCTAAAAACTCAAATTTATAAAATTTATATTTAATATAAGTATCATGCTTCTTAATATAAAGGAAGGGAAAGAGAGATAGATAGCTAATCATGTTAGACCAATGAAAAAGAAAGACAAACCTTACTTGATTTCTATTTTTAAAAACTATTCTAGAAAATAATTTTTAAAAATATAAAGAACATTATTTTGATGTTTTTTAAAAAATAATTTGATAATTTGATGTTCTTCGCGTTTTCCACAATACAAAATATGGGTACCAAAAACAATTTTATATTTTTGTATTTTTCAGAACAAAAAACTATTCAATATGCCCCAAAATTTTCAAATGACGTTAGAATTCAAGTTTGTTTGGGGCTATTTTATTTTTTAATCCAAACCCGAATAGTGAGATCCATTGAATCTAAAAGCACCCATGGCCCATTTCTAAATTTCCAAAGCCTGTGGAGTCAATGCCAAAACCCTAATATCATTTCCAATAAGTAAAAGTTGATGAAACATTTGATTAAAACAATTTAAAGTCAAAATTTGTAAATCTAATATTTTTCATGTTTTTTCTGAAAATGAATTATGGACAATAATAGATTTTGTTATTTCATGTATTCACACATGTATTTAAAAATAAAGGGTTTTACCCATAAAGTAAAAAAACCCTAACCATCTTTCCCTTTCTCTTATCTTTATCTTTCTAGTCCATTTTCCTTAAATAAGAAGGGGTTATTTTTTTGTTATTTTTATCTTGAAGTCACCCCTCTACATCTTGTTTTACCATTTTTCTTTCTCAATAAAATGATTTTTCCACAAAAAATTCCATTTAATTTGCTTTTTCGCGTTATTATCATCAGACATGCACAGAAAGCTTGTCGTCGCCTTACGCGACGCGCGGCTTAAGCGTCGTCAGCATGACGTTGCTTTCATCATTCTCACAAGGCCTTTTAAAGGGATTCAAAGACAAATAGATCTCGATCGTGACATTACATCAAATCATAATTGTTAATATGTTACAGAACTAGAGTAATATGCATTCTAGTTATCATAAAATTATCGACGCGAGGCTTTATGTCGGGACCATCGCGACATTAAACCTAAACGCCACATCATCGCCTGCAGCTTTTAATGACTTAATTCTACAAGCTCCATCGAATGTATTACTAATTTGAATTAATAAAATTATTCTCCTTTAAAAAAAGGGTTATTACCATAAAACAATAAATATATTTTTGTTAAAATAAGGTCAAATTTTGATAAAGGGTTAGATTTCCAAAATTTAGTTTTTAAAATGTCTAATAGTGGCGGACCCATTGTATGCCTAGGGGACATGCCCCCGTCCAATTGTTTCAAAAAAGTTTCAATAAGGAGTTCAAACCCTTTACTACTTTGTATATGAAGATATATACTGTCACCATTGTGTTCTAGTTCCTTTTAAGTGACAAATTAATGCCCTATGACCTAAATACTCAACTATTGCCCCCCTTTAAACCATTTTCTAGATCCACCATTGCTCCTTTAATCAAATCACCCAAAATTGATACATAAAATATATTTTACATTTGTACCAAATATTTTATAGGGGCATGATCCATTATGATTAACTTAAGTTCATTTTTTTCTTAACTTTCTCTTAGTAACCTTTTTTTCTTTAAGTAAGAATGCACTCTTTTTGTACTAAAATCACTTCTTTACGATTTTTCATTTTTCTTAATAAAGCTTGCCTTCCAATACATATATGTGCTTTATATTTTTTTTTACGTATTTAGTCACACAAGACACATACGTATCACATCGCCAAGGATCACTGAGCTGGTCGTTTTGTCTCATGCAAGGGTGGTCGCGACTTCTACACGCATCTGCTTTGGCTTTTCATCATCATTACAAACATTTATTTACGTTTTCGAGAATTCAAACGAAAGAAAATATATACAATTAGAGACAATAAATCAAATCAATGGTCATCCGTATAATCAAAATCGCGATTATAAGCTACAATATTAATACATCAAAACGCTGCACCAAATCGTTAAATATATGGGGCCAATCGTTTATTACGTTATTAACCCAACGCCGTTTTTTATTTTCGTAGCTTCTTAGCTTATTTCATCTCTATATTTTTATTAACGTATCATACTTCAATCAATAAAATTATTTTTCTCTTCAAAAAAAAGTATTAGAGTGCTCACTATTTCAAACAGTTGGACATAAAAAGGAGGAGGTTCCTTGAGTCGGTCTCAACAAAACTGTTTATTACCTTGAAAATAAAATATATTTAAAAAAAAAAATTAGCAATGGGCGCGTGGGAAAAGGATGATATGAGGCACGTGGGATTAGAATGTTGCATTATTGTCCCATTCCATTTCAAAAAGCATACTTATTCGTATTTCACCAGATTAGAAAGAAATTGTCGAAAGTATGAGATAAAGTCAGCAAATACCGAAAATACCTCGAAACAGCCACACTTTCGACTAACATTCCACTATTTTATGAGTCATAAGAAAACGACCGCGGAAACCCCCATTCTTCCTCTCATCGTGTCACCCTCTGGTCGGCCGACACGACCGGAGGAGCTTCTAGGCAGAGACGGGCAGCAGAGAGAAATCTATTAATTTCTGTGTATTCACCGGTTCCTTAGATAGGGTAGAACAGAGAACAAAGAAGGAGTTAAGGAAAGTAGGTCTACTATAAGGGGAGAGGGAGATAGGGAGTAAAGAGCATCTTCGTATCTATCTCTCTGGCATATGGATTGTTGAAGAAGAAGAAGAACCATTATTGGTTTTTCTTAGTTTCAGTACAGTCCACTAGTTCAAATCTCTGTCGTTGCTATAGATTGAATCCTTCTTTCCTAATTCTTTTTTTTCCCGGAGAAATGAAGTCTTTGCGTTTCTTTTACCTGTTTCTTCGCGTATTCTTTATAGTCTACGCTATGAATGGTACTTCTTTCTTTCTTACTTTATTGATTCGCCCTTCGATTTTATTTGTGTTTCAAGTTCAGCGCTTTGAAATTATGAAGTGGGTGGTTTGAATTAGACTAATATTGACTTGGATTGATCTCAGAATTTTTTTGAATTTATCGGTTTTGTTTCTTTAAATTATAATCGTTTTACAACTGGGTTTGTGTGTTTTTTCTTGTTTGTTCCTTTAATTCGATGATAATTGCCGATTTTATGATTCAGGATTCATTTCCGTGCCGTTGGTTCTCACTCCTCGGAGTGCAAATTTATTTTATTGGAAATGGGTGGCCTTTTTTTATTCATTATCTTCTCTGGGTGATAGATGAATTTTGATATCCGTTTTTGAAAATTTTTGCTAGAAAAATTTTATGATTTTATGATTGCTATTAGTTATTGTTTCAAAGATTTTGGATATGCATGAGAAAATTTTCTGCAAGAAATTCTGACTGATTTAAGTATGTCCAACGCTCTTACAGTCACTTTACTATTTCAGAAACTTTGTTTGATGCATTGTTCATGTGTTTGCTTGATGATTTGTTCTTTTCCCCCCTGGAATCGTAGTAATTCTATTTGATTATGTGAAATATTTGTTCTTTAGCTTTCTTTCCCTTAAACTCTCTTTTATCCTTTGTCAACCTTTTTCAACCTATCTTTGTAATTGCTAATTCCGATATTTTCCTGTTACATTGTTTAGATCTGTATCCTGAGTTGTACCAGATTTTACTATCCTCTGATTTGTAGTTTGCAATTTGGTCTTTCATCTATTTGTACAAAGCTTTGCAGAAGACAAATTAGCAAAAAAATTGCTTTACTATGCTCACCCTCAAGTTAAATTTTCTTAGTCCAATTGATTTTCTTGTTTTTCTGGCTTACTTAGATTTCAAAAGAATCATTGTGAATCCTTATCCATTACTATTGGGGGGCCAGAAATATTTAATGCTATGTGATCTCAAATTGGCCACGGAATGTGTGCATCTATTTATTTTTCTTTTTCTGTTTTTTGTTGTTGTTGTTGTTGTTGTCGTTATCTTCCTTAGTACAAAAGAAGAATGGTTAATCGGTATCTTTTCCTTTTACCAGAATCCTTGACAGTGGAAGCATTCACTGGAACCTATGGAATAAATTATGGAAGACTTGCAGATAACATCCCTTCGCCTGATGAAGTTGTTACACTTCTCCGAGCAGCAAAGATAAAGAATGTTCGAATTTATGATGCTGATCACAGTGTCCTCAAGGCTTTTAGTAATACTGGCCTTGAATTAGTGATCGGTGTTCCAAATGGAAACCTGAGAGATATGAATGCCTCTGAAGACCATGCCCTGAGTTGGGTTAAAGAAAATGTACTGTCGTTCTTTCCTGATACACATATTCGGGGTATTGCTGTGGGAAATGAAGTTCTAGGAGGGGGTGATCAAGAACTATGGGGAGTTCTTTTGGGTGCAGTAAAAAATGTTTATAAAGCCTTAGATAAGTTTCATTTAACCGATCTGATTCAGGTTTCAACCGCGCATTCACAGGCTGTTTTTGCAAATTCCTATCCCCCCTCCTCATGCATTTTCAATCAGAATATTGTCCAATACATGAAGCCACTCCTGGAGTTCTTCTCACAGATTCATTCTCCTTACTGTTTGAATGCTTATCCTTTTCTTGACTATATGGGAAATCCAGAGAACATTGATATAAATTATGCCCTTTTCCAGAAAACACCGGGTATATATGATGAACAGGCTAAACTTCATTATGATAACATGCTTGATGCTCAGATTGATGCTGCCTATGCTGCTTTGGAAAATTCTGGATTTAAAAAGATGGAAGTCATAGTTACAGAAACAGGCTGGGCTTCTCGTGGGGATGAAAGTGAAGCTGCTGCCACCACAGCAAATGCAAGGACTTTCAATTATAACCTGCGTAAAAGACTTGCCAAGAAGAAGGGAACCCCACTGAGACCAAAATGTTGGTGAAGGCATGTTTTTGTGGTGCTCTGAGAATCAGAAGCCTGGTCCAACTTCTGAGAGGAACTTTGGACTGTTTAAAGCTGATGGGAGCATATCATACGACATTGGGTTTAAAGGATTGAAATCTTCTGCAACTTCATCTATTTTGTCGTGGAAGGTATGAGGTTCCTTACCTCCTTGAAATATCTAATTTTGATTGCTAAGATCTTGGGGGTTGGCTTGGCCATTGTGCATTATTCTCACATGAGATTGTAAAATTCTGCAAAAGAGTGAAGAAAATGATCCGTGTGCTTTCTTCTTTTATTTTCTATTGTAATGCCATGGCTTGGTGGCTTGTTCATTCTTTTATTTGACTGGTCTTGCTGAAAAAATTTCATTGGGAAAAGGCCATCAGAAATCTAAAGCAAAAAGAATTCAGAAGTTTTGGCTAAACATAAAGCATAAATAAAATTAAGAAACAAAGCCTCCAAACTACCTTGGTAAGAGATATGTAAGACTTATCTTAACGGAATACAAGGTAAGAGAGTTCAAAATCTTCTCCTCTTTCTGATGTCCTTACCAAAAGGGTGAAGGGATGTGATTTTAGGGGGCACTTATTTAAGTTTTTGGGAGGTTTTCACATAAGCTCACCCTCAAAAAAAAAAAAAAAAAAAAAAATTCAATGCCGTCTAATGGACCCCAACAAGGATAGGAAATACGGTTTGCAAATGAGGCAACAATGGCTGAGGTTGCCCATGATTCTGCATCTCTGCGTCAATGGATGAGATTGTCCATGATTCTGTATCTCATATGAGTATGCTAAAATTTGTCTGCTCATCTAGATTCTATTAATCTGATGCTCTGTTGCCAAAATTGTATCCCTAATAGAAAGACATGCAATGCTGCTATTGAACTTAAGGATGGACTATTAAACTCTTTTTATTTTTTGTTTTTGTTTTGGAACTTCAACATCATTTATTGTCTGCCAATTGAGAGCTTTACCTAATTATATCTTCCCAAAAAAGAACGCTGCCCAACGAACTATTAAAGGTTCTAATAAGGTTAGGGTTCTAGCAGTTTTCTTCATCATATGCCAAACAAAGTTGATCATGATTGCATTTCTTTTTTAATGCATCCATATCCCTCATTACAACCCCTTCTTGTGTGCCCCTCAAAGGCAGCATAAACAAAGGGTTTTTATCATATTAAACTACCAATTACCATCCACTAATAACTACCATAAATAACCTAATCCATTTTGTGTATGCACCTTAAAAACTATGAATTCAAAATCCTATCATCCATCACTGATTCCACTTCAAGGGAGATGAATCCTCACTTCCCCTGCCGTCCAAAGAAAACCTGCATTGATTTCCTAGTATATGTACTTAAACAAGGGAATTTTCATTAAAAAAAAACCCATGACGAATAGCATACCCCATTCAAAAAATCGATCTTGTCTACCTTTTCAATTTACTTTTAAATTGCTCACTGCTAGGTCTCAAACTGCATTTCCTTAGCCAAAGCTCTTAATGGAGCCTTAAATTGACTATGGAGGGCACCAATCTCCTAAGACTGAAAATTTTTAGGAGTGCATGTGATTTAGTTTCTTTCCCTGTTTTTCTAAATAAGCAGAGTTTATCAGTTAAGTTACAATCCTAGTTACTTAAGCTTGATAAACAGGCATATGCTAAGCCACTGATGTAGCCATGAATCGTACCTACATTAAGTAACTCTGATTATCACTAACATCTTTAATAAACAGTTGCCTTTAGAAAAAATGTCCTTGATATTTTCAAAATAGAGATATGGCCTGTGCCAATTTAGCCAGGTGGATAATACTGATCTGGTTATATCTATCTATTTAGGTATCTGATCTGTAGTTTTTTTCTCTCTCCATATCTGTAAAAGGTTCATGAGAACTTCTCGTATTTATTTGAGAGCTTAATTTCATAACCAAGTAGCAAGGGTAATCCTCCCTCTTCTAGATGTCTAATTTGAACATATTATAACTTGTGGCATGATTGGGGAAGAACTGATCTATTTTAGATGCTTATACCATCAAATTGTATTTTACTGGGAACGGAATTTGGTGCGACACTGCTATATTTCTAAACATGACAGAACCCAACTTTTATTCTAGGGTAAGGTTCCTCAGGTGGTCTATCCTAAAGTTGAGCTGTCTTCAAAATGATTTGGATTATTAAAGAAATTACCTAAAGCAAAAGGAAAAGGAAAGAAAGCATGTTTTTATATAATCATGTATTTAGTTATCTGTTTATTCATTTATTAACTGAATAGGACACTATTTGAAGTGTTATATGTTCAATGCTTGGTTCTTTACTTTTCCTATTGTGCAAATAATTACAGAAAATTCCGAGGGCAAGATTGGTCTGCTTCTTACCCCAGGCTGACGGCCTGTAGCAACAGTGTTGCTTGTTTTTAAGAAACGTAACAAACCAAAGGCTTCTGTGATGCTCAATGATATTAAATTTCACATAAAGAGAGTTGGTCTGGTTTTAGATCACACCTGTGCATGCTTTCTCTTCCAAAAACATACAGAAGCACTCAAAGTTGCTAGATTTGGTACCATTTCAAGTCACTTTGCAATGTAACACCCCCAATATATCATTGATTTTTGTCATCTCATAGAATACTTGCTTGAATTGCTGATTTTTTAAATCTATTTAAGCAATGCAAACACACATATACACACATGCACTATTTCTCTTTTCTATTTAAATTTCTCCAGTTATTATTTCGGTCTGGGGTTTCGATGCTTTCAATGCTTTTATAGGTGGATTACCCGCGCTCACTTTTTTTATAAATTAAAATCTTCATTTGGATTCTCATACAAGAGACAATGAATTGTTGGAGAAGCAATTTGGTAAAGGGATTTGAAGAAAGTATAATCTTCTAGCATGAAATATCCCAAAGCATATTGCTTGATAAAGGCAGCTTTGTTTAGCATCCAGTTGTGTTATAGTGCTCTGGGTTCAAGGCCCCATGGGTGTTGGAACAGCTAATTGCAAATGTATTGCTTCATGAAACCTTATTTGGATAAATACTTTAAAGCAATATAGCTGCTCAACCAAAGTTTTTTAAAACTAATGCACATTGATTCTTTGTTCACTCGTTTTATATTTTATCAATCTGCTTAAATGAGATTAGAGCTAAGACATTTGAATCATTAATTTGACTATTCATTAAGGTTAATGGTTTCAGAACTTCACTTGTTGCTATAATCAAGGTTGTCAAAATTTATAATGCAAAGATATGTTACATTTTGTAAAAATCTATACATGCCACGACCCTGTCATATCTTAAGTGCCTACAATACATATTTCCTGATATGATATGACACAAGATATAATGATACAACAACATAAACACCTTTAACTATATTTAAGAAAAAATCGAATTCAAATTGTTTCTCAAAAGAATTGGCCATTAATTATTAGAAATGTATAATAAGGTTGAAATTGATCAAAGAAGGGAAAGGTAAAATGATTCTCTATAAAAAGCTATTTTCTTGTTGTCAAGGTCATGCTTTAGATAATGTAATTACTCTTATAACTTGAATTTAGAGTGTTCTTTTTGATCGGTTTTAGAGTATTTCTATCTGAGTTGTTTTAGTTTTGACATTAAAAATGATGTAATTGATGAATGGACATGTTTACTTACCATATTAACAACCATAGTTACATTCTGTGTTTAGGATAAAACCAAGGCTCTCTTGTTAACAGAGCACTGATTGATGGGAAAACACCTAACGAAGTTGGTGCTTACTATAGTCGAAGAATTCAAGGGAGAGTCAAAGAAATAACTAACATACTTGGTAGCAGATTTCGTGTCTCACGCCCTCTCAGGCCTAAGAACATTCCTCGGTTATTTGGCAGTAACGATCCCATGTCATTTAGTATTTGATTCAGTTGAGTCGACATATGGAAGAATAGGTGACAATTTAGAAGATGAAGGTGGTGTTTGTTTTTTTTATCTAATGTTAAATAGAACTTTTTTTCAGTTTAATGTTAAATAGTGTACTTAATGGTATTAACTATTAAGTTGTTTGTTTTTTAATATTGGATAATGAGTGTTGTTGGCTCTCCTCTTTGTTGGGTAAAAGTAGTGTTTATTATTTTGGAAGATGACTTTTTCTGAATAGAAAAAGTCAATTTTCTCTTCAAAAATTTTAATAATAAGTCATGAAAAAAATAAAAAATAAATAGGCTGAATGTTGAAAGGCATTTAGCTTTCAACAAAAAATAAAAAAACAAACACCACCGAAGTTAGATACACCATGTTCCTTGTAAGATAGCACCAAATGTAATTGTCTCACTATTAACCTTGTAGGGACCATTTGACCCTTTCTCCATCATTTAGTATTTGACTGTACAGTAGAGTCAATTGTTCAAGGATAGGCAATGATCTAGAAGGTGAACTTTTAGATATACCATGCATGTTGCATGTAAGATGCCACCAAATGTAAAGTTTCTTGCTCTTATCCTTGTTGAAACCAAAGGTCTCTCTCTGTGTCTTCGATTGCTAGGGGACGCCATTATGATGTACAAAGAGCTGTGATGGCTTGTCGAATCCAGTTTCCATTTGAATTTGCTACCCTCAATCTGATTGACTTAGGTGTTTGAATAGTGAAGCTTATAAGCAGAAATGTAAACTTCTGTATTTTGTTTGTATTAGCATATGAAATGTTCTTTCTTTCTTTCTTTTCTTCCTTCTTGTTGTCCTGTACTCAAATAAGTCTATGTCAGTCATAATGATATAATCCATTTTTAGTGAAACAGTTTGTTTGGAACCAGAGAGTATTAAGAAAAGGAAAAAAATAATAAGAAAAAATGAGATTTTTTTATGTTTAGTTTCATGGTATAAAATATAAAAGAAAATCAAATATAATTAAAATTCTTCAAAATTTTACATATTTTTTAATTTTTTAATTCTTATATAATAGAGAGAAATAAATAAAATGAATTTGAATGAAGCATATATAATTAATTTATTAAGTTTAAACCTATTTTATATTTTTCTCCATTTGTTTTTTTAACTTTTCACTCATTATTTTTAACTTCTTAGTATTTTCATTCCAAATGGAGCCGTAGGGAATAAAGATTGAAGAAGACAATGCAAAAAGAAAGTTAATCGAGAAAAGATAAAACAAAAAGAAACCTCACTCATTACTAGAAGACAAGATTTTTCTTATGATAAATTACATCAATATTAAGGTGGATTAGGTACTAACTCTTAATTTTCAATAATAAGTGGATGGTTTCTATTGGTTAAATTAAATCAACAATGACTTTTACTGAATTTATTACATTAAATATAGTTGAGGGGGTTTTCTGCAAGAAATATTCAAATCATTGTAGTGTGTTTGTATGTTCCTGGGCTAATTAGAATTCAGTGATAAATGATAAGTGATTTACTCATGTAATTATATATCACTAATGTCTTAAAAAAGGGCTTAACTTCTTAGCCACCAAACAGACTTTAACTTTTTGGTAGCATAATCTTGGTACACCCTCAGCCTGCATCGATCGATCCTTCTCCTTTTACTTGATTTTGTGAGTCCTCAGAGAACTCTTGTATGTGGAAAGGACGAAAATATCACCTCCCACAACAATCTTTATTTTCCTTTACAAGTACCGTAGAAAATTAACATCTCCGATCCCTCTCGCCATATGCTTATAGGTTATATAATTAACTTTGGGAGATACATCGTGACAACTAAGGAGTGGTCCGCATTTCTTGGTATAATGCTCATCGTGGTGGAATAATGAGTCATGGGCGATAACGTCAAGGACCCTTACCGATTGTCCATGCTTCGCTTCGCTATGACCACCACTTTGATGTCCAAGGCGATTTGGTCAATCAGATCCTGAACACTATTGCTATGATGCTGAGGATCGAAATGGTAGCATGTGCTTCAGTCCCGACCTTCGAGTCAGGCACACCACAGAATTCATATCGCCAACTGCTTACCATTCCTCAGCCGTATCCGAGTCTTCATTGAATTTAGGTCATCCATGTGATAGTCATGTAAGGTAAGACTTATCCCATTCCACTAGCCCCCCTAGTGTCGCTGCAAGCCATTAGAGTTGGAATGATGCTAAAACCTTGATTTTCGTATAGTCAGAAGGAGCTATCATTGTACTACCACCTCCACGATCCTACCTTGTACATATGGCATTTGATACGGCTAGGATGGTGTCTCCATACGACCAATGAATGTGGGTTTTGAATGTCCCGCCATAACGCCTGTGGTCTCGGAAGTTTAAATATCTCCCAAGTCTCTCCTTTAGGGATTTTTCGTCCAGGCTATCAAGAATTCTTCGTCTGTCTCGCTTCGCTTCGGGTTGCTCTTCTACATTGATGCCTTTAGTGCGACTGGTAACCCTTGTTATGCAATCATTCTTAAGGTAAATGTGAACTTCAATCGTTAAATCTAAAAATTTAAGAGATAAAGTATTGTGTGCCCCTTGGTGTCTAGAGGCTCTGCATCTAGGTTTTCTGATTTTTTTTTCAACTCCCTTAGTGCTAGATGAGTGACCCTAGTGGATTTTCCAGGCTTCGTATTGGTGAGAGGCACTTCGAGGATGGCTAGAGGAGAGGACAATCTTGGGAGCAATATGGATGTGGACCTGCCCTCATCCTCTTGGCATGTTGACGCTGTAGGGTTCATAACCTGGCTAAGGCTAGTTGGGGAATCCCGGACTGACACAGTTTGGAAGAAATTTTCCTTTCCCCCCAATGTTAGTGTTTTATTTTCTTCATCGAGGCCTTATTTTGTGGCTTGCACGGAGGAAGACCGAGGGGGAATGAATTTCATGTATTGGTCAGAGGTTCACATAAGTGAGGGGCTAAGGTTCCCCCTTCCTCCGTTGGTACATCAATTTTTCCACTTTACCCATCTCCATCCGATCCATACACATGTGAACATGATACGTGTTTTGTTAGGGTGTGTGTACTAAACCATAAGTATGATGTGCGCTTGGGCTTGGAGGAGGTCCTATACGCTTATAGCATAAAGAGACATAAGCTCGGGAGGTTCTACCTCATTTCGATGCCAAGTCATTGCAACTGGCGATGAACTCATGCTCCAACACCAAAGAAGAACAAGCCTCAATGTAATCGTTGTTCTGTGTGGGGGTGTGAGAGGAACCCCATGCTCCAGAGCCATGAATGCAAACCTTGGTTCAGGTCTGGTGCAAGGATCTAAGCCCTACTTTATCCTTGCCTTGATGGTTTGATTATAAAGAAAATGCTTACTTTAATTTTGTTTGTGTGGGTAGGTAACTTGGGCCGAGGGAAACTCGTCGATGACCTAAGTCTAGCTCAGTTTGACTTGCTGGTAAAGGTCCTTAGCCGCCCGAGCAATGAAAGAGATTTTAGATATTTTCTCACGCCGTCGAACCTTCAGGAGGCTTTTGACCATCTAGAGGAGTTTATCCTTCCAAAGGTCCCAAGATTAAACTTTGAGGGTTTAAGAGACGTTCGACCCAAAGAGCGGGTTCAAAAACGTCTCCTCACCCGTATTAGCAAAGGCATCCGAAGGAGATGGCTTGAGCTGATCTAGCGATGCTTTCCCCTCGCTTGCCGCCTCCTCCATCCCAATCTTACTATCGTCTCGATCAAAAAGACCGAGGAAGGGGGAGGCGGAGACTTTGCCAGAGTTGCGGCAACGAGTGCATAACTAGCGAGCACAACAGGTTGGGGAGAGATCTTTTAATCCTTGGCCAAGGGAGGGAGCTTAGGACACTAATGCTCCTCTGAGGATTGTTGTCCTCCTTCCTATCCTCAGGGAGGAATTAGGATATTGGAGGGTCATGAGACAAGGCCTACTCGAGGAGATGTAATCGCTTCCAAAGGGTGGGGTGGAGAAAGGTCATGGTGTCTTCAAAATACTTTTGTCCGGGAAAACCGATGTCCCCCATTTCCTCAATTTCTTATGGCCGACTCGCTGTTTGAGAAGCCACTCTTGAAAGACCTGCATAAGGAAGACTACCCTGCTATGTAAATGTCCCAAAATACTTCTTGTTTTATTATTTGCATTTTATAGTATTTTATGCCATTATTTTTTTTTTCTTTTCTTTTTTTTTATTATTCTATTTTTTATGTTATTGGTTTAGGTGGATAGGAACATTGATAAGCCAAAATGCAAAAATGTGAGATAGCCACACAAGGCCTTGTAATGGATGAGGAGGATAAGACCAAAAATGGCGAATGGGTATTCTTCACGTTTTGGAAAAGGGAGAGCTAGGGTTATAGGTTCTTGAAGAGCCATTGTTGGGCGATTGCTCTCCATTTGTTCAAAGTTTTGCAAGAAAAAGAGAAGAAAAAGAAAGTGATTTTGAATGTTTTAAGAAGGAAAGCAAGGCTCGATTCTCGATTGTTAGGAGTCCTAACTCATTCGTTTTTGTGCTTAGGGAGAACCTAACTCTTCCATCTTTGAGTAATTTGTTCTTGAATTGGAGTTTTATTGCTTTGGATTGTCTTGTGGGGTCTTAAAGACCAAGAAGTGTAAAAAGAGATGTATAGGTTTTGGAAGGGAATCACAAGTAAAAGTTTTTTTTCTTTCTAAAACCCATGTTTTTGTTTTGGCCATAACTTGGCCTCTTGAACTCCAAATTTGATGATTCCAATTTGAGATGGTGCATAAGAATCATGACTGAAAATTTATAAAATAAATAGAGACCTAAAGTAGTCCAGAAAGAGCAGCTATGTTGGTGTTTCCGAGATGGACCAAAACAGAGTCTAGAAATAGGAAAATAATTCTAGGTTGTGTCATGTTTTTGTTTTGGCCATAACTTGGTCATTAGTCATCCAAATTGAGTGATTCCAGTTGGAAAAGAACCCTGAGAGGTAAAACTACAAAATTATAGAAGGTACAAGAAGAAAACCTGACCCTAAGTCCCCTGTTTTTGAGACTGAAGTGAAAATACGGGTAAGCTACTAGGTTATCCTCTATTTTGGTACAATTTTGGTGTTTTGACCATAAGTTAAGTTGTAATAATCTAAATGAGATGATTCCAATTTCTACTGAAAATAGACTCAAAGAGCTATTATTTTGTCTGGGCAAAGTTTGGGTAAAATATGGCCTATTTGTCTTGTGAAAATTTTGCAAGTGAAAGTGTATTGGGTAGAAATCAACCATAACCAGAAACCCTAGCATGCACGACTGATTTTTCTTTGTTTGTTCTCTGATTGTGACGTATTTGTGATGGATTAGGGCTGGTGATGATAAAACCTGAGCCAAAATCGGGATTCAAAGAATAGGAAACAAGAATCGACAACTCTTTTGGTTTGTTCTTCACATTTATCTTCTTGTTTCGGTGTTGTGTTTATTTTGTCATCAAACCTGAAGTGTTGATATAAAATCTGCATGTGTGCTTTTGGTTTGAACCATAAATAAATTGGTTTGGGTGTTGGTTAATTGATGTCAAGTGGATTAACATGAAAAAGGGAAGACAATATATGTTAATGCATGAATCATGTATAATCGAATGTGTATTGGTGTGTATGGTTCGGTTTTGGTGAAAAATTACTGCATGTATGTGTTTAAATTATGTTTCCAAATCTGTTAAAGGTTTGGTTTAATTGAAATAGTGCGTAAAACTCATGTGCTAAGTGAGTTAAAATGAAGAAAAAGTGATTGAATTATGGCCAAATGCGAGATATTGTTTCTATGAGATTATGTGTAACTTTTGTGTACATAATTATTAACTTGGAATAATACTTTAAAATGGGTTAATCAGATAGTTAACATAGTGGTCAAGTAGGGCATATTGGTTGTAAAACTTGTGCTATTGTGGAATTCTTGTGAATATAATCTAGCAACTTTACTATGACTAATTATTAATGCCTCTAAGATAATGTTAGCCATATCGGAAGTTAGGATAGATTGGTATACCAATAAGGATAAAATGTAGCAAGATCACACGATATGTTTTATAGTGACATACTGATCCATAGCCTAAGGGGACAATATCGGTAGTGCGCACAAAAATGTAATGTAAAAATAAGTAGTCCGTAGCCCAGCGGGATAGTATTGAGTTATTAAAAGTGTTAAAGTGGCCAGCAGCCCAACGGGACCGTGTCGGTGATTCCGCTATCCTCTGCACCGAAAATTTCGGTTAGATTCATTTTAAGGGCAAATTATTAATAAACGTGTGAATTGTGTTATGACGAAAATACTAGTATATGCGAGCATGAAAGATGTTATCGTGCTTTTATACGTGAGATAAAATGAATGAATGTTAAACTAGTATAAAATGTTATATATATAAATATTGCATTGATCACATGAGCAGTATGCTGGAATGTTGTTTGGAAAAAATATGCTGAATGTAGTTGTGTAATGTATGCATGTAGCCGAATATTATTTATATGTACATATATATGTTGTGTTGATTGTTTGACATGAGAATAGAAACATAAAGAACCACTAAGCATGAAATGCTTAGCGTGTTGATTTCTCACACACAGGTACTGTGTAGATAGTGGCAAGACTAAAGACTGCTAAGTATAGAGTCACCATCTTACAGTTCGGAGTATACGAAAATGGTCCGTTTCATGCATACCACTTCATTTCATGATATCATGTGATTATTTTTGTGGAAATCAAAGATGTTTAAGTCTTCATGGATAGCAAGGGGGTGAACTCTGTGCACATTTTGTGGGGGCTGCTTGGAAAGGCATGGAATGCCATTTTGTATCAATATGTTGTACTAAAGAATAGATATGGGCCATCTTGAAATGATATGATGTATATTTCTCATACTAATGAATGTATTAGTAATGATATCATATATTCATATATATGTATGTTTATATGAAATGTGTTTTGACAAATGATTTCATGCGGTCCGGGTCTTCAGATCCGGTTCACCGTCGAGTCAAGCTCTAGGGCGCGACACGTTAGGTGAGGTGTACGGTAAGGAGGTGATAAAGGGTGCAAGAACTTCTAAAGGATGCTACTCCCTTCAAGATGGCGGCCTTTGTAAGCACTTTCCTTTTTCATTGTTTTCTTAATATTGATGTATATATCTTTTAATTTCTACCTGTTATACTTTGTGACTCTTGTAAATGAGCATGTTCGGCGCCTATATGGCAAAGTACAACGACATACGGTAGCACCAACTAAGCCACGTATCTCATCTAAGGGAGAGAGCTCGAGAGCTGTATAATAAGGTGCAAGCAAACTCCTGGGTTCCACAACTGGAGAAGGACCTGGAGGAAGCCCGGCTAAGGTGGGTCGATCTGGCCAAAGAGCTTGTCGTTTTGACTGTCGAGGTGAAGAGGGTGACAAATCTAGAGGCCGATGTGGCTGAACTATAGAAGACCATCACCAAGTTGCATAACATTCACCAAACTGAAATAGAAAGACTATGCAACATTCACTAGGCAGAGATAGAGCACAAAAACACTTTCTGTGAATTGGAGAGGGTGTGGGTTTTGATGGAATTATAGGCCTCCTATAATGCCAAACTACCTGGTTTATATGTGAAACACTACGAGTATGGCTATGGGCTGGTTATGATGAAGTTGAGCTGATTGCTCGTGGGGACCTTGAACCTTCTTCGAAGGAAGCTGTCGAGCCCACACGTAGCGCGGTATAGCCGAGCCAACACCGTGGGATGCGAGGGCCTAAGGTTTAGGGCTCCGTTGTTCGATCCAAATGATGGTGGTCAACATAAAGCCCACTATCATATCATGTCCGAAAACCATAATGGTGCCATCAACTCCTATTCTCAAAAGCTCAGTTGATGTAGCTGGGCCATCGACGCCTCCTAAGAATTTGGTTGATGTAGCTAGGCTATCAGTGCCTCCCCCTTGAAAATTTATGTTAACTAGCTGTGGAGGTTTGTTCCTGAAGAACCTTTTTGATATTTTGAAATGAAAGTTAAGTTTTTGTCAGAATAGCTTTGTCTGCTATAAAGCATGTCTGCTCTCATGCAACCCGATTTATGCTACCTAAGAACTCAGAGAATGAATGTCGCCTGCTGGGCCTAAGGCCGGCGCCACACACCAAAGGCATTTGAGGCTCGTAGTGACTATGTCGCTGAGGCTTACGGTCGCCGAAGGCTACCAACTAAAGGCATTTCCTGAGGGCCTATATGACTTATGCCGCCCTCGAGAGGCCTCAGGGTCGTCGGCCGAGCCACACCCAAAAGCATAATAGAGCCCAGGACTTATATTGCCTCGGCGCCCAGGCCATCTTGATGTGGTCAGTCAAAGGCACAATAGAGCCATGCAAGTACTTATGTCGTTTCGAGGCCCAAGGCGGGCCAAGGTGAGCCTAAAAGGCATAATAGAGCCTAGAGGGACTTATGCTGCCCGAGGCCTAGGGTCGTTGTAGGTGAGCCGCCAAAGGCATAAGAGGGCTTGTAGGGACTTATGTTGTCCGAGGCCTAGGGCCATCAAAGGTGAGCCACCAAAGGCATAGGAGTGCTTGTAGGGACTTATGCTACTCGAGGCCTAGGGCCGTTGAAGGCGAGATGCCAAAGGCACAGGAAAGCCTATAGGGACTTATGCTGCTCGAGGCCTAGGACTGTCAAAGGGGAGCAGCCAAAGGCATTTGTAGGCCATGGAGATGGAGAAATAATGCAACTTTTATTCATTCACCAGATCAAGTGAAACAATCATTCACGATAATGGAGAATTACTAAAAATAATTATTTAAATAAGTCGAGTTCCGTGGGCTTAGATTCCATCTTTTCCATAGGGGCATTTTACTCCCACGCACCACCCATCGTTAGTCATTATGAATGGACCCTCCCAATTGCTTGAATTTCCTTGAAGGTACGCCGTATGACGTCACCCTTTCCAAAAGTTCTGGGTTTGATGATTTTCTCCTTTTGGCACCAAGCTTGGCGATGATACTCGGCCATTCTAACAGCTTCTCGATCTCTATTTTCCTTGAGCTCATTTAGAGCTTGAGATAGTTCGGAGGTGTCGTTGGTGCATAGAATTTCTAGCCTATATTAAATGGGGATCAATGTTTCGGCTCTAAATGCAAGGGTGTATGGGGTTTCACCAGTAGGCTACTTAAGAGTTGTGCGGTATGCCTAGATTGCAATAAGGAGTTCGTCTACCCATCTTTCTTTGGTCGATGTCAGCCTTTTTTTTTTTTCAGGTAACCAAGTAATGTTTTGTTGGTAATCTTGGCTTGGCCATTGGATTAGGGGTATCAAAGGGTGGAGTAGACATTTTTATTCATATTCGGTGCATAGAATCGCTTAGAACTGTACTTGCTGATGAACTATAGGCCATTGTCATAAACTATAGAGTGAGGGACCCGACCCACATATAATATTCACGAGACAAATCAAGGCCAAGTGGCTTGTTCTCGACGGTATAAGCCCTCGCTTCCGCCCATTTTGTGAAATAATCAGTGGCCACCAAGATGAATTTCCTTTGACCAGTGGCTTGAGGTAAATTTAATTCGAAAATATGGAAAGTTAGAAACCCGAAAATTTTATACAACTGAAGGAAAAAATCATAAATTGTCCAAAAAGGGGCATCAAAGACATGGATTAATCAGGATTAGAGGCCAAAGCATGTAAATAATAAGAATTGTAGTGTAATTAATGGAAGTTGAGGACAAAAAAGGCAAATATGAAAACTTAAATTATAATAGAGAGGAGGAGACCAAAAATGAGTTATTTTTGGTCTCCAAACATGCTTACGGAAGAAGAGGAGGAGGAAGCGGAGAAGAAGAGTGGAAGGAGAGAGATCAAGCCAAGGTATGGATTGCATGGATACATGACTTTGGTATGGAATTGTAGGGATTTTGGCATGATTTTTGTACATGAATTACTTGGGTATGATTGCTAGGTCTTCCTTGAAGATTAAATTGGTTCCTTTCTTTTTCTTTAGGTTTTGTTAGGAAAGACATCCTAACTCTAGATTTAAGGGAAAAGCCTGCTGAAAATTCTAGTTGATAATGTTTAGATATGGAATCTTTCACAATTCCAAGGTTTTGTGAATTGGGTGAACTTGGGTATGAATTGGATTCTTTGACTAATTAAAAGTAATTGTGGAGGGATTTCATGTTGATTTTTGATGAGGAGTGAAATAGAAGTGAATTGTGGAAGAAAAATGCATGAAAAATGGTGAAATCACCATTTCTGGGCAAATTTCGGAGACCGTGACCGCACACCTTGAACCCGCATCGGCATAGGTGATGCAAGAGCCAACCGCATCGCACAATTCAGACCTCGTACCGGTATACCTGTAACCGACCTGCATCGGTACAGTCAAAGTCAGACCGACATGTGGTCCCTACAACCCCGCTTTTGTCGCTTTTAAGGATGGTTAAAATACGCATTCCTAAGTATAGAAAATGATGAAATTAAGTGAGAAATACCGTGACCGCCGGGCGAGTTCGACGGAGCAAAGTTCATGCCCCTACAATAAGATAGGGAAGTTTCCGAACACATACAATCGTAGGGAATGCCTAAGACTAAGTATTAAAATGACACCCACACTGGTCACGACGTATGTGCACGTCCCCGATTAGTACCTCTCGGCACTCGATTAGTGCCCAAAGACTCCTCGATTAGTGCTCCTAAGACTTAATTAGTACTTCAGATTCGATATACAAGACTTGGTCCCGGGATAAGACTACGACACCCGGCCCCGATAGTGCTAATGACACTGCTCCTGATGAAGCGTTACGACACTCCCCGGTCCCGCTAATGCTACGACACTCCCGTCCCGTTGCCACGACACACCTCACCATTAGTGCTACTAAGACTGCTCGACAAGGCTACGACACTCATGTGTTCGATTAGTGCTTCTAAGACTCCGCTTGTGCTACGACATTTCCGCATCGTATAGTATCTTTCTGATACTTATTGAAGTAAAGGTCTTACTCATGCTAGTACTGGTCTAGGTATTCCCATAGTTATATGATAATAACCTGAATAATGAATAAGAGGAAATGAAGGTGTATCGTTCTGATCTGTAATACCTACGGGTATTTCTGAATACGAATAAGTTTTGTAACTCCTACGAGTCCGACAAACATAAGTCCTGTTATAAGTATAAGTTCCTAATACGAATAAGCTCAGAATCCTACTCTGAGTCCCGAATAAACATAAGTCCGTTATAAGCATAAGTTCGAATATGAATAAGCTCGAATTCTACTCGAGATTCACACATAAGTCCGTTATAAGTATGCTTCGAATACGATTAAGCTCTGTTATAAGCATAAGTACTTGTATAAGTCCATGATATGAATGCATGAAATTTTTTATATCCGTTATTGTTATATGCTTATTATAACTGTGCATATGCATATTACCTATGTTTCCCACTAAGCGTAAAGCTTAGCACGGGTTTTTAATCCGTGTAGGGACGTAAGAAAGAGATACGAGCACTGCATTCCGGGCCGGGCCAACACACAAGTAGGGGTTCATCAGAGGTTCTCGTGACTCGGGACAAAAGAAATGTAAATGGTATAGTTTTTGAATATGTAAATGGGACTCAAAAGATTGCACATATGACATCAGAAACACCACTACTGGTAGTTTATTTTAGACTTTTGTGTATGATATGTTGATATATTATAAGACTTGGATATACCAATGAAACTGATTAAGGTGTAAAGAGTCCCAAAGATAGATTCGCACTCGAACTCGGTTCGGATCCGCTAATCGGGTCGAACCGGGAATCGGGGTGTGACAGGTGTCACAATTTCTGACGAATTGCTTGGACTCTTGTTTCATTGTAGGCCAGTAGAAAACTTGTGTCATAATCCTATGACTTAGTGATTGTCCATCACTATGGGTATCGTAGATGCCTTCGTGAACTAGCTCAATGATATGCTTAGCCTCATCGGGCGCACACATCTTTGGTATGGTATGAAAAATGACCGCTTGTATAAAAAACATCATTTATCAAGGCGCACTGGCCGTCGGGCATTTATCTCTTACAAATTCATTTCTATCTTCTGAAGAAGGTCCAATTTTTCAAATAGTTAGTAATCGTGTGGAAATATCTAGAGCTATCATCTCAATTTCTGTTCAATTTGCTGCTGACGCTAAAGTTCACTACGGGCGCACCCACGTGGTTCTTTGATCTCGACTTGCTACCTTCTAATTTCTCGCGAAACCAAATTTTAGGGACCGTGCTTCTTGGGGATATTGTCTCCATTTGACCATTTTTAGCTCCCATATTCTCCTCGTAGCTGAGATGCTACCAACTACGATCACATCGGTTCCGTGTTCACCGATAGTTCTTTGGAAGCACACAAGAGCCCGAATAGCACGACTTCATACTTAACTTCATTATTAGAGGCAGTAAATGCAAATTTGACAACTTGAGCGATGGATAAGCCCTCTAGAAACTATAAGACCACGTTTACTCCTCCTCACACTACTCTAGACAAGCCATCACTTTCGAGTATCCATAATGTTTCGTTGACGTCGCGAGGTCGGACATCTGACATTTCAACCATGAAATCAACGAGGACGTGACCTTTTATAGCGGATCTCAGACAGTATACGACATCAACTCGCTTAGTTCAATGGCCCATTTCAAGAGCCGTCCTAAAGCATCTGGCTTGTGAAGTATGGCTCTAACCGGATAGCTGGTGAGGACGATAATAGTATAGGCTTGGAAGTAAGGAAGTAGCTTATTTTCTGCCATTCCGAGGGCTAGCACAATTCGCTCAAAATCGGTGTACCTGGTTTCAGCATCTGTTAACATCTTACTCACTAAGTAAACCGGCCTTTGTTTGCTGTCTTCATCCGCCGTTATCAAAGTTGCACTTACTGTCGCGATCGAGGCTGTGAGATACAGATAGAGCCTCGCCCTCAATAGGTTGAGATAAAGTTAGAAGGGAGGCAAGGTATTCTTCAATAGCATGAAAGGCCTTGTCACATTCGGACCCCCACTATTATGATGAAACTCCTTTCAAGGCTACGAAGAATGGGCAAAGAAGATCCGAATATTGGGAGATAAACGTATTTAATGCCGCGCCACTCGAGCTTGATTTGCTTTTGGTAATAGGGGTTGTATTTGCATGATGACCTTGGTTCCCTGGACAAAATATCTTAACCTCTCTTTGTTGACAAAAATCCTAAGGAAATTTTGGGACTCAACCCCAAAAACGCATTTATATGGATTCAACCGCAGATGATGTAATCTCATCAGGTGAAATGCTTGTCGCAAGTGAGCCAAATAATCCTTGCGAGAGTTCGACTTAACTAGCATGTTGTTGATGTATGCTTCCATGGTTTTTCCCAACATAGGTTCAAAAATACGAGACATCATATGTTGGTAAGTGGCCCCCTGGTATTCTTAAAACCAAAAGGCATTACGTTGTAACAATACATCCCCATTGGTGTTATGAGTGTTATGTTTGCCGAGTCGGAGGGAAACATCGAGATCTGATTATAGCTTGAGTATGCGTCTAAAAAGGTTAACAACTCATGTCCTGTTGTTGCATCTACTATCCGATCGATGCGCAGGAGAGGAAAAGTGTTTTTCGGGTAAACATCATTTAAATTAGAATAGTCGACACACACGCGCCATTTTCCATTCTTTTTGGGGACGACCATTACGTTGGCCAACCATTCAGGGTATTGAATCTCTCTAATGAAACCAACGACAAGGAGTTTGTCAACTTCTTGTTTTATGACTTCTCGGCGTACTGGATGAAATCGCCTTAATTTATATCGTATTAGTTGATACTCTTTTGGAAGGTTCAAGTGATGTCGAGCCAAAGTGGGAGAAATGGCAAGTATATCGGTATGGGTCCATGGAAAGATATCAGAGAACTCTTGCGTATGTGATAAGTAAAAGAGTAATTTCTTCGAGAGATGCTCGGGCTAATCCTATTCAAGTGGGACCGACTGGGATGCGCTTATAGAGGTTCTACGGTTTTGAATTATTGTAGCCGGCAGCGGGCTCTCCAACTGCCGCTTTCTATTTGGTCGCACAAGTCTTTCTACCAAGCCGACCTCATAATGCTCTCGGGTCGCTGTCTCCTCATATCAACTCGCCCAGCCGAGTCCTAAACCAGCATTCGTGGTAAGAGGATGGCAATGCCTTCATCGCATGAATCTAGGTGCACCCCAAGATAGTGTTGAAGGATGAAGGCTCATCAATCACTATGAGCCGGGACCGTATGACCGCCCCGTTTGAAACCGGAAATACTATTTCCAATGAATTGGTTTGTGATATGTTGAAGCTGATTAAAACCCTCCTTCGATTGTAAAGATTGTCGGGCTTATAGCTTAGGTAAAGCAAGGCGGGTAGGTAGAGGAGATCGACAACACTACCAGGGTTGATCAATATTCGTTTCATCAGGTGTTTTTCGACTTCCAAGGTCAGAATAAGTGTATCATCATGAGGCATGGATAATTGGCTTAGGGGAGATTCAAATAAGGTAATGATCCCATCGATGGGTCGGATGCTGCTCAGGGCAAAACTATAATTAATTTCAGCCACAAAGATACCTAAGCACCATTGACCTCATATTTTGGTCGACATTAAGCCGGCGATATTGTGTCTATCACTGGTCGAGAGTTTGTGGGTGACAATGGTTGAGAATTGGTCGAGCCTGCCTCCTCAATGTATTCCCTTAAATGTCCCCTCTTGGCCATGAAATTCATCAACCTTCAGAACCGGTAACATTCATTGATTCAATGTCCGACGTCCTTGTGATACTAGCAATACTGGGATTTGTCTCTTCCTTCCGGATCACTCCTTTGAGGTCTAGTACACTTGAACCCTTGAAGAGATTGAACGATGGGGAGGAGCTGAGAAGGTGGCAACGTGAATCGTGTCTGTTCAAAGCTACTATCTAGCCTCAAATTCTCGTCGGCTCGTTCTCCAGACCTTCCAGGTGTGTTGTGATGATCGGCTCATACCGGATCTTTATGCTCATACTTTCCCTTCTTATCTTAACTGTTGCGACCTTTTTTTTCCTCTATTCTCACCGTAGTGCCTTGCTTTTAACGTTGTGGCACGGCGACCGTGTCATCCTCTAGCATGTCGTACTGGTTCCCCCTTTGGAACAACTCAACAATAGTTGTGGGGGGGATGCAACGAAAGCGAATCGAAGAACTAGGGTGTTGGGACGAATGGCTTGCTTTACTGCCTGTAGGACAGTGTCGGGGCTTACACCTTCTAGTTGGAGGATTGCGGCCCTAAAACGCTTCATGAAATCTCTTATGGACTCAGATCGTCCCATCCGGACTCAGATCATCCCATCTGAACTCAGATCATCCCATTCGGATTCATATCGTCCGATCCGGACATGGAAAAGACTGGTGATGCTTTGTTTCCTCCTAATTGAACACATGTATTGAGTTACGAATTTTTCAGATAGGCATCGGAAGGAAGTTACCGTGTTTGATGATAGGCAGTGAAATCATGACAATGTTGGGCCGGCTAGGCTGGATAGGAAGACTTTACATAGGAGAGCGTCATTTCTAGTTTGCAGCATCATGAATTGGCGGAAATGCATAAGATGGCCAAAGGGATCTTCAAGAGCATCATACACTTGGAATTTTGGTAAGACGAAGTGTGTGGCTGAAAGATCCCGGGTGGTAAGATGGTGGAACAAGGGGAATGGATCGACATGTCGTCTATGCGCCCAATGCAAAGGTCTAGGGCTTCTTCTCGTGAGGGAGATATGTTCAATCTGGGGTCATGGGATGTGTGAGGTTGGTCCAAAGGGTGGGGAGAAATTATCTGTGGATTTTGACCAGGCAGGGTTGAGGGGCACTACTAGGTTGCCAGGGCGAGGAGTGGTGGTTGTGTTACACAATGTGGCATTTTCTTCGCGCAAGGCTGCATTGGTCGCTAAGAAATAGGCTAATTGTTGCTAGTGGGATTCCTGCTAGTCTTTTTAGCAGTTATTACAACGATAGTAGTCGTTTTTCCAATGTAGGCTCAAAACTAGAAGGGAAGATTTCACCCATCGGATTCTTCCGAAGAAGGTTCACGGTTGTCTTTTCAGCAGTATAGAGAAACGTGGGATTAGGTTCCCACAAACGACACTAATGGAAAGGACGAAAAATATCGCCTTCCACAACAATTTCTTATTTTTCTTTTCCAAGTACTGCTGGAAAATTAACATTTGATCCCTCTACCATACAAGCTTACAGTTATATACTAAGTTCGGGAAATACATCTTAGACAACTATGAGTGGTTCGTATTTCTTAGCATAATGCTCATCATGGTGGAATAATGAGTCATGAGCGACAGCGTCAAGGGACTCCAAGATTGTCCATGTGTCCTACTCAGTTATGACCACTGCTTAGTTATGGTGGAATAATGAGTCATGAGCGATAGCGTCAAGGGACTCCATGATTGTCCATGTGTCCTGCTCAGTTATGACCACTACTCTGATGCTCAAAGCGATTTGGTCAATCAGATCCCAAACACTATTTCTATGATGCCTGAGGTGACTAAAATGGTAGCATGCCCGACCTTCGTGAGTCACATGCCCAACAGGAATTCATATTAGCCAATCCGGTTACTATTCGAGCAATATCCGGGTCTCCGTTGAATTCAGGTCATCCATGTGACAGTCATGTAAGGTACGACTTATCCCATTCCAATATGTTTTATAGAATAGACTTGATAACTCATTAAATCAAGTGGACAAAGTTATCATTAGAAGAACATGTACACAAGGGAGATAATAACCCCTTGATTTGAGGTTTCTTAATTTATATCTTGATTCCAAATGAAGAAAATCAAAGCTTTATAAGCAAAAGAAGAAATCTTTGCACTTCGCTGCATCAATACCCCAAAGCACCTAGTCCAAACGGGTTCCGTGCTCATTTTTATACAAAAACAAATTAGAAAATAGTTGAAAATTTTGTTTGTAAAATGATCAAAGCCTTTTTTTTATAATGAGTACTTACTCAAAGAGATAAATAAGACGTTCATCACATTGATTCCAAAATAAAAAAAAACCTTGAATCAACAAAATCATTTGCATCTATAAGTTTGTGTGTAATGTTTGCTATAAATTATAGCTAAAACTTTGGCTAATAGGGTAAAACAACTCTTAAATAAAATTATCTCCCTTTATAAGGGTATTTGCTCCAAGCGTAATTTATCAATGATAAAATCATGTCAAGCTCATGAGATCATGCATTCTTTTAAAAAGAAAAAAAGGGAAATTAGGATATATGACTGTTAAACTTTATATGGAAAAAACTTTTGATAGATTAGAATTGAATTTTATTAGGAAAATTCTTTCAAAATTAGGTTTCCATTCCAAATGGATTGAATGGGTTATGGAATGCATTTCCATGGTCTCTTGTTCTCTATCAATAAATGGCAATTCATAAAGGAAAATTCAACCATCATTAGGCATTAGGCTAGGTGATCCCCTATCTCCATATATTTTAATTCTTTGTGTTGAGTTTCTCAGTAGAGAGTTAGTAAGACAACCAGAGAACCTTAAAAATCATATAGGAATTCAAACTCATAGAAATAGCACTAAAATTATGTTCCTTATGTTTGTGGAAGATTGTATCATTTTTTCCAAAGCTACACCAAAAGCTTGTTCGAGTATTAATAAGTTCTTCATGACTTTTGTGCCATGTCTAATCAACTTGTGAATTTTCATAAGTCCTCAATTCAAATCTCTAACAATATTCAAGGGGCTATGAAGAGAAGGATAAGGAAGTCAGAATGACTCTAAATTATACCCTAGTAGTTTATTACATGTTTAGGGTATAATAAAAGTCAGTTGTATTTTTCAAAAAATTTTAGTGCTAAGGGTAAATGGTAATTATCAAAGCAAGGACTTAAAGGTCATAAAATAAGAAGATTATATATGCTATCAGAGGGAATTTAGATAAGTTCATTTGAAAATAGATGGGAGTTGGATGACTGAATTGCAAAAGCTAAAATTTAGCCAAAAAAAAGGGGATAAGACCAAACATGGTCTTAGAGGTTCTCATTTTTCTTCCTTTGGCTAAGGCTACAGTTGGGAGGAGGAGAATTCTTTGGTGATTTTTCTTTAAGTTCTTTGGAGATCTAGCCTTGTTGAGAAGAAGTGAAGAAAGGGAGAAGTTTGGTTCAAATCAAGAAGATCAAGGTTAGGAAATTAACCTAACTTCCTTTTGTTTAAGTTGAGTAGGAAAAATCCTATTAGAAATGTTGTTGGATGGTATAAGATGAGTTTTGTGGTTTATTTGAGTTGGTTTTGGGTTTTGGATGGAAATTCCGGGTGAAAAAGGGCAAACCTGCCATTTCTACAGAAATTGCAGTTGAGTACCGGTACTGAAAGTTGAGTACCAGTACTCAAAGTCGTTTTTGGTCTTGATGATATTGAGTACCGGTACTGAAAGTCGAGTACCGGTACTCAAAGCTGTTTTTTGTCAAGAGGATGTTGAGTACCTATACTGAAAGTTGAGTACCAATACTCAATGTTGTTTTCAGCCCAGAGGATGTTGAGTACCGGTATTGAAAGTTGAGTATCAGTACCGAAAGTTGAGTAACGGTACTCTAAGCTGTGTAAGGTCCAAGTACCGGTCTTGCAACCCTATTTCTGCTTGCTCGCACCCGAATAGGAAAGGGGTCCATATGTATAAAAGTTATATGAAAAGGCTCGTGCCTCGCCGCCCTAAGAATCTTGTCGTTGGGCAAACATTGTTTCTTGCCTTTCTTTGCTAGTGTGATTAAGAATAAAATAACAAGCTCAGTATATATATATATATATATAATTGTATGTCTGCCTAAGACCGAATAGCGAATGAATAGGCACATCTCTTTTCAGTGTGATGACACTTCTGCATTGTGCTACGACACCTCTGTTACGTGGGCAGACACGTCTCTGTTCAATGAGACGACACTCCTACATTGTGCTACGGCACTCATGCGGCAGGCACGTCTCTGCTCAAGATCGCACCGCACTTTCGTACCTATTGTGTCAAGGCTCCTATTATTCATTGTTACTAGTCTATACAAGCAAACATTTATATGAAAAGTATCTGAATAAAATGATGTGTGAAACATTTATATGATAAGAATATGAATAATGAACAATAAGAAAGTATAAGTAATCAGTTCGTTTATCCTCAGAGATTGTACCTACAGTACCTTCGTACAAGACTTCGCTCGAACCTCATTACTGAGATATAAAACCACATTATAAGAATTATGTTATATGAAAACTCTGTTATAAAATTCTGTCATACGTAAACTTTGACATATGCATTTTGTTATATGTATGTGGACCACTTTAAGTAGTCATATCTATTATCTGTTTCCCACTAAGCTATGTTTAACACTAGCTGCTTCATCCGTATATGTGATTCGTTAAGACACTGGGGTATTCCGCATTTGTTAAAAATACTAACACATCAATGTGGAGTCCACCTGATGTAGGTTTTGATTTTTGGTTTTGGAATGTAAATGTAAAAGTTTTTATAGTGAAATTTGTTTATGTACAAGTAAACGGGACTCAGGCATGTATATACAAGACATTTAAACACCACTTGGTGGTAGTACTAGAAGTTTTATTTCATAATGAAATTATATATGAAATGGGCCCACCAATGTTAGAAAAGCAGGTTAAAGAGTCCCAGTCCCGTGCCGCGCCCCTCTCTTCGCCCAAGCAGGGATAGGGGCGTGACAAAAGCGTTAAATATTCCTATATCTAGTGGCATTAGCAAGTATCTTGGTTGTCTAATATTTCAAGATAGAGTAAAAAGGAGCACAATCTCTAAGGTCATTCTTAAGTCCCAAAAAAAGTTAGTAGCGTGGAAAGTTTGATTCCTCTCGAGAGCTGGCAAGATAACTCTAATAAAGGCTAACCTAGCTAGTTTTCTTTTTATATGATGAATTGTTTTAAACTTACCAAAAGAAAATATGAAAGCTTAGATAGAATCAATAGAAATTCCTTATGGCAACCAAATATGGGGGTTCATGGAACCAAAGTTTTCCCTTTAGTAGCTTGGTATGATGTCCTGGTAGAATTCATGTTTGAAGGGAGGCCTGTGGGAATTAAGAAGAACAAAGATGTTAATAGAGCTTCAATAGCTAAACTGAGCTGTAGAATTCTTACATATAATAATAGCTTTTGGACCAAGATCATGCGAGACAAATATGTGAAGAATGACTTTTTTAGAATTCAAAAAAGGAATGGAGATTCCAATGTGTGGAAATAAATTATTAAGCATAGAAAGTATATTGAAGCTGGACTAAAGTGGTGCATAGGAGATGGTAGAAAAGTTTGCTTTTGGATGGATAATTAGGTTTGTATGATGCGTCTGATTTCTTCAATGGAAGCTGATATTTTACACTCTATTAATTTGGATGCTAAAGTACATGATTTTATAAATCATGAAACTAAGGAATTGAATATTAATTCAATTTCAACTATTCTCCCTCTAAATGTGATATCAGATACTAGAGCAATTCCTATTCATTATAGCCCTGTAGATGATAGAATTTTGTGGGCCTTCTCTCAAGATGGAAAGTTTTTTCAAGCTCACTACTGAAGGCAATAAGAAAACCTTTCTGTGCATCCTGCATTAAATTTAAATCGATCTATAAATTAAACTTGCTTCTAAAAATAAAGGTTTTCCTTTGGTTGACTATTAGAGAAGCACTCTTTACCTGTATTTCTAATTGCTAGACAACTAGAAATTACAAATACTTGCTATCTCTGTAAACAAAATAGCGAAAATATTGATCATGTTTTCCACTCAGGCCCTTTGTGCCTCATGCGTGAATTGATTGTATTAAATATAATTGTCACACTCCTCTCTTTTATGAGGGTAATTTCCTTTCTTGCTTGAATCGGTTTACAAAAGCTATAAAACCCATTGCAAATTTTTTAAACAACAAATGTAAAAAATTGCAACTATCCTTTGGTGTATATGGACCCATAGGAATTAGGTAGTTTTTAGGAAAATCAAACCCAACTCCTTTCTCGTTATTGAGAAGGCTATATCAACGTTTCAAACTCTCCATGAGTTTATGAGTGACACTTATCTTAGCAACGAAGGGCATTTTGTCCCTTGTAAAGTTGAAAAATGGATTCAATGGATTCCTCCAATTAATAGGAGGTTCAAATTAAATTTTGATGATTCAAGAATTAATAATATAAGTGCTTCAGGCTAGGTCATTAGAGACTCCAATAGAACTATTAAAATAGTAGGAAGTAGACATTTAGGCAATGATTCGATTATTATTACGGAGTGTGTATCTTTGAGAGATGGCGTTCTAGTTACAGTTTACTATGGTTTTACAAACTTGGAGATTGAAGGAGATTTCAAAGTAATTATAGATTGTTATAATAGAAGAAGTGGTTCACCCGGGTTCACTCATTCCTCTACTTGAGGATATTCGGGAGACTTTCTCTTATATCTAAATATTTACAATTGTGGTCATATCTATAAAAAAACCAATAGAACAATAAATTGTTTAGCTAAGAAATGTATCTATAATACTAATCCTAATATTTGGTGCTCAGATTTTCCTATGGACGTTATAAAATTCGGTTTTGAAGATTGTAGCTTATCTGCTCGACGCATGCATAGTTTTCTAATTCGTGAGTCTTTTTTTCACCCCAAAAAAAAAGATTTATAAGCGCAGAATTATTCAAGATGACTAATTGTTCTATAATCAAGGCAGTTAGTTAAACCTCGTTTAGATGAAGTTCTCGTAGCTTCTCGTTAGTGTGTTTTACTCAATTATATGATCATCTAAATTTTATTTCCTAAATGTTCGTAGAAAATGCATTGAGACAACGACATCTTAATCTCCAACATTGTCCGTTTGTCAAACTTTAAGATATGATATGAATCCTCATTTCCTGCAATCTTTTAGGATCCAAGTCAAATAACGATTGTGGAAGACAAAGCAATATTTTAAAAGAAGAGGACTTGGCTGTAAGATTTTTCATTAAGTGGGCTTCATTAATTGAAATTAACTGGATTAAGTTTGGTCTAATTAAGTGAGATTATACAAGCTTAATAAAACTTCTATGGGGTCGGGTAAGTAAGTGGGCTGAAAGTGTTGGCTCCCGTCCGTAATGAGAGGGCCCGTGGTCAGAACTCAATATAAAGAAGGCTCAAGTCCCTCCCAAACCCTAAGGATACGTACAATTTTCTCACATACAGTTTCTGAGAAAATATTTTTCTGAGATCAGTGAGAGGCATTCTCATTCAAGCCAGTGTCACCAAAGGGTCATTCGGGAGAAGATCTTGAGGTCGTTTCTTTGCAGGTTCTTCATCAATTCGCATCAAGAAGACATTCATGGATTCCAAATCGTGTATAATTTAAGGCTTTTTCCTCTCCTCCATTAAAATTATGCTTGTGTTTTAACATGGTGATCTAGGTTGGTTTAAATCGTATCCAACGCTTGGTATCGAGCCAACCATGGATTAGAATTCAAAGCATATGAATCTGAGAAATTTTTTGGTTTTATGAAAATCTGGGCATTCCGTCCACTGAATTTTTCTATACATCCAAAAATTAAAACTTTGCATATTTGGAATCTACACGACGAGACGATCGATCGGGTGGTGGCCCGTCGCCGAGGTGGCCTGACGCGCTCACGCTTCCGCCACGCCGCCGCCACCACGCCGCTGAAGACGACGGGCGCTGCGGCAAAGACACGCGCGATCTCGATCCAACTACCATTGACGCCAGTGATGACGCCAAGATGACCCGCCGCAATGATCGACCGTCAAACCGATCTATCCGACCCGCCAACCGCTAGTGGATGCCGACGCGGTACGCCGACGCGGGACACCGACGCGGTACGCCGACGTGCGATGACGCCATGATGACGCCATCCATAACCCGGCTCACCACCCGTCAACGGTCAACGCATTAAACGACCGACCGGCCAACGGCCAACAATCGACCGGCCAATCTGCCAACGGTTCACTCCGGTCAACGACCCGACCCGGCCAATCTTGCCAAAGCCCGACCCGGCCAACACCGACCGGCCAACGAGCCTAAAGAAACCACGCCACGCCACATCCCGCCGAGCCTTCGTGGCTGAGGGCCGTGATGGCATTTCGAGATCTTGGTATCCTCGCACTGCATTGAAATTCCCTACAATGTGGTATATTCATCACTTTGCATGTTCAAGCTTACGCATATGAAATGCGTATAGAACCCCCATTTACACTTAGGAATTGGGTGGTATTTTCACGTATTTTTGTATTTCTCTATGGTTTAGGAAATACATATGGTAGCTAACATGCATATCACTGCATAAGGGCTGTGTAGAGTCTATATTCGTTGACTATTAATGAATGATTGAACAGTATAATTGGCATAACATATATATATTGATGATACATAAAGTTTATATCCTCGTATGAGAGATTTTCATGATTCAATCGAGTCAGGACCGCCAAAGTGGCACACTTTGATCGGGTTTGAGAAACATCGCCTCATATTGTGGTGGGATGTCTCCCCGTTTCTATTACGTGATCATAATTCCCAAAGGAGGTGGTCCCGTGTTAGTTCATGGAGGGATACATGATGGTAATGTGCTTCGAGAAATGATCGATCTTAGTGGTTCATACACCCAAAGGTGGTGATTTCAATGGTTGATTAGAATATGTTTTCATGGTCACGCCATGAAGAGTGTACAACCGCATGTCATATTTTCGCCCAAAGGTGATTATGTGATGATGTATGTAATTATGAGTATTCAGCATGATGTCGATCAGATTGTTGCTTTTATTGCATTAATTTTCTTCTCGTGAACAAATTCCATTTCAATTGAGGTCCCATCGATTGAATTTCAAGAAATTGAAAGAGGACTTTCTATTTGGAATGGAACTGGCACTTGTTCACATGGCTCTACAATGGGATGTTTGCAGATATCACAACCTCGCATCGGCCGAGAAAACGGACTATGCTACCTGGGAGAGGAGCAATAGGATTTGCTTATTGACAATGAAGAAATCCATACAAGAACACTTGAAAAGTGGTTTACCATTAGACTGTACTGCTAAGGAAATGATGGCAGCAATAGAGGCTAGAAATCGAGTTTCATCCACGTCGAGGTCAGAACACTTCTTCAAAAGCTCTTCAACATGAACTAGACATACCGGGTTAGAGATTATGTCCCCAAGGATGGTGAAGACCTAAAAGCACGAAGCTCCAAGCTCAATGTTACCATTCCGCATGCTTGCATTGTGCATCAAGCTCGAACACCCTTCCACCCGACTGGATTATAAAGACAAACTACAATTCCCAAGACGAATTTCTGGTCGCTAATGACTTAATAGCAAGGGTGGTAAGGGTAAGAAGAGAAAAATCGAAGAAGGAGAAAGAGCATATGGCCTTATATGCCGCTGCTAGTCCTCTTGGCTAAAAAGGGAAAAAAATAAGAAGTTCAAAAGTCGAACTCATAAAGGTGCTCTTCAAGAAACTACCATTAATCCGACAATATGGGTCCAAAGAAGACATTCTTGAAAAGGATGGTGATCACGCTTCTTGTAAGAAGAAAGGTCACATGAAGGACTGGTGCAAAATTTAAAGCTTGGATGTGTCCAAACGTGGGCTTACTGTAATGATTCTTTTAATTACTTGTTTTTAGAATCCAACCTATCCGCCACCATCCAGCTTCTCGTATTCATAGTGGAGCAACTAATCATGTTGCATTTACCATACAGGGATTCATAAACCGGAGGAAGCCAAACAAGGATGAATCAAAGCTCACTGTGGGAAACAACGAGAAGGCTGATGTCATGTTCGTGGGAGATGTAATCTTAGTTTTAGATTCTGGTTTTAAATTGATGTTGAAAGACACATTTTATGTACCTTCCTTTAGACGGAATTTAGTTTCCGTATCATGTTTGGATTCATATGATTACTCTTTTGAAATTAAGAGCAATATTATTTCAATATTTCTTAATTCAAATAAGGTCATACCGTCATATGTCCAACGGATTATACAGATTAGTTTATCTCCGATGACATATACGTAGTTTATAATGACTAAAAGGTTGTTTCCTAAGAGACCACTACCTAAGGAAGAGTCTTATGCATTATGGCATAAACGACTTGGGCCATATCTCTAAGGATAGAATAGAAAGGCTAATAAAAGACTAATATCTTGCCTCGCTTCTTAAAATGATTAGAGATATGTGTAGATCGTTGTAGAGGTAAAATGACCAAGATAAGAAAGTTAGAAAAACCGCAATCAGAAGTTCTCGACTTGTTGGAAGTCATTCACACCGATATAAGTGACCTTATGTGGCAACCTTGTGTAGAAATTTTTATTTCATCACATTTATTGATGACTATTCTCGATAGTGGTTATTTGTACTTTTTGATTAAAGAAAAGTCTGAGTCTTGACAAGTTCAGATTTTTCTGACTCGAAGTCGAGAAACAATTGGGAAAAGTCATAAAGGCTGTTAGATCCGACCGAGGTGGAGAGTATTATGGCAAGCATGGCGATGCCGATACCTTATGGGCCATTCGGCCAAATACTCTAGAGGACTCGGGATAGTGGCACGCTTACTATGCCTCGAGTCCCGAAAGTAAAATGGTATAGCCGAAAGGCGCAATCGCACTTTATGGAAATGGTAAGGAGTATGATTAGTAGGACAAATTTACTCGGTTTTCTATGGGGTGAAGCTTTGAAAAGTGTACTTCTTTGTACATTTGAATCGTGGTACTCACGAAAGTCGTCTTACTGACTCTCTGAAGTTATGGACTGGCGAAAAGCCTAGCTTAAACCATCTTAAGGTTCGGGACAACTCGCAAAGTTATATAATCCAACATTAAGTAAGTTGACCCGTAACCACTAGGTGTTATTTTGTATCTTAATTTAACATTCGAAGGGATATCGATTCTATAATCCCAATGGAGGCACAAGAATTGTGGAATCACACATACCTAAGTTTTTTGGAGTTTGATGTGGCCGAAGAGAGTAGTCGCCACGTACTATCAGATGATAGTATCGATGAGTAATGTGTGTATCTCGTATCTCCCCTCCCATATAGATAATTGTGGAAACTCCCACACACCATACTAACCCAAGTGTGACTAGGGGATCCTCATGGTCGAGACGCCTCCTAATGAAGTTCATCAAGGCTCTCAGGTGCAGAATGTGGCTATTACTACTCCAGTAAGGAGATCCACTGTGGAGACGACGCAATACCACCTAATATTTAGTCTATATAGGAGAGCAAGACTACATATTGGTTCTCGTGGATCTAATCTAATAATCCTACTATAGTTCTGTCATTCCTCAATCGTGAATCGCTGGCTGGATGCAATGGAGAGAGATGAAATTCAATCTATGAGGGCATAAACTGAGTTTGGGAACTTATCAATTACCCTGATGTCATAAAATCTTAGTTTAGCCGTAAAATGGGTGTATAAGACTAAAAGGGACTCTAAAGGAAAGATTGAGAAGTTTAAAGTTCTTCGCACTGGGTAGCCGTTGCTTCACTCGTATAAGGAGTAGACTATGAAGCAACCTTTTCTCCTGGCCTCTTCTAAAGATTCTTTCGCAGTGATCATGCATTAGTTGCTCATTTTGATACGGAAAGCCACACCGCATGGATGTTAAAACCGCCTTCTCAATGGAGACCTTAATGAAGAAGTCTATATGATGCAACCCGAAGGTTTTGTGGCAAATGATCTGTAAACTCTTGTATGTAGACTCAAAAGTCTATTTATGGTCTCAAGCAAGCTTCTAGGACAATGGTACTTAAAGTTTCATAGTGTTGTTGCTTCATATGGTTTTGTTGAGAACAAAGTAGATCAATGTATATACCGCAAGGTCGCGGGAGGAAATCTTATTTTCCTAATACTCTATGTGTGGATGATATCTCGCTTGCAAGCAAAGGACCTTGGCATCGTGCATGAGACAAAGAGGATGTTGTCAAAGAATCCGATATGAAGGACCTCGTGGAGGCGTTTGTCTCCGGCATCGAGATTCATAGGAATCGCTCGCAGACTATCGGGTTTATCTCGTAGGGCATATGTTGATCGGTTCTTAGAAAGATTCAACATAAACAATGCAAGCCACAGAATTGCTCTGCCTCGTAAAGGTGATAAGTCGAGTCTATCACAATGTCCTCATATTCGCATATATAGAGAAAGCCCAAATGAAGAATGTGTACCTTATGCTAGCGCACTGGGAGTATTATGTATGCTCGGGCATGCACTAGGCCCGGGATATTGCCTTTGCAGCAAATGTGACTTCTAGCAGACATCGGCCAAACCTGTGGACATGATCATTGGGTTGCTGCCAAGAAGGTTATGAGGTACTTAAAGAGGACAAAAGACTATATGCTGTTGATTTACAAACATGTTCGTGGACTTGGCGCCTAGTCAGTATTCGCATCTCGACTTTGCCGGGTCGTCAGATGAAAAGAAGTCAACAACCGGTTATATCTTTGGGTTAGCAGAGGTGCAAAGTGTCATGGAAAAGTGAGAAACGTAAATCAATTGCATCCTCTACCATGCAAGTTTTATTTGTAGCATGCTTTTCAAGAACTACTGTGCAATTTGGCTCCGAAACCTCATTAAGGAGTTAACCGTGTTTGATTTTGTGGATAGGCCCATACAATTGTATTGTGACAATAACTCAGCAGTGTTGTTTATTAACAAAAGAGGTCTCAAGGGGTCTAAGCACATGGAGGTCAAATACCTGACCATAAAATATGCCCAAAACGGTGATTTGAAGTGAGCATATCGTATGATATGATTGCGTATCCGCTTAACTAAAGGCCTTCGCTTTGTGTGTATTTGATCTATTATGTCATTAACATGGGCTAGGAGTATCATGGGATACCGTGAACACCAGCGGAGCCATTAAGTTTTATGTTGCCTATGAAGGATGAATCCAATTTCATTACATTTTGTACACTGAATTTGTATCAACTCTTTTACATTCAATAAAGTATTTGTGAATGTAGGTTTATCGAGTCGAGTACATAATCAAGTGGAAAATCTCAAGGCATTGCGGTAAACCTTGAATACAGCTAAGGGGCATTCTCGTATCGCCTTAATGAAGATGTTTTGTTACACATAAAGTAAAGCTACCTATATCAAGGTAACATATACGTGCTCCTCGTTGAACCATGATGGATATTCTTCCGGGTGACACACTAGGGTTTTGTGACACTTAAGGAGAGAGAATTTGGACTAACAAAATGGATAACACATGAAGTATCACTCATTATGAGGTATTGTCCATTTAAACACACTACCATATTGAATCCATATCAAGAAAAGTTGAAAGCACTCGACCATGAAGGGCTCTGAGTGTTATTAATTAATATCATGATTCATATCATTTAGACTGATTGACTATTAAGAATAATCTCTAGACTATCATAGCAGGCACATTAGTTTTGTTTCAATTAATATCGCCCAAGTGAGAATGTAAGATTTTTCATTAAGTGGGCTTCATTAATTGAAATTAACTGGATTAAGTTTGGTCTAATTAAGTGAGATTATACAGTTTCTTAATAAAACTTATGGGGCTGGCAAGTGTGTGGGCTGAGTATGGCCCGGCCCGTAATGAGAGGGCCCGTGGTCAGAACTCAATATATAAAGAAGGCTCAAGTCCCTCCCAAACCCTAAGGATACGTACAATTCTCACATACAGTTTCTGAGAAAATATTTTTCGAGACGCTGAGAGGCATTCTCATTCAAGCCGTTATCACCAAAGGGTCATTCGAGAAGATCTGAGGTCGCTTTCAGTGTTCTTCATCAATTCCGCATCAAGAAGACATTCATGGATTCCAAATCAGGTATGTAATTTACAGTTTTTCTCCATTAAAATTATGCTTTGTGTTTTAACATGGTGATCTAGGTTGTTTAAATCGTATCCAACATTGGCCTCAAATGGAAGGCGGCATTACCAAACAAAAGCTTGTGTAGCAATTACAAATACTGAGGGTTGAATATGTTTGAGTCTCTACAAAGGATAGTTGATATGTGAAAATAATCAAATTAAACTGATAACAAATTTAGACTAATTATTAACAAACCATTAACAGCGACCATGCTTGCTTCCTAGACCCTGTACAATAGGACGAATATGAAAGACAAAAACAAGAAAATTGTTAATTTAATTAGGTTTCTATAAAAAGAACTTAGGAAACAATTTTTAGATGCATGTTTCATTTTACCAACTGCATTAGAGGTGTGAATGTGAAATGCTTCCAAATTATAAACTCTACCGGCGGGGGTGGGCTGAGTAGTGCCCAGTGGGGGCACTTGTCCCCACTCAATTTTTGTTTGAAAACAATTTTCCCATTGTATTTTAGGAAATTCAAACTCAAATACTATATTTTACCTTTACTATTGAAATTTCTAAATATTAAGCTATTGAGTTGAAACCCAAGTTTAAAAAATTTGTAAAACTTATTTTACTTAATCTTACCCCAGATTACTGGATATCCAATTCTATTTGATGACCCAGTCGAAAGAGGAAATTTTTTATTGCATGGGCTTGTTATGTTTTGACTAATAGATAATCCTCTGCTGTGACTTTTTGTTAAAAAAAAAAAACTTGTCTTATAAATTTATTATGATCGATGGTGGAGACCAACTGACCAAGTCCCTTGGTGATGACAGCAATACCATGCTGTGCCTTGAATTAGTCAAGAAATCGTACATAAATTAATAGATAAATGTTGATCTTTCAGCAGAGGATCCGCACATACAAAACATTGTTTATTGCATGCAATATCAGCAGGTAAGAATATGGGACAAAGTATGTATCCAAGCGTTTCTTTCAGATCCCATTGGGGATTAGAATTTAAAACCTTTCTGGATGAGCTTATCTGCAAGTTGGGGTAGGACCATGGAGGAGCAGCAGCTTCATTGACTGGTTATGCAGATTCCAACGTCACTCCAATGCGAGTGATTTTGCACAGGGTTTCCTCAATGGATCTGAAGACCATTAGATGTGACTTCTATGAGGGGGTGTACACCTTCTATATATATATATGTGAGAATAAGGAAGTTTGCAGAATTATCCAATACCTACCATAAACAGAGATAATATAGAAGATGGGTGGAAGAGTGAATTTAGTGCTTGTTGTTCTAGTAGTAGTAGCATCAGTGCTCTATAGAACAGCGGCAGAAACATATACGGTTGGAGGTCAACTGAACTGGCGCGTACCTCCCAACACCACAGCATACTCCACCTGGGCTGCTGCTATTACCTTCCGCTTTGGTGACACTCTAGGTGAACTTCTGTTTTATACAGAGGAACCACTTCCCCTGTTTATTCTGACTATAATCCCTCTTAAATAAATATGCTGTATCTTTTATGATTTTATGGTTAGGAAACATGATATTCATATTGAACTCAAAATTTATAAGCTTAAGTTAATAAGAAAATTGGTTTGTTTAACATCATATCATAGTCTGGTTTGACGGGAGTTCGCAGTTTGAATATTAGTTCTAGGAGGTCATAGGTTCAAGCTACATCTCTAATATTTGAATATTTGTTCTTTATTTCTTTATTTGAAAGTTCATAAAGGATTATGTTTCACACATGAAGGAAGGTGTTAAAAGCATAATATTCTTATTAAATCTAAATCCTATAAGTTTGAATTTTTGGAAAAATTAATAGTCTAACATGGTATCATAGTTTGGTTTGATCGGAGGTCATGGGTTCTCTATGTATAGGTGTTAGGTCGTGCAGGTTAAGAAATTCTACAAAGCTTGAGCTTTTAAGAAAATTGGTGGTGTTTAACACAGGCTTACTTTGTGGTTTGCAGTTTTCAACTTCGCAACCGGATCACACGATGTGGCTTTAGTCACCAAGGATGCTTTTGATGGCTGTAACTCTTCCAATCCGATCACCTTGATCACTACCGGCCCTGCAAACTACGAGCTCAATTCTACGGGAGAGCATTATTTCTTCTGTGCAGTGGACGGTCACTGCAACCAGGGACAAAAGTTCTCCATCTCCGTCTCTGCGTCTTCACCGGCATCACCTCCGCCTCCTTCCAGTGGTGGCACCACTCCTTCACCACCACCACCTCCTTCCAGTGGTGGCACCACTCCTTCACCACCACCACCTCCTTCCAGTGGTGGTACCACTCCTTCCCCGCCACCTCCGCCGAGCTCTGCCCCGCCTCTAGCTGCCGCCACCTTCTCTGTCGTCTTCATGTCCTTTGCCACGGCCTTCCTGTGGTAGTTCTTAGTTCATGCAGATGTATTCTGGGTTATACCTCATCTCTCTGTGTTGTTGATTAGTGTTCATAGTGGTTCAAGCTTCATAATCTAGATAGTGCTTAATTCATTTGTGATGCCGGAATTTGAATAAAAGAAGTGTTATGGTTTTGATTACATATATATATAACATTCTTCTTCATTTTTGCTTCCCAGGTGCCATTTTCAAACATATAGTTGCCAACAAATGGCCTTTCAGGTTCAATTTGAACCATCCATATCCCACCATCTATAATAATAGAAATTTGGAATCACAAGCAGAGCCAAGATTTAAGTTCGGTACTAGGGGGGCAGACTTAAGTAATATAAACAGCAATACCTCAGTAAATGAATACTTATATTTTTCTGGGACAAGGTGCGGGACCTGGATTCCAATCTCCCTAGTTATAAAGGGAATTTTTTTCCAAAAAAATCTCAGTGGGGATATATGCCCCACTGGTTCTTAGGTGGCTTCCTAACAATAAGCTATCCCACATTCAAGTAAAATCATTGTTATCGTCATCTTATATATTTTGCTCATTTTGTTCTTTTAAAAATAATCATCTTAAGCTCTAATACTAGTTTGTTGTATTAGCAAAAACGTTCATACTTTAAGAATATAAAGATAGAATAATCACTCAAACATACATAACATTTTAATATAGTTCAGCCAATAATACTTGTATGGACATATAAAAATATGAGAAAATTATGTTATGAGTTCCTCATTTCAATTTATTGAGAATTTATGAACAAAATATCTGAAACAATGCTAGGCTGTCTCAATTTCAAAATATTTCATAAAGAATGCAAGATATAACTTCAATAAACCTTAGGTACGAGGTTGTACCTAACACATATAGTAATCTATCTTACACTATTTATAAAATACTTTTTAAATCAGGCCACTTGTTATTGATTCATGTCTTTTTTTTAAAGGTTGGTTTCAGGTCTTTTAGGAACAAGAAACACAAACACACACATATATATACATATATATATATATATATATATATATATATATATATATATATATATATATGACTCAGTCATTTGATATCTTTCCCACTCCACAATTAAAAAAATGAAGTGCAAATCAGTTCCCTTGGTGTTTGTAAATGCATGTTAAATTAAGCATTGAGTTTCAGGTCTTTTAGGAACAAGAAACACACAAACACACATATATATATATATATATATATGGCTCAGTCATTTGATATCTTTCCCACTCCACAATTAAAAAAATGAAGTGCAAATCAGATCCCTTGGTGTTTGTAAATGCATGTTAAATTAAGCATTGATTCTAACCAATTTAGAGTTTGACGCTAAATTTCTCTTTCCTCTTTTTGTCTTTTTATTTTCTTGTTCCCTATTATTGTTTTCTTGATTTAATAGAGAGTGAAAAAGATTTGCTTTATTTTGAGATTTTCTTCTATTTTTCATCAAGAATTGCTGGAAATAACAGAAGTGTTGAGTCCAGGATTACCGAAGAGTGTGCCTCAGAGGATGAAGGTGGTGTTGTAACTTGTAAGCCCAAGTAACTTAAGCAACTTCATGGAATTGCCGACAGTATGTTTCTATTTGTATTGAATTCTCAAACAGAGAGAAGTGAAAGCAAGAGTATGTTTCTGTCCTTTTTACCGGAAATAGCTAGAAAAATGGGGAAGAAAATTTGAGCGCTAGCGTTTGGTTACCGTTTTTTGTTTTAAAAATAAGGAGAATAATGAAAATATATCTTGTTCCTTTTTTTCCTCTCAAAACACGAAAAACACAAAAAAAAAAAAAAAAAAAAAAAAAAAACGTTAAATTCAAATAAGAATAGTTTTTAGAGAATATAAAAATGGTAATATTTGTATTTTCAAAATATTTCCCTCAATGAAAGTTTTCAAAAGCAGGCCTTGTCCTAGTGAATTTTCTCCTACATTTTAGCTTCAACTTCCTGCGTGGACGGCCAGAAACTGCATTCAGCTCAAGATTCTTCTTCACTGCCGTGTCAAGTCAAGTCCTACCGGCTTCAGGAGCCCGCAAATTACCTCATCTTTTCTTACATTTTTTTTAAGAAAATAATTTTATTAATTTAAACTAAAAATACATCAATAGAAACACATATATCAAATTGTTAAAAACCAATAGCATGAAACAACATACTTGTTAATAGTATAATAAATCAACTCAAAACCTACAAATTTTATAATGTTATAGACTAAAATATTGGAATTTTTCAATAATTATTATGGGTCACATATATAAATATTAAATATGTTTAAGCTATCAATTTTAATTAAGTTTAACTAAAGTGATATAACTGGAATCAAGTATTTGGATTAAGGGTATAATCATCATGGAATTAATGTGTGAATACATTTGAGATATTTCTAATTTAATGAGAGGCCAAATTATAAATATCTAACCTAGTAGTGTAAATACTAGGGTTATGGTTCTTTATATCCTCATCACTAGAGGAGAGACAAAACTCTTTGTTAAGACCGTACCGAATTTGGAAGATCTAACCCACACATTCGACAACTTTCGACAATGGATACAAATACGCTTCCGCTATACGAATTTAATATCTCTTGAATTAAATAGATAAAAATATGTTTATTTAGGGTTTGTCTATTATGCATGATTCGAGTATAATATTTTGGAATTTCTATCTTGTTTATAATATTATTAGACTAAAAACATGTAGTTAGTGTAGACCCTCAAATTTGGAGTCATAGGAAGTTTTTCCTTTGTGAAAGACAATCTCACATTAGAAGTAGATAAGGGAGAGAGGTCTCCCTTTCCCTATAAAAGGGAGCCTCTCCCCCCTGGGTTTGGTAGGAATGTAAGACCATGGGCCTCTTCCACCATTGATTGGGAGATTCTAAGTGGCCCTTAGTTAAATATGTTTAAAATTATGGGGAGTGGGGGGTGGATAAATTGGGACATAGGCCTTTATAATTTAGGCTTTATTAGTCATTTAAGTTTAAATTTTAAAAGAGGCCTTGAGTGCTCTCTGCCAAAGTGAGCGAGTGATCTCGAAGTTTAAGGATTTTTTAAATAAGATAGTCTTTGAGGCTGATCTTGGAGCGATCGAAACGGAAGCGATGTTTCGAACGAGGCGACTTGGCCCAAAGAAGTTGTCTGTCTACCAGGTAAGTTTCCTTTACTTTATTTTTATTTAGAAATTCTTCTTTTATATAGTTATTTTTTAATTGTCTTGTATATATATTTAATTTATTGTTGTCTTTAATTAGTCATTTAATTTATAGTCTCATTGTTTTATTTTTCTTATGAGTATGTTGTTGTTTTTTTTTTATTTAATTAAATTGGTTTTTGATTTTTTTTTATTGTTTAATAATTGAATTTATTTTCCTTAACCCATGAATGACATACCCTTAATTTATTCAAATCCTTAAATTTAAAAAATTCAAGTTCTAAATTTCCATTTCTTAATTTTTAAAATTCAAATGTCCAAATTTCAAATTTCAAAATCTCAATTTCTTATTTTCTAAAATTCAATTTTAAAATTTTAAAATTCAAGTTCTCCAAATCCCAAATTTTAAATTTTCAGGTGTCCAATTTCAAAATTACCAATTCATAATTTCAAAATTCAAGAGCCTTAATTTCAAAATTCAATTCCATCAATTTCAAATTTTCAAAATTTCAAGTTTTCAATTTAAAATTCAAGTCCACCAATTTCCAATTTAAATTTGTCAAATCTCAAAATTAAAAATTCTCAATTTCAAAATTCAAAGTCCCCTAATTCCCAATTTCAAAATTTCAAGTTTCCAATTTCAAAATTACAGTTCCTCAAGTGTCATAATTTCAAATTAAAGTCACCTAATTTCTAATTTCAAAATTTTAAATTCCAAATTGCAAATTTTCAAATCTAAAATTTATAAAATTCTAGTTCTTAATTTTAGAATCCAATTTTCAAATTCTCAATTCAAAATTCTCAATTTTCAAACTACAATTTCAAACTTTCAATTTTCAAAGTTTAAATTTTAAATCAATTTTCAAAAATTTCAATTATATAATTAATTCTACAATTCCTATAAAATGGAATTTTGTGGAGTTAATTTGTGTAACAGATAAATGGACTTAGGTGGGGCCCGACATTCCATGTATCATTTTAATAAATAATTTGACATCCGATCTATAACAAATTTATAATTGAATGTGAATATTTAGTATTTTCTTATTGCACTAACATTGTTTTCTAATTGATAGCGTTTCTGATCACAGGTTGCCTAGGTACACATTTTTTCTTATCTGACTTTTGATTCGTTTGTGCCAAGTAGGTGTTTGGAATCAACAAAATTTATATCCTAGGATTCCTACTACTGACGTAGCAAAGCTACTGCAGTATAGTGGCTCTAAGGGTCGAACATAGGGATGGGTTTTCTTAGTGAGAGAAGAGTTACAGTGCATTGGAAATGGTGTTTTCTCATTGGATTTTTAGGGTTTGTGAAAAAAACAGTGTGTGAATGGTTGAAAACTGAAATAACTGAAGTAAAAAGTTAAGAGAATTCCTTGAAGTCTCGGGCCATTGGGCTTAGGGTTGGATTAGCAGAGCATGTCTCGGGTCTTTTCCCTCTCGCGTTGGGGGAGCATGACATATAGTCATTTCGAGCCAAGATCTTCATTTAGCTTTAAAACCTAAACCTTAAAAGTTTTCCTCTTGAAAGATGGCATTTAATGGCGACCATGCTCCCACACGGTGAGAACACACCTCTAAGCCTACCCTTATTAACTAATAGGAGACAACTAAGCGCTGGGCATCGATGGATCTGTATTAAACATCCTTTGAACCAAAACTTACTTGAAATACACATTAGGAAGAGCATACTGGGATTTAGCTAAGGTGAGACGGGAACATAAATACCCTTGAATACAAACATGAAAAGCATGAGAACATGCAGTTTGCCTCAAAACCAACACCTAGTGGCCTTCCCTGTCAAGGATGAGGGGTTTTAGTCGAGCATCCCTTGATTTGTCATCATCAAGGGGTGTTTGGCTTGAGAGAAAATGCAAGAAAGTGAAGGAAAGGGAGAGAAAATCCTGAGCCGGTGAGGGGAGGCTTTGTGCCTGATTTTGTTGATTGATTGATGTAGATTTGAAAGTTAGAGTTGATATTACAAGCTTGGCAGGCTTATATAGGTGCTCAGTGTCAAGGAAATTACAAAAATGTGCAAATGAACTCAAAATTACATCGACGAACTTCTATAAAACCACAAAGGCTGGGTTAAAAGCAGTCAACGAGGTGAGGTGTAGGAAGCGGTGTTGCGAAATTTGCAACTTGCGAAAGTCGCGAGTTGTTGAAATTTTTAACCTAACGAGAATTTATGGGTTCACGAATTTTGCAACCTTGCAAGAGTATTTCCCTTGCCTTCTTTCTCTTTTGCAATTTTGCTCCAAATCTCCCCTTTGATTCAATCCCATGCATCTTCAAATTCGAAGCTCTCAGTTCATCGTGTTTGAATCGGATTGAAGATAATGAGTGTTGACTGCAAAATTACAACAATAGAGCTACAAAATGTGTCCAGTAGCAAGTCGGAACTCGATGTATCAATTGGGTTATTTAAGTTTATTAGTACACAAAAGTGCTTAAAGCACACTATGATAACCGGGGCTCAAAATATAGCACTTGCCGGGTACTAATCAACTTTGCCGGTATTTTTATATATGTCTTGCATGCTTTTGTGTTATTATTTATCTTCGATATTCATTAGTTGATTGATCAAAGTCATATTTTCCTTAGTTTGTTTTAATGGGAGCCGACTTTAGGGTCTTAGAGAAATCTTCACGCTTCATCCATTTTTTAACTTCAGATAAGTGGCCTGATCCTGGACTTAGACTCGGTTTTTCCAAGACCTGCCTTTTCTTATCATGAGTCACATTTATGGATTTTCTTTCTTATTTTGTTTTCCATTTAAAAATAAAACAAAAATAAGTGGCAACTCTAAACCGTTTTTAAAATGGTTTTTCAAAAATATAAAGGAGTCTCGCCTTTTAAGTGGGAAACGCATAATAGTAAAAAATACGAGGTCCACAAAATGACAACTCCACTGGGAGCAGTGAGAGTCAAGCTTGAACACAAATTCGAGAAAATATGACTTTTGATTAGTTGATTGATAGATACTTTTTTCTTTTTTTTTTTTGTGCTTTTTGTATACTTTATTATTAGTAGCACATTGAGAGTTTTGATTTGCTGATTGTACCTTTCACATGCTTGATTGTTGTATTATTAATATTGGTCGGTTGACTTTGTTAGTTGATTCTTTTATTCATCTTGTTATATCACTTGCGTCTTGTGGTATGCTCATTCTATTCACCTTGACAGTTATTATTTTATCATTGTTGTATATTCCACTTATTTTGATGTGTTGATTGCTTTGCTTGACTATTCTCATAGTATGTTGACTTTCTCTTACTATATAATATTTTATCTCATTCTTTACATGTATACTCTAATTTTTGCATACTTCATTTGTCATGACCTAGTTGATTATATTGGTTGCATCTTTTATTTATCAGAGCATGTTGATTCCTCCTTGTTGTATGATTACTCTACTCATCCTCACACATGTACATTTTGATTGATTGCTTATCTCATTTGCCTTGACATGTTGATTCTCTCCATTGTATATTCATCTTGATCATCTCTTTTAGCATGTTGTTTTTGTTATATGTTCACCTTGCTCATCTTATACTCTTGCTTAGATTATGAATAGATATGGATGATATACTTGTGCTTTGCATGACTGATTGTTGCATGACTGCCTCTCACCTACCCGATTGCATGCTGCATGTCTATGTGAGACACACATGTATCCTCTTTACCTCTAAATCTCTAGTCTCGGTCGACTATATTTCTCTATTGTATGTTTGGTTGGAGACTTAGTGCTCCTTGTTTGCTCTTCAACTGAGCTAGTGACTAAGAGTAAGCTCTAGTGATGGGCTATATCCATGTTTGGGAGCATTCTAGAGGTGGTCAACATATTGATGTTGATTGGAGTCCGATCTTTGAAGACTTGTATAGCCTAGAGCTAGATTTCAGGATACTTGTGTGACCAGTGTGTCTTCTCTATTTTAGATGTCATTTAGGTTTTTTGGATGCATCCACACGTTCATTATACACTTAGTTTATCCATGAGTTTTGAGAGTAGTGAGAGCCTTTACCATAGGCCGCCCCTTGGGATGTCGAGGAAGTGCATGTGTGGAGGTAATGACCACCTTGCATGGAAGCATCCCATCTCTTCAGGGACGTGTAGGAGGTTGTGTACCACTAGACGGTACGATCGCTCCTACTAGGGACCCCTTTAAAAAACCCACCCTTATCTTTTTAGAGCCACCATTGACCTTCTAAGTTGAGTTTAGATCCTACCAATTAGGACTCTCATCTTACAAGTCGGTGCATCTGCAAGCCTTCAAGGTTGGTTTAGTCATTATATGGATCTAGAGTTCTCCATTTTGGTTTCCTCTTGAGGTGATGCAGATATTGATTGGAGTTTGAGTTTCAGTGGGATAGTTTTGCTCATATAAATGGATTGCTTATTTTGGTTTCATTATAGCATCATTCTTTTGATTTCGACTTGGATTCCTCCATATTTGTTTCAATGACACTTTTAGAATTCACTCATTGATACAAGCGGGAGGCTGATACGTGCCCCCAGGTTGGGCGAGATTAGTAAAATCATCGAATCGGATAGATGGATTCCCGTACGACTCTGCTCCGGTAGATTTTTATGGTTGTTGTTAAGCTTCAGGATATAGTACTTAGCCTTAGTCAGAGGGTTGAGAGACATCAGACTCCACATATTCAAGCATAGGATGATACTCAAATCATTCTTGACGTTGAGTGATTGCGTCGATCTGAGGGGCACACTTTGACTTTTGAGCCAGTCTTGGACATTAGCCATGGAGATTATAATTTGTTTTGACCAGGTTCAACTTTGATGAGGTTTAGATTATGGAGTTGGAGGATTTTGTTGGAGATTTAGTACCCTTGTCATTTGATCAGGATATCAGCCCTGTTGTTCTGGACATGATGAGGGGTATGTATTATATTGCATGGTTTGGGTTTCAGGCATCATCAGCATGGCTATAGTGAGTTTATCATGATTTAAGACCATATCATGGCCCCCTCTTTAGCTTGGGATTTTTACTTATAGAGGTAGATTTTCGATATATGACGTAGTTGCGTAAGGAAAGGACCATATCTCGACTTCATCACATTCCTTTTAACTATCATATATTTGCCTATAGTTCAAGGTTGGCCGACTAGTTTGCGTAGGCTCTAGAGCCACTATTGCATCTAGAGGGATTTATTGATGAGCTTACTAGCATTCAGCTTGCCAAGTTGTAGTAGCTTGTTTCACAACTTCATTTGATTGAGGAAGCTCCTGAATCTTCTTTTACTATCTTGATTACCCTCATTCTCTTAAGCGATCCATTGTTTTACTATGTGCTTTCCAGACAAGATAAGTGATTATGAAGGTGTTGATAGGGTTATACTGTCTAATTTCTATGTTAATGAGTTACTTTAGATGGGTGTCGCTCAGCTTGAGGCTATTGTTTTGCTCAAGATAGATTTTGCATTTGACGATGCATGTGTGCTCACCATCGGATGTGACAAGGATGCTCCTTTTGTCTCAACCGATGTGATGTTGTGGCCCCAACTTAGAGTGGTTGACAAAATCCGTCAACCCGGCGGAATATTAGGTGGCTGGATGATCAGATGTCCCGCATTTGAGAATCCAATCCCATTCATAGGGACTCATTTCTTTACATTTTCTATAAACATACAACTTCCCATATTATTATACAAAGTTTGATATACAACTCTTTACAAACCCAAAATATATCAAAAGCAGTTGTCCCAATATATTTTACAAACATAGTGTTCAGGCTGTCGGCCCTCTTCGCTCCCACGGCTCGAAGGACGATCTCGTGTACGAAAGGGGATCTATGATGGGGTAAGCAAAGCCGAGTAGGTATATCTCCTACAAGGGCTACTCCCCACCTAAGTTCACATGCAATGCCGGTTAATCCACTCCTGAATGCCTACATATGTCATGAATAAAGATGCAACCACTCATGACCAGTGCGAATCCTCGATTCTCATTTTGTGCATATGCCCAGTGTGAAAAACCGTCTCATAGATTGTTAGTCATGACCTTTTTCCAAAACAAAATCTTTTTGTTTTATTTTTTTTATTGGAATTTCTTCGAGATATAGTGTGGACAGTCTCCTATCAGTACTTTGGTCAGCCTCTGAGAAGTATTGTGGACAATCTACGTCGTGCTGGTCGATTTCAGTATTGTGGGCCGATCTCCCGTCTACGTACTTTGGTTAGTCTCAGAAATCTGTGGAATGGGTCTCAAAATCATTTGCATTCTTGATGTACCATTGAACCCCAAACATAGGTTAGATCATTTCCATGCACTCACACCCATGTCATACGATGCCCCGTGCATAAATGCAATGAAGTGTCGTACAAGTATCGACTGCATGCTACATGTACTACGTGTCACATCTGACATGCTAGTGTTCCAGGATACAACGGTTCAGCGAAGTTCCATAAAACTGTGACGGACCATTCCTCGTGTACTGATCGGCCCTTCGGCCCATGGTTTGTGACACTTATCTTATTAAATTCTAGACTCAACGATCTTTTGCGTGCAGAACTAACAAATGTCAGTTTGGGCCAGGGAAAGTGCAAGTCGTCCGAAGATTGGCACCTCTGTTAAGATTTGTTGCTGAAATTCGGCCATACCCATTTTCCATTACGCGAATTTGCTTTCGGTTGAGGCCGTAGCGGCCGATGGTCTAGGAACTCATATGCTCGGTCCACCAGTATCCACAACCAAAAACAGGCTACACAATGAAATAATTTGCCCCGAAGTGGGGTGAAATTATTAGGCCCCAACATAGCCCCTAGGCGTGAAATGAACTAGAGTAGGAGGAACCTATACACTCTTGTAGGCCTTGAACCCCAGCTCACTTCTTCAACCAGCACTTTTCATGCTTGTTCATGAGTGGAGAACACTGGAAGTTCTCCTTCATTTTCTTTTCTTCCTTCTTTCTTTTCTTTCTTTTCTTCTCATTTCCACCGAACTGATTTTGTCTAGTTGGAGAATTCCTTATCCAATTTACTTGACACTTGGTATTGCCATGCCATGTGTCACTTGTATCAACCCTCTACTCAAGCCATTTCTCATGCATAGCCATACCTTGACATTTGGCCTTCAGTTGCCAAGTGTCTTCATGCATGTTACCATGTGGCATGAGCCTTCATGCCACGTGTCCCTATGTGGTTCTTCTATTTACCTCGAAATAAGTGAAATTTCCACTGTTTTGGAATTCAACGAAATTCGACAATGTAACTAGATTTCGCGAGAAGAACTCAACGGTGAGGTATGTGTCGTCGTCCGAGATCTAGAGAAATTCCCAGGCTTACCGCCTATATTGTAACAATAGTCTATCGTTTCACTTTACTCGAGTTTTCACATTATTGATGCTATTATGGCCGATATTGTGCTTCCTAGTATTGTTAGCCTAGTTATGGTAGAGTCTGGAGCTATAGACCCACCATTTTCTTTTGATATACTATTGGGATTTGTCTATCATTGTGATGATCATCATTTGGATGGTTGTTATTATTTTGATTATGATCAAAGCCTTATTGATGAGAGAGTTTTGCATGCTTATGATGATCCTGAGGCAATCGACCTTGGTATAGTGATTGGTTTAGAGGGTTGAGTTTCGGCTTAGCATCATCTACATATGACAAAGATAGTTTGCTTCATTTGCTCATATTATACCTGGATGTTTTTGCATGATCTTGTGAAGATAGGCTATACCTCTCATTTATTACTCATCATTTGTTGTTGGTGCCACATATTAGACCATTACAATGTAAAGATTTGGTTTTGAGAGTCCTCAGAGGATTAAGAAGTGACCTTAAGGAAGTTCAGATCCACATAGAGCAGATCTTACATTATTAGAGAGCTGACACCAGAGGGGGCTGCATGGTTGATGGACTTAGATAAAAACCAATTCTCAGAGCCAATCAATGTGGATTAACTGAAGAAGTTTCATGTTTGAGACCATGGTCGTAGGATGGGTGGCCATCATTTCGATTAACCATATACATTATCACCTATTACTCACATTTTTACTATTGCTAGCCCATTAAGCCTCACGCGCGCACTTTGGCCCATCTTTCTCTTATAGCCTTGCTTACCTTTTCATACCTGGGATAGGGGCCCTCTAGTGTATGGATGCCTTAGTTTAGGGATGTTATGAGTTATGGACACATTGACATATTCTTTACATCACCTTACCACATTCACTTCATTGTTTCTACTCCATTTTGTAGTTTATATGTTTTTGCCACTTTCTTTCTAGCTGACTTTTTGTTCTATCCCATTCTTTCTCACTTAGATTGGTGACCTATCATCTTACTACATAGGGGTTTTTCATATCGTCCCTTCATTCATTCCATTGGCATTTATTCAAAGACCTTTAGTTTAGGAGACTTATGTCATGTTATTGGAGTTGGTTTATTGTACTTAGCGCTTGGAGAGATATTTTTTCATTGTCATATAAGTTTGTTTCTCTTTATTTTATTCAATTTATGTGCAAAAATAAAAAGAAAAAAGAATAAAAAAAGAAAATAAAATAATATATATATATATATATATATATATATATATATATATATATATATATATATATATATATATATATATATATATATATATATATATATATATATATATATATATATATATATAAAGTACATGTGTATGTGTGCTGTATGTACTCCAATATCAGTATTCCTAATAGGTATTTATGTATATGGATTTATGAGGGATCATTTGTTTTGAATATGCTATTACTTATGGGGTTAAATTGAACTTCTCGAGATCTCAGTATCTTGTGCTTGAGTATGTATATTGATTTATGAGAATCATTATTTTGAGTGTATGTATTGCTCGTGAGAGTTCGTATGTGAGCTTCCCAAGATCCCAATATCTTGTGCTTACTTTGAGATTTTATTAGTGGTATGTGAGATGATTGATCCTCTCCTAGGGGCTTCGAGTTAGTGTCATATTCATTGTCCCATCTATCAATTACATGTCTTCCCCATGTAGTGGTTTGGGTAGATTCATCACATCATCATCAGTCTCTCTATTTTTTCCCAACTATTATCTATCTTCTTGATTTCTTACCTCTCATTTTCACATTTATCACCCTCACACGCCTATTGATTTTGAGTCTAATGTTTCACTCTACATCCTTGTCCTTTTACCTATCTCACCACTTATTACACTTTTTGCATCACATCATTATCATCGGTGCTTCCATTAGATGTTCTTGTCCATAGCTCATGAGACTTCTTATGCATGTGGCATTCCACACATGAGGGCATGGGGTTGATCTTTGGGTATTTGAGCATAGTTTCCTTTCATTTCTTTTACCTTATCATCCTAAGCCTACATTACGGTTCGTGTCATAAGACGACCCAGAGGCCATGAGATTTGATGTTTTCTTTGACAACATCTACTTGGATAGGTATCTGAGACTTGGTTGATATTTGGACATTATCATGTTGCTTTTTCTAAGAGATGCCTTACTAGTGTTTGGATTCATTTCTAGTTGCAATTCTGGATGACCCAGTGTCGCTTTTCTTTACTGATGGATGCATGAATTTAGACTGATTTCTCGGTACTATGGAGCATTACATGTCATACTTGGGCATACCCCTTATCTTTCGGGATCATATGAAGTTTGTTTGTGTGTGCATACAGTCTTTGCCAAGATGTTGAGCCATGTTTTGATAGGTTGGGGTTTTATCACATCTCTAATTGGATGGCATACATGTCATACTTGGGCATATCCCTTACCGCCGGGATCATATGGGGTTTGTTTGGTTGTGCATACAGTCTTTATCGAGATGATGAGTTCTGTGATATTTTTGGGCTTCATCATGTTTCTTTTGGATGTCATACTACCCCCTAGTTATCGAGGTCATTTGGAGTTTGTTTGTTTGTGCAAACAATCCTTATCGAGAAGATGAACCTTGTTGCCAAGCATTCTACTATTTCATCTGTGTTTACATTAAATGTCATACGGGCGCGCCCAGCCCTTATCTATCGGGATTAGTTTGTTCAGTTGGCACTCACGATTATTATCGAAATGTTGAGTTATGTTTTGATAGGTTGAGGTTTCATCACATCTCTATTGGATGGCATACATTTCATACTTGAGCATATCCCTTATCTATCGGGATCATATGGAGTTTATTTGTTTGTGCATACAATTCTTATCGAGATGATGAGTCATGTGATATTTTTGAGTTTCATCATGTTTATGTTGGATGTCATACTAGGGCACACGCCCTAGTTAGTGAGATCATATGGAGTTTGTTGGTTTGTGTAAACAGTCCTTATTGAGAGGATGAGCCTTGTTATGACATTCTCTTTTATTTCATCATGTTTTTATTGAATGTCATGCGAGGCGCGCTACCCCCATAGTTATCGGGACAACATAGGTGGTTGGTTTGTGAGATAATTTTCCTTCGAGGATCATTATGACATTTCAAGCAGACACCATTCTAGATTATATTTCCCTGCTTATTATGTAGATGGTTATTGCCGATGATGAGCTTCATTGAGATATTTTTGATTTTGTATTGTTCATTCAACGGATCTTTGTTAGGCCACGCGAGTTAGCAAACATTTCTAACATGTTATTTTTTTACATCCATCGCCATAGTTATTGTAGGACACTTTGTTTGTTCTGTCTTGAGATTTCAAAGTTAGATTCAACATATGTTTCTAGTAGGGCCTTTTGAGCCGATGGCATGGGTTGCTCATTTTGGACGTATTAGGCATTTTTTTAGTTCTCATTAAGCCTTCATGATAGATAGACATGTTTGTACTAGAAATAAGATGGATGGTTCGACTTTTGAGCATAGTGTTGATTGCCCAAATTCACTTCGGATATCCACTCGATGTGGTGTTCCACTTGCCATACTGGGGCATATCCCCCTATTTCATTAATAAGATGATTTGACTTCACTGGAAGTTACTTGGTGGTTCTTATTTGATTGGGGGATCTCCTTTACATTGATAGCAGTGTTCTTGAGATACAGAGATATGTATATATTATTCGGCCTTTTACATATGTTTATACCCGATGAGGATTTCACAACAGATTATTAAGGAGTTCGAGGACTCAGCACACTAGGTCATATTTGCCCTCATAGATTTCAAGCATTCAGACTTCACCTTTGCTTTCTGGATTTCAAGCATTCAGACTTTGCCTTTGCTATTTTCATTTTGGATTAGGAGTTCAGACTTCACCTTTGCCTTCATCTTACATGGAATTAGGCATTCGCCGCCTCACCTTCATATGGATTGGATATTCGGACTTCATACGCATCGCGTACAGCGATTGGGCGTTTAGACCGTTTTACGAAGATCATGCTTTCAGACTTCACTTTCATATGGATCATATGTTCAGACTTCATCTGCATCACTTTTTTCTAGCACCACAATTCAAACGTTCGGACGTTCATACTTCATCTTCTGCAAATCAAGTGTTCAAACTTCACCTTCATAAGGATCAAATGTTCAAACTTCATCTGCATCACATTTGCTAACATCGCAGTTGAGACGTTCAGACTTCGTCTTCTGCAGATTAGGCGTTTAGACTTCGCCTTCATATAAATCAAATGTTCATACTCATTTGCATCACCTTTGCTAGCATCATGCGATTCAGGCGTTCCCAGGACTTCATCTTATGCGTATCGGGCGATTCGGACTTCACCTTCATACGGTCGGATGTTCGGACCGTGCGTATCACAGTCGAACGTTCAAACTTCGTTTTCTATATATGAGGCATTTATACTTCTCCTTCTCGCTATAGATTAGATGTTCAAACATCATCTGCATCACATTTGCTAGCACCGCAGTTCAGATGTTCAGACTTCGTCTTCTACAAATAAGGCATTTAGACTTCGCCTTCATATGGATCAAATGTTTAGACTTCATTTGCATCACATTTGCTAGCACCGCAGTTCAAACATTTAGACTTCGTCTTCTACAGATCAAGTGTTCAAACTTCGCCTTCTACAGATCAAGTGTTCAAACTTCGCCTTCATATAGATCAGATGTTCAGACTTCATCTACATCACATCATTTGCTTCGCAATTCAAGTGTTCGGTTCGTCTTCTACAAATAAGGGTGTTCAGACTTTGCCTCTACCTTCTACATCTTGAATAAAGGCGTTTAAGCTTCGCCTTTGTGTTTCTCCATTCGGATGTGAGCATTAATTTTGTACCATAGTTAGGACCATAGATATCATCTTCATTAGAGGTATTTCTATAAGCATTCACGATTGCTAGCATTGCTCACTTTAATCACATGGCTTCTTTTGGTTGTCTTACTTTGAACTTGCTAGCTCATGGTTCGGTTGCGAGTCTACATTTGACAATTCCGGGGTTCTCATCAATATACCATTTGCCTCCGGAGCTTATTCCCTTATTGGTTTCACCATTTTGTTGAGCATTCATGTTTTTGTGTCAACATGACGGTTGTTGATCGCTATACTTTGCACATGACCATTCTAGCACCCATGACGGTCTCCAGTGAGGCGAGCTGGTTTACACTTCTGCTTTGGAGAAATGAGGCTGTTGCCTAGCCCAGGCTTGATGGGCTAGGGCGGGCAGTTTGTGGACTCGAGGCGGGTGAGTCTGACAAACGCCAGGTGGGCGGGCTGTGTGGGGCCCGAGGCGGGCAGAGGCCGACGGGAGACAGGGACGGGCGAGCCTAATGTGTGACCCAGGTGGGGCGGGCTTGAGCCAAACCTAATAATTAAGAGCTATATATATATATATATATATGTTAATTTTAACCCACTTCATCTTTGCTTAAAATTTAATGCACCAAATTTGAATTAGTACCTATATTTGACTTATATAATAAACTTTTAACAAATTACATATTATAAATAGAGTTACATAATGTATTTTAAAATAATAACATACGAATAAAGGGTGGGCACAAAGGTGGAGAAACGCTGGGTGGGCTGGGGCGATCTTATGGAAGGACCTAAAGGGCGGGCTTATGGATGGGCCTAAAGGGCGGGCTTATGGACAGGCCTAAGGATGGAAGCATGGGCCGGCTGAAACTCTTGGTCGATCGGCCCACCGGTCGTGTCGGCCACTACAAAATGAAGCTTGTGGCACGACCCTTCTAAAAGCGACTTAGTAGGAGCTTGGGCAGCTCGGGCTTGAACCTTCGAGCTGGGTGCGACCTCGATCTCAAGCTTTTGGAGATCCCTACCCATGGCCGGACTTACTTCCGCTTATTTCAGATTTCGATACAGGTTTCACCTTTTAGAGGACCTTCTTAGATGAAGCTTGGATCTATATCATGGGCGTGACTATAGGTTGTCTTGTTTTTTTTTTTTTTTTTTTTTTTTTTTGTCACTTTGAGTCATCTGGGACCCTCTTGCCTTTGCTTTGGTAATCTGGGGTAGTCTCCTTGTTCTTTGAAAGAGTTCATTCATTATTCATCATTCCGCTTCGCTTCACACTTCACTTTTGTTACACTTGTGAACTCTTTCGAAGAAGAGCATATTTGTAGATCCCCAAATTTGAAGTCTTAGGAAGTTTTTTCCTTTGTAGGAAGTTTTCCGCTTTCCTGTAAAGGCTTCCCTTGGTTTGGTAGGAAGGTAAAAACATGGGCCTCCCCTATCATTGAGTGGGAGGCTTTAAGTAGCTCTTAGTTAAATATTTTTAAAATAATTTGCGAAATAAATTGAGACATGGGCCTTTATAATTTAGGCACTATTAGTCTTTTAAGTTTAAAATTTTAAAATAGATCATGGGTCTCCATTAGTTAGGAGGCACTGTAAGTAATCTGGATTTAAAGTTGTTAAATGAATGATCGAAGGCAATCTTGGGAAGTCATCCAGGCTTTGAAGCGATATTAACAGGAGCGACTCGTGTGAGAAGCTATCTATCTCTCTTAAGAATAAGTTCGTTGTGTTTCTTTTTTATTTGAGAAATTATTTTTTTATATAGTTATTTTTAAATAATTGTCTTGTATATATTTAATTTATGGAATTGTCTTTAATTAGTCATATAATTTAGTCTTATTATTTTATTTTCCTTATAAGTATGTTGTTGCTTTTTATTTATTTAATTAAATTGGTTGTTGATGTTTTTTTATTGTTTAACAATTCAATTTATTTTTCTTAACCCATGAACCATCGCTCACCCTTAATTTATTCAAATCCCCAAATTTAAAAAATTCAAGTTTTAAATTTCCACTTCTCAATTTTTAAAATTCAAGTGTCCAAATTTCAAAATTCAAATTCTCAATTTATTTTTTTTTCTAAACTTCAATTTTTCAATTTTAAAATTCAAGTCCTCAAAATCCCAAATTTCAAATTTTCAAATGTCAAATTTCAAAATTACCAATTCCAAATTTCAAAATTCAAGTGCCTTAATTTCAAAATTCAATTCCTCCAATTTCCAAATTTCAATTTTTCAAGTTTCCAATTTAAAATTCAAGTGCCCCAATTTCCAATTTAAATTTCTAAATCTCAAATTTTAAGACAAAATTTGCCAATTTCAAAATTCAAGTGTAATTTAGAATTCAAAGTCCCCTAATTTCCAATTTAAAATTTTCAAGTTTACAATTTCAAATTTCAAGTGCCATAATTTCAAATTAAAGTCTCATAATTTCTAATTTCAAATTGAAAATTTCCAAATCTTAAATTTATAAAATTCAAGTTCTTAATTTCAGAATCCAATTTCCAAAATCACAATTCAAAATTCTCAAATTTCAAATTCATTTCAAAATTCTAAATTTTCAAAGCTTGTTCAAACGACTTTCAATTTTCAAATTTTCAATTTTAAATCAAATTTAAAAAATTTCAATCAAATAATTATTTCTATAATCGCTATAAAATGGAATAATGTGGATTTAATTGTATAACAAATAAATAGACTTTTGTGGGGCTCGACCTTCCATATATCCTTTTAATAAATAATTTGAGATATGATCTTTAACAATTTTCTTATTGAATGTGAATATTTTATATTTTATTTATTATCTTAACATTGTTTAATTGATAGCACCGACCATATTCCTTGCAGTACAGCACATTTTCTGTCCCGGCTTTCTTGATTATTTATTTATATATGTTTTGAATGTTTTTGTATTGTTATTCTTTATCGTTAGTATTCTATTTGTTTGATTATATTGTAAAAAGTCATAGTTTTCTTAATTTGTTTAGTAGGTTTAGACTTTAGGGTGTTATCTTCTATCAGTGCCATTCCAGGATAATTATAACAATGGGAGCGGCTATGATTTCTGGAGCTTTGCCTTTTTCTTATAAAGAGTCACATTGTAGTTTTTACTTTGCAATTTTGTTTCTAGCTTTTTAAATAAAAAAGCAAAATAAAGTGGCCCATTTCCGGCCAGGTTTCTTTAAAATGATTTACTAAAAATATAAGCAGTTTGCCTTTTAAGTGGGCAACACATAATAGCAAAAATGTAGGGTCCACAATTAGGCTATTAAAAATTCCTGACAAGTGGTATCGCCAATTCTCATTTAATTCTTGAGATTTATTATTTATTTTTTATCATAAAGCTTCAAATTATCATGGACAAAAAATTGTTTTCGATGAGATTTAAAAAATCAAAATTTTTGAAAACCTAACCATCATTTATTTATGGAAAATCAATAAAAAAATTATTATTTTAGTTAAGTAGATTGAATCCATTAGTGTTAATTTAAAAGAATTTTAATTTCAGATTCGAAGTTGAGAATTTTGGTTTTTATTAAAAGAAAAAGGTTGAGACTTCAGATTCGGTTTAAGAATCTTGAAGATTTTTTTTTAATAAAAGATATATTTTTTATTTGGGCTCAATTACAATATTGGTTCAAACTTGAATACAAATTAAAAAAAAATCTATTTTTTTATTCACTTCAGATTTTTTAGAATTCAAACTTATGGATTTTTAATTAAAGGGTTCAGATTCAAGATTCTTCAAGATTTTCTTAGTATTAAAAAAAAATCTATTTTTTATTCAAATTTAGATTTGGTTTCAGATTCAATCTTCAAGAGTTTTTTTTTTTTAATTATATTTTTTGGATTTTGATAGGGTTTGAAAAATGGACTGCCCAGGCCCTTTGTCTAAGCCACCCCCAAGGAGGAGGCATGCAGTTGAAGCATTGAGGCCTTTTGGCCTTGACCCGGGATGAAGGCCCGGTCTGAGCATGCCCATTGAAGCATTGATGTACGGCGCCAGCTCATGTGAAGGCCCAATCCGGCTCGATCAAGGTGTCGGGTGCTTGGGTAGTCAAAGAAAGCCCATGTTACCTTAAATCGGAGCCAAATCCACTAGATAAAGTAGAATAATCCCCGATAATATATATTATCCTGTAATCCAACTAAATCTACCAATGAAATAAGATAATTCTATTATAACGGCTTATCTGTAAGATCAAGCCGGATCCATCGCGAAGGATAATTCTAAATAAACTTCTCTTTCCATATCAAATCCGATACCGATAATAGCAAGAAATATCCCATCAAATGGGATAGAATCCTAATCACCATCTAACTGGGAAAACAAATACTATAAATACCAAGCCACCCAATCAGTGAAAGGTACGCAAACATACGCAAAAACATTCGCCCTGATGAGAATCAAAGCACAAAGGATCCGTGATGCAAGAGCTTCTAGAAGATTCATTAGGAATTCAATCTTAATTATGGAAAATTCAGATTCGAATTTGTGTGAAACCTTGAGCCTTGAATATATTTATATTTTCAAGTGTTTTGAGTTTTATTACCTATTTTGGACCCAGGTTGTTTTATTTTTAAAAGATTTATTCTCTAAGTCAAAATAGAAGTTACTTTATTTAATTTAGAAAGTGTGTTTTGCTAGGAATTAGATCCGTGATCGAATTAGATCGGAAGAACTGCTCTAGCATTGGCTTGGATGGATGACCTTGACCCGTTGCTTATATGGAAGCAAGAACGGTATAGGTGAGGCGCCTGTCGGTGATGGAAGTCCGTACAGTAAGTCTTGATGAAGCATACGGAATAACCGATAAGTTCAGGAGTTCTTCGAAGAACGAAGAGAAATTGAAACTCTCAATTTTATTAATGCTTAAAACTTGAAGAATACAAGGATAACAAGCCTTTAAATATAGGCCAAAACAATGAAGAATAGAAACTAAATATTAGAGGCCATAAGGAAAGTAAATATTTGGCGGCCAAAAACAAAAAGGAAACTGAATAACTTTTAGGACAAGACTTGGTGATAACAAATTAGACAAATCGGAACAAATCGGCTCTCCCAAAATAGCAGCCGTCGAGCAAAATCATCTCTCGAAATAGCGACCAAATCGGGAACAAATCAGCTCCAAAAATAACGACAAATCAACACCAAATGCGAAGCAAATCTTTTCTAAAGAAATAAAAACTCCTATTTTCCTAGCAAAACACACTTTCTAAATTAAATAAAGTAACTTCTATTTTGACTTAGAGAATAAATCTTTCTAAAATAAAACAACTCCAAATCAAAATAGTAATAAAACTCAAAACACTTGAAAACATAAATATATTCGGCGTCTCCAAGGTTTCACAGCCTCCCGAATCTGAATTTTCCATAATTAAGATTGAATTCCTAATGAATCTTCTAGAAGCTCTTGCATCACGGATCCTTTGTGCTTTGATTCTCATCATTCACCCTTCCTCGAAAAGATTAGATCCTCGAATCTAACCATAATGTTGTGGATGACATGACAATAAATACAAATCCTCCATGATCCATCCTTTATGGGGCAAAATCAATGGAGCGGCATGGACTCAAACTCTCCACGACATATCACCATCAATTCCTGACTTGCTTTGGAGTTCCTTTTCTCCTCGGAGTTACGCACATAAAGCGGGTCGATTGAGAATGGTAGCACCGGGCTAAAATCACTTTGATGTTGATCCCTCGGATAAGGAGGTAAACCTTCCCGAATTTCCTCGGAAAGACATCTTCAAACTTCTTGTTTTGGACATGACAGTAGTGTGAAAAATTCTCTCCCGTTGCACCTCGTCCTTTTCATGGCTTGCACTTAAAGCACTACTTGCAACCAACAATTCTTCTTGAAGCGTATTCCTCATAATTGGCATCTCTGAGGATGGCCTAGAATCCTGATCTAATTCATGGTATTGATTTCCTTGTTTGGTCACCTCTTGTTCTTGTTCTATTTTAGGCTTTGCATTGGGTGGCTTATCTTCCTTCCCATTGATTCAACTTCGAGTGGATGAAATTGGACTAGGTTCAACGTGTATTGATCTTTGTCCCTCTCTTGACTTGATTCTCGATCCTTGATAGCCATATCCACCATATTCTCAACTCCTACGTAAATGTTGCAGATTCCACCACCTTTGAATCTGCACATTTAAACCTACCGGAAACCTATGCATTGTAGCCTCTCGATCTTCTTCAATATTTGCTCTAACCATTGCAACCTCCATCTCCCTTATAATGCTCCTTTACACTACGATTGCCTTGCCTCGGGTTTTCAAACTTGTTTATGTGACTCCGGGCAGTAGTAAGTTTAGAGCAAATCTCTTTCGCATCACCTCTTCATCTCTTTCCATGTTATGTGAAATAATTAAGTTTCATGTTAAAAACTAATTAGTCCCTATTTGTTTGCATAAATATGAGAACCTACATGTGTAGTTTCACCTTCTTATTTTGAATAATCGTGACAATCAAAAACCCAGCTCCACCTTCCTCTCAACTCAGATATGCCTCGGGGTCATTCTTTCCTTGGAAAGATGGAATCTTCATTTAATGTTTCTCAAATTATTATCTCTGATTCTAAGCTTCTCTATTTCTCTATTACCTCCACAGTACTAACTTGCAGAATCATAACCATTCTCATCTTCAAAGTCCTCACCAGTCATACTCTTCTTCGTCTGCAGCGCCCTTTCTTCTTGCGGCCTCTCCTTTCATGTGGGAAAGGGTTTTTCGTGGGTGCTTTCGAAGCTTTGCTCCACCCTCTCATGGAATTGTTCAATTCAGCCCTAAACTTGTTCTCTGTGCTTACGCTAGTTAAGGCTGCACATAATAGATTTCATGTCAATGCCTCCGCCACACCTTCGAGATGCGTTAACATCGACATAGTCTTTGCGAAAAACAAGATTAGAGAAAAAAAGTAGGACCTCACAAATCACTTGCTCACGGGTTTTCACTCGAAGAATGATTCACTCAGTTCGCTCGTGTTTTAAGCGTGATGTTGGCTTTTTCTCGCTCTCTAATGTCCCGGCCCTCTTTTTCCACTCATAATTTCTCTTATAGTTCTTTTGTTAATCAAACAAATCGATTTTTCGAAAATTCAATAAAAAAACATATCAAAAATATTCAAGCTTTGTTATTTATTTTTATATTATGGTAGGGACTTGATTTCCAACAACTTGAATGATAATATTACTTTAAAAAAAAAGTATATATTTTTCGACTTTTTTTTTTTCGGCTTTTTTTGACCTTTTTTTTTTTTTTAGGCTTCTAGACTTTTTTTTTTCATGGATTCTTTTCCTTTCTCCCTTTTTTTTTTTTTTTTTTAACTTGGGATGGATGGTTCGCTAAAAAATAAAGAAACAATAAAAAATTATATCCGTCGAGAATGAAGAAAATCGGACTTGGGATGAGAAGTAGATAATGGGTTGTGAATGAAATTGGGGTTGAGCAGATTTAGAAGGTATGGATAAGTGGTGACTAAGATGGTTTGGACGAAATAAAAATATTAATAAAGATAGGCAAACCAGAAAATAGAGCACATTTGCTACGATACCAAAATAATCTGAACCCCGTCGACTTGTGAGGAGACCGTGATCAGATGGAATCGGAAGAAGCGCTCTAGCATTGGCTTGGATGGATGACCTTGAGCCAGATTTAGCATATGGAGCCAGAGCAGTATAGGTGAGGACGCCACAATGGGGTGATGGAGATCAGGCGATAAGTCTTGATGAGCGCCACGGAATAACTGGAGTAAGTTGAGTTCTTGAAGAACCAAAGAGAAATTGAAACTCTCGATTTTATTAATGCTTAAAACTTGAAGAATCTGAGGATAACAAACCTTTAAATAGGCGAAACAATATGAAGAATAGAAACTAAATATTCGGCCCATAAGGAAAGTAAATGTTGGCCAAAAAAACAAAAGGAAACTAGATAACTTTTAGGACCAAGACTTGGTGATATAGTGCTTGACCATCGAGAGCAATCGGCTCTCCAAAATAGCGACAAATCGAGACAATCATCTCTCCAAAATAGCGGCAATCGGGAACAAATCGGCTCCAAAATAGCGACAAATCAACACCAAATCTGAAGCAAATCTTTCACAAAAGAAATAAAACTCTATTTTCCTAGCAAAACACACTTTCTAAATTAAATAAAGTAACTTCTATTTTGACTTAGAGAATAAATCTTTCTAAAATAAAACAACTCCAAATCAAAATAGTAATAAAACTCAAAACACTTGAAAACATAAATATATTCGGCGTCTCCAAAAGGTTTCGGCCTCAGAATCTGAATTTTCCATAATTAAGATTGAATTCCTAATGAATCTTCTAGAGCTCTTAAATCACGGATCCTTTGTGCTTGTTCTCATCAGATGCAAGTGTAGGGAATCTGGCCTTGAAGAATTGTTAGTTTGCAAGGAGGGCTTTAAGTGGCTGCAAGCCAAGGGAAAAGGACGAGGTGCCTTGAGGAGAGAATTTTCACTAGTTGCCATGTCCAAAACAAGAAGTTTGAAGATGTCTTTTCAGGAGGAAATTTAAGAAAGAGTTTACCTCTTATCAGGGATCGAACATCAAAGGAGTGATTTTGTGCTGGTGCTACCGTACAGATAGGCCGTATAGGCGTAATCCAGGGAGAAAGGAACTCGAAAGCAAGTTGGTGAATTGATGGAAAAGGGATATGTCGGGAGAGCTTGGAGTCGTGCGTCGTTCCAGTGATTTTAGTTCCCATTAAGGATGGACTGCGGAGGATTTATATTTATTGTCATGCCATCAACAACATTATGGTTAAGATTCAGGGCGAATCTTTTCGAGGAAGGGGGGAATGATGAGAATCAAAGCACAAAGGATCAGAGTGATGCAAGAGCTTCTAGAAGATTCATTAGAATTCAATCTTAATTATGGAAAATTCAGATTCGGGGAGGTGCATGAAACCTTGGAGGCAGCAGAATATATTTATGTTCAAGTGTTTTGAGTTTTATTACTATTTTGATTTGGGTTGTTTTTATTTTAGAAAGATTTATTCTCCAAGTCAAAGTAGAAGTTGCTTTATTTAATTTAGAAAGTGTGTTTTGCTAGGAAAATAGGAGTTTCTATTTCTTTTTAGAAAAGATTTGCTTTAGATTTGGTGTTGATTTGATGCTATTTTGGGTGATTTGATGCACGATTTCTTTCTTATTTTGGAGAGATGATTTGTTCTTTGATTTGGCGCTATTTTGGAGAGGCGATTTGTTCACTGATTTCTTTGCTAATTCATTATCCTGATCTTATCCCGAAAAAGTTATCTAATTTCTTTGTTTTTGGCCAAATATTTACTTTCCTTATGGCGAATATTTAGTTTCTATTCTTCATATTGTTTTATTTATTTAAAGGCTTGTTATCCTTGTATTCTTCAAGTTTTAAGCATTAATAAAATTGAGGTTTCAATTTCTCTTTAGTTCTTTGAAGAACCTCCTTGAACTTATCGGTTATTTGGTGGCGTTCATCAAGACGTATCAATTGGATCTCCATCAGGTGTAGTCCTCACATATCTGAAGGTTCTTGCTTCCATATAAGCAGCGGTCGCGGTCATCCATCGGCCAGGAATGCTAGGGCGGTTCTTCAGGAGCTAATTCGATCACGGGTCTCCTCCTGAGTTGGCGGGGTTCGTATGCGCCACTACAAGCGATCCTATCTTTTCTCTCGGCGAGGGCGACTTAGGCATCGGAGCGGCCACGGGCGAAGCCCCAGCCGACCCACCTTCTTTCTTGCTTTTGCAGAGGAGTGCTACATCCAGAGCACGCACCGGCTGGCGGCGGTCGATCCTACGACGATCCGGGCGCGGTTGACCCGGTCCCTGATAGCCTGGTTGACCCGCGACCCAGCCTTTGCTCGGCCAGTCCGGTTGAAAAAAAGCATCATCGGTTAGTGTAGATGCGTAGAACGGCGGTTCCTTGAGTAAATAAAGGCCCGATTTCTACCGGTTGATGGTATCCAGCCCGAACACAAGTAGGAGCGACGCGATCGCTGGGATACGGGACCCGGCCTTAGACGCGTGAGCGGTAGGCCTCCGGGGCGAGAGTTAGAAGCGATCTGGCCAACACGGGGATGAGGTGGGCGCTCAGCCTCACAAACCAACGCCGATAGGAGGTTAGGGCAACTCACAGCGGATCTGGCATACGGGGCGCGACGGACTCAAGAAGGTCTGTATCACCCGCATGAAGGGTAACCTGATCTGAAGGCACTCCAGGGTCTTTGAAACAGAGGCAGTCCGGTCGGAGCAGGGGCCACGGACCACACTTAGCCCAGGGAGGGGAGGGGGCAACCGAAGCAACACTCGGGAGGCATGTCGGGGGCCGGAACTCGCCATCCTCGTGAGGGACGGGAGAGAGCGATCATGGGAGCGGAGGTTGAGAGCTTTCAGGCGGGGGAACTTCCGGTAGCGTGAAGGAAGTTGTAAGGGGACGAGCTCTAGATACTATGGACACCTTAGTGCCTTGAGGTGAGTCAGTTCCACGGTAGAGGTGCTCCACTTCCCCCTTCCAGCCAAATTCAGAATGCCACAAGTGGAAGCATTCGATGGTGCAGAGATCTTGTCACGATCATCTATTTTCTGAAGCAGATGGAGTACATGAGTATTAAGACCTGTCGATACGAGCTTTTCGCTATCATTAAAGGCCCGGCCTTGGCACGGTTTAATATAAACCCCAGTAGTCATCAATCTCACCGTTCAGGAGAGTATCCATTGCGATCGTTTCTCACTTTAATGGGGCAGGACGTATAGAAACGGGGTATCATTTGCGACCATCAGCGAGCTCGCGGGAAAGCACGAGGTCTTATGTCGGAGATTGATGCGAGTCTGAGAGGTAGATATGCCCAGGCGAAGTTCACGATCCTTTGCATTCATTGCTAGATTAGGGATTGGTCAAAGACTTGATGTTTTCCATCTCGAAAATCCCCAGCGAGCATGGGTGAGGTGCTCGCAAGCGAAAAATACATTAGCGATGAAAAGCCCTCCATATCCGAAAGGGCACCTCCACCTATAAGAAAAAAGCGGAGGCCCGGTGGCGACGGGGCGAATTTGGGCATAAGCGGCGGAAGGTCTCGAAGAAGATGGAGAAGCGGTCCTGAAAGCGTGGGAACCTCGAAGATCGTCTAGGCCCACATGATCGAAGACAACGGCGTTGTCGCCTCAGCGGTTCACCCCATAGCAGCCTCAATATCGCGAGGTCTGAAGTGCGAAGCGAACAATTCACGAGATGGCGGCTGAATGAATTCGGACCACATGCGAGAGACAACACCGGATATTCAGGTTCCATAGGGAATACGGGCCGCACGGATGTGCCATCTGACTTAAAAGAAATGAGAGTATTTATCTGGCGCGGGTATCTTGACGATTCATAGCCTTTGAAAATGTCGGCCTGATCAGGCCTCAGACGGAAATTAAACTCGTGACCACCACCGCCTACTCGGCCAGGACAAATGACTCGGCGCAGCTGACCTTTGGGAGATCGTGATATGTCGGGAGGGTTTGCCGGGAGGGGAATCAGCTCGGCCCGGGAAGGCCCATCGACATCGAGGGTCGCGGAGGTAGCGAGTACAAGCGGTTATCCGAAACTACCTCCGGTTCGACACACATCCACAGCGCTTTCTGCGACTCGGACACGGGAGGGATGCAGCACCCTACAGCGACCCGAGGTAATTGACGGTTGGCGATAAGCAGTCCATCGGGTCTTGGTTTGACAAGCGGAAGTTTAGGCGACATCATCTTCGCCTCGACTTGTGATGGGCATTGGAAGGGAGAGAATGGAACCCGTCAGCACTCATCTGCGAGGATTCTCCGGAGAAAAGGTATTACCCTTGGGCTTAATACAACTAGTACTCACCTTGGGAGATCCCCCATGCCAGGCGACGACGACGGCAAGATTCCTCGTTGTAGACGCCCCATCTGCTTATAATATGTTGCTAGGCAGACCCTCTCTTAATGTAATAAAAGTCATTCCCTCCTCTTACCACATGATAATCAAGTTTCCTACAATGTGAATAGGAATGGTTAGAGACCCGACAAGTGGCAGGAATGCTACTCAGCATCCATAGGCAAAAGCGTCGATAACATAATACGGATGAGCTTCAATGCGCGGCCAGAAATATTCACCCTACTTGAGCCCTCGCGGAAGAGAGTATTTGAAGCACAATACGAGTTGGATGACGACCCTAAACACCTCGCCTACATCGATCGGCTAGCGAAAGATCTCGAACCCTCTCACTTGATTTTGAGGCAGAGCAAGATGTCTTGTGGAAGCGGCGGACATGGGAGGAATTGACCACACGGTAATTACCCCGTAGAAATTTGAAACGTCGGGTTAAGATCCTTGAGCCCGTTAAAACAAAGAGGGAGGGGCTTCGTGCGCCGAAGGCAAGGAAGCGATCAATGAGGAGTCGACAAACTTCTCGAGCGGGACGTCGGAGAGGTAGAATATCTGAATGGCTGCTTGGCGTGCGTACCGTCCAAGCGAAGCGTGGTGGCGACTACGCGCATCGACTTCACTTGACATCAATGGGGCGCACGAGGACGGAGTTTCCCTCTACGGAGCAATCGGCCTCGTCGTAGATCTGCACCCTTTGCTGGCCATGAACTCCTCGAGTTTATGGATGCCTTCGGCTGTCAGGATTAGCATGGACCCGGATATTGAGAAAAGACCGGATTCGTCACGGGGCGGAACTATTGTTATCGTGTGATGCACTTTTGGACTCGAGAATCACGGGGAGCTACCTACGGAGAAGTGGTAAGCAGGGATGTTCGAAGCGAGATAGGAACGACCATGGAGGTGTACGTAGATGACATGCTGGTAAAATCCACCATTCTTAGGAGCTCCACGTGGCTCATGCGTAGAGGCATTCGGATCTGAGGAAGTACAATATGAAGCGAATCCCGACCCAGTGTGCCTTGTATCAGTGGAAAATTCCTAGGTTTCATAGTCGACCCTTAGGGTGGGGCGAATCAGTCAAATAAAGGTTGTGCTTTCGACATGGCGTCACCACGGGTATAAAGGAGGTCCGGCGTCGACGGGAAGGATTGCGGCTTTAAAGTGGAGTCGTATCGAGGGCTAGTGATAAATGTTAGCCTTTCTTCAAGTTACGAAGAAGGCCTTTCAATGGGATATGAAGTGCGAAGAGCCTTCGACGTGAAAGCATACTTGGGTTCCCCCGTTACGTGAAGTCCCATGGAAGGGCTCCTCGTATACATGCTTAGCGGTATCGAGACTTTCGGCCGGTAACGTCTCGTCGAGACAAAGGCCCAGAGTGCAACACCCAGGTTTACTATTGCCCCGTCGTGCCACTGAGAGAGTGGAAGAATTTTTAGAGGATGGAAATTAATCTTGGCACTGGCTGCTTGGCTTTCGGGCTTGGCCCGGCTTACTTCGGGCTCATACCGCCGGTTCCCGACCATGGCCGATGAAGCAAGTCTTTACGTAAACCGAGACCTCGGGAAGAGGCGTGAAATGAAGTGATAGTGACCGAGTTCGACATCAGATATAAGCCGGCTACTGATAAAGGTGAGTCTTAGCGATTTCGTCATGGAATTCACCTCGGTAGAGCCTGCGGAACGCGAGCAGGCCCGAGCTACCCGTCTGGAAACTTTTACGTAGACGGGACCGCGGCTTGCCTGAAAGCGGAGGCGGCAATCCGACCTCATGGGAATGAACATTGAATATGCACTCAAGTTCGGTTCCAAGCCTCGACAAGCGAGGCCGAATATGGGGCCGTCGCCATGACCTCTGACCTCGCCCATTCATTAGAAATTCGGCGACGAAGTGCGACTCGGTGGCGTTGTGGACAAATCGAAGGCTACCTCACGGGGCCCAGCGGAAGGAATGATCCTATACCTCAGTGCGAGATTTATTGAAAAAGTTCGAGTTGGTCGGGTCGAGCCCATATCCCCGAGGCGAGAACTCCGTAGTGCCTTAGCGAGAGCTATCAGCGGTACTCCACGGGGAGAGACCTCGGCGGTCGACACCTGTCGGGTACGCTACCGAGCCTTGTAGATCTACGTGACGTGGAAGTTGCCCAGGCTCGAGATTGGCTAGGTTGGATGGATCCCGTTGGGATTACGCAATGGACGGACGTCTACGGGCAACCCGAAGAAGCGTATTTAAAATTGGGAATGAGGTCGGCGGGTTCGCTGTCGTAAGGAGCTTGGCCTGGCAGGGTTTCTTCACACCCATCCTTAAGTGCATTGCGGGAAAAGATATTGAATACGTGCTAAGGGAAGTACACGAAGGTATATGTGGAAATCATATTGGAGCTCGGGCATTAGCAGGGAAGGTCTTGAGGCGAGATGCTACTAGCCCATGATGATACTTTAGAGCCTTGGTAGGCCCTGGTCGGGAAATACGAGATGCCGAGGAGCACGCGAGATCTCACGCCTCCCATGAGGCCCTTGACATGATTACAGGCTGGCCTTTCAATGATGGGGTTTGGACATCACTGGGACAACGCTGAGGAGAGACGATGTAAATTCATCGTTATCGCGTTAGATTACTTCACCAGAGTGGGCGGGTGGACGCTGGCCACAATTCTGGAAACGGAAGATCGCATTAATTTTGTGTGGCGAGCCATCATATGCAAGTTTGGTATCCCAAGAGCCTTGGTATCAGATAATGGAAAGCAATTTGACAACGCCAAGTTCAGGGATTTTTGTGCTGAGCTCGGAATAAAGAATTATTACTCGTCCTCAGCACATCCTCAGTCTAATGATCAGGCCGAAGTCACCATAGCGAGCCATAAGGCGCATTAAAGACCAAATTGGAAGATCTTAAAGGCAAATGGGTAGAATTCCTCCCAGAAGTGCTATGGGCCTCTGAAGGCTGCATGAAGTTAGCAATAGAAACCCCATTCGCCACCCAGCCTTTGTACTTCAGACGATAGCCTATCGAGGTCGGGTTAAAGTCCCCGAGGATCGAGTGTATGAGTGGAACCTGATAATGAGGCTCTCCATCTAAATTTGGACCTCACAGATGGCGTGAGCGGGTTCTAAGGCGCACGGAGGATTACAGAGGAAGGCAATGGGTATTCTGACGAGAATTGAGCACAGGAGCTACGAGGCCGGGTGACTAGTCTTGAAGAAGCTCACGCCAACAAGGAGAATCCGGCGCATGGAAAACTAGGTATTTATTTGGGAGACCCCACATCCTTATCCAGCGTCATCGAGGCCGAGATGAAGAATTCACGAGCTCAAGCAGAGGAGGCAAAATTCTACATCATGCTTGGAATGCGGAACACCTTAAGCGTTTTTATCAGTAAGCATCAGTTTGTAATCTTAAATGAAAGATTTATCAATTTTCGGTTGGCGTTAGCGTTTGCGGATTTATTTTGTTAAACGTCTGGCTTATTTCGGACATATAATGCTCGAAAAATTACATACCTTGAGAATGAAAGATTTCATAATCATAAAAGAAAAAGTCTCTCTTTATTCCAATCAGGTTACATTCAATTACAATCAGAAGTGTCATCCCTTACATCTTGGAGATACATAGTACAAGCAGTTCCCTCAAAAAAAAAAAAAAAAAAAAAACACTTCAGGAAGAAAAGAGGAAAGGAAAAGGAGATGAAAATAAGTGGAAAAGAGGAGAAGAAAAAGGGATGGAAAGAGTTTGTGAGAAAGGAAAGAAGAAAAAGGAAGAAAGGAAGGAAGAGAGAATGAAGGAGAAGGAGAAAGAGAAGAAAGGAGAGGAAGAGAAAGAAGAATAGAAAGAAAATAGAGCGACATAAGAAATGTGCAGCCCTCTCGGGACACATTCCTAATAACAAGAAGCTAGGGAATAACATGACTCCCACATAAAGGGAGACTAAGGGAAAAACACAACTCCATGGCCAGTTCCATGGCTGAACCCAGAATGCCAGGTGGATCCGAAGCGAAGGCGGTCAAACCCCGACCCTTCATCTAGCAGTCTCGATCCGCACCATAAGGCGGAATATCAGTATAAACTGTAACTTAATGGAAGCGCCATTTATGCAAGAGGCCAAAGCACTTTCCAGTGACATGGCTTCGGCTTGAATTCTCCGTAAATCGGCATTAAAGATGCTCGCACCTTTCAGAAAATCGAAATTGAATGGGCATGCATAGCGACTCATGACCTTGACTCGACTACTCTGCCTGAAGCCACGCGACTGGGAATTCGGGTCCATTTCCAGTTGGATAGCCAACAGGAGCCTCGGCGCCGAGGGCCCGGTAGCTCACTTTAATGAGCGAAGACTAATCTACCTGAGCCCGCCTTGACCTAAGGTAAGATCAACTCGGTGGATGACGACAAGACCTCGGCGCGGGAGCGGTAGCTCACTTTGGCGAGCTTCGACTACTACGCCGGGCCGCGCGACTTTAGAAGTCGAGATCCTTCCCGAAATTTGGATCGCGACCGAGGCCCTCGGCGCCGAGCCGGTAGCTCACTTGTGGCTTCGGCTACTGCGCGCGAGCCCGCGCGGCTTTAGAGTCGAGATCATTTCGGGTGGATGTATGAGCCTCGGCGCTCGGGCCGATGGCTCACTTTGGCCGACTCGACTACTCTGCCGCGGGCCCGCGCCGACCTAAAGTCGGATCCTTCGAGGCGCGGATCCGCAGCCGAGGCGCCGGCGCGGAGCCGGTAGCTCACTTTGGCGGGATTCGACTATACGCACGAAACCACGCGCCACAGAAGTCGAATCGGCTCGATTTGGATCGCCAGCGAGGCCCACCGGCGCGAGCCAGCAGCTTCCGGTTGGCGACCCACCGACCACCTTGCCGGGCCATGCGGCTAACGATCTGTTTAGACCGACGGCGACCCGTGAAGCCTCCTTCATTGATTCGAAAACTCATTTGCTTTCGATGACATCACTGAGGTTGCTACGGCTTCGAGCGATATAACGAAAAAAAAATCAATACGATTCGTATAGAGCCGGCGTGAATGGCAGTAGAGACAAAAGTAGTAAAGATCGATTATTAAGAAAATACTACGTATGTCGGGGTCAGGGCCAGTGAAAAATAAGTAAAATGAAATCGGCGTCGACCGCGGCGGCGATCAAGCGTCGGAAGGAGGCGAGAGGTGAAGAGAGTGGATCTCAGCGAGGGGGTGCCGGCTCTCGGAATAATCAGCGAGAGGATCCCTCATCCTCCTGCAAGTCATTTGGGAAGGTCAAGTTGAAATCCCGGGGTTGGAATAGGCGTGCGACCTTCTTCGAGAAAATGAGCCACCGAAACCCATTGAGGTACAATTCATACCTAAATCTTCCTATAACTTCATCTCTTCAGGCCACCAAAGTTACTTGTTGATGGAGATTTCACCTTGACCCTTGACACTCTCGGTCGAGGCGTTAAGTAGAGCTTACGACCTCGAAGGCCTGCGATGAACCCGGTCGTGTGTAGATCTTATCCATGTGTGGTCGTCTTTGATGGCGCGGGTTTTGCCTTGAACTCACTTGGCTCGCCTTGGGATGTGAGCTCATCCACAACCATCGAAGTTCATGTTGGAATGAATCTGACCCATCCACAGCCTCATAAATCATTTTGCGTAGCCTGACTTCATCCAGAACCTCCCGGCTCGCCTTTGGTGACTCTGTTTGTTTACGGCCTCATCTTCCCTACCCTCGGCCCAGAGCACGTCTTGGAGCTTGGTGTCTTCAAATCGATTTGAGCTTCTTCCTCCTCGATCATCACGATTGCACGACCCCATGACTCCGGCCCTCTCTCCGGATGTGAGGAAGCCACCTGCCTTGTAAGGCGGGCAGCTTTGGCGTGACTTTCGTTTAGTTTGGCCTTTTGGCGAGCCGCTGAATGATGGCCACGCACCCGACGCCGAATCGGCATCGGCGAAGTTGGCACCGACTCGAAATGGAATCGAGACCGCGACCAGTATGGGAACTTGGAGCGACCCCACGGAGAATAGAATTGAAACTACTATCGAACGGGCGACGTATCGTTTATAAGAGTCCGGGATCGCCAGAATGGACGAGCCGACTCTGCGGATTATTGGCGTAAAAAGAGTCCCGCTCTTGCGTTGTTGGATGTGGGATGCTCATTCTCTGACTGCCGAGACTGGAGGACGACTAACACTCTGTGGTGGCGAGTTCCGACGATAATGGGCATGGCGCCAGCGGGCTGCTGCGACTCCACCCGAGGACCTTTTGCTTATGACGGACCAGCGAGTTTGTGAACTTCAGGCCCCATGGAGCCTCGTGGGAGAACAGCTAGCCGCTCATTTCGGACATGGTAGGCGAAGATAGAAGGCGATTTGGCTTTGACAGCGGGCGATCTTTCTCAGCGGAGTCGGGGTTTCGTTTGAGCTCAGAGGCTTAGAGATAGCGTCTCAAGTGATGGTAGTTCTCCGCTATTGGTTTAACGGAGGGCCCGATGGGGCTTTCATGGTGGAAGGAGCGAAGGCCTCAGCGGCGGGCTGGCTGGAGCCACCAATCGAAGGCTGGGATGTCGACAGTCGGCTCGCATAGGGCGGAGGACCCCTTTCGGCTGCAGCCGGCGACATGGCGTTATCAGTGTGGATCGATTAGGCGCTGAGAAGTATAAACAATGCGAATTCAAATGCTAAATAGCCATAAGGTTATGCAAAATAGAGCCAGACACTTTACGAAGATTCTCGGGGTGGTCCATGCGGCGAACGCTGAGGCTGTCGTCCTTGGCTCCAGGAGAATTCCGTATTCCCACGAATTCTGCGGCCATTGAATGAAATAGCGTCTCTTCAGCCTTTGTGGGAAAGGAAGATCGGAAATCACGGAGGCGCAGACGTCGAGAAAAATGAAGCCCTCCCAGAGGTTTCCATTCCTCTAAAAGATAAAGACAAGCTATCTGGGACATGAGTCCCTGTCCACACAAAAGAAAACCAATAGGCTGACCAAAATACTGACCATTGGGCGAGAGTGAGAAGGGCGGAACATTGAAATCTTTTGCAAGAGCCCTTTCGCGAAGGATGCGAGGAGAAGCGAAGACCATTGTCGAGCCACTTGAAGAAGCACACCATCTTAGGCCGCGAAAACCATAGGAGATTGGCGTCGGGGACCACGACTCGAATGCGAAGAGGTGGATAGCGTCTAGTAAAGGTGGCCGTGTGAGATAGGCTTTCTTTAGGCCCCACGGGTTAAAGCATCTTGAGCGGCCGGATTTAGAGTATTGAGCCTCAGATATTTGATCGAGTCTACTCTCCTTACCCTTGTCGAGGAAAGGGCGCCCTGGACATCTCGAAGTTCGACCGGTAGGAAACCGATAAACCTTATGATCCGCGGAGCAGAGACCTTGGTCGAAGAGTCACCTCGATACAGTGACAGGACCCATGGTAAATGAATAATGAAAACAAAACTTGGCGACCCGATCACAGCGCCTCATCGTATTAGTAAAAAAAGACCCGAAAGGGATAAGGACCTGGCGGTCGGGGAATAAAATGAAAGAAACTATCTCGGGAAGAGCGTGAAAAGTTAAGCGAGAAGGTTTCAAGATCGGGGCACACAAGGGGCGGAGGAGGTGCACGAAGGAACTGGCGAGGGTAGGTGGCGTGAGGCTCCGAGAGTCATCATTATGCCAGGTAGTGGCGTCGGACATAACCCATTTTAGGCGGGACATGTGGTGCATCGATGCAATGTTGCGACCCTTGCATTACGTCGTACCTGAGAGTTGAGCTGACTTGATAGGGTTTGAAAATGGGCTGCATGACCCGGCTCGCTAAAACCACGAGGGGGCGTGCCAGTTGGAAGCATTAAACAGCACTGACGCGGCCCGGGATGAAGGCGATCCGTAGGCATGCCGACGAAGCACAGACTTTGGCGCCGACCCGTAATGAAGGCCCGTCATTGAGTCAAGGTTGATTATGGGTGTTGAAAGCCCGTGTTATATAAATCGGGCAAATCCATAGATAAAGGAAATAGATAATCAAATAATGTATTATCTATGAAATCAACTAAATCTCACCAATAAGGAAGTAAAATGAATTCCATGATATGACTCATCAGCGGATCAATGGGATCCATCGCGAGAGAAAGAAGGATAATTCGATAAACTCTCTTTCCATATCAAATCCAAATCTGGTAATAACAGAAATATCCCATCAATGGGATGATCCTGTCATATGTTTGGGAAACAAATGCTATAAATGCGAGCCACCCGTACGGTGAAGATGCGCGAACATCTGACACATTCGCCCCTCTAAACGGTTTCTCTTTTCTCTCGAAAATGGCAGACGGAGCGGCCACGGGCGAAGCCCTCGTGACCCCTCCTTTCTTGTTTACAGGAGGGGTACCACGCGAGCCTGTGGAGCCCGACCCACTTTAGAGGCGTCCTACCTTGGGCCAGTGATCTAAAGACGTGGGCGGCTACCGGTGATCAGGGTCCGGCCAATGACCGATACGCTCCGGTGATCAGGTTGAAAGAAGCGTCATTCAGTTTAGTTTAAGTCCGGTTTAAGATTCAAACTTGAAGATTTTTTAAGTAAAAAAATACTATTAAGTTTAACTCTCTCTAGTTGTTGAGAAATTTAGGAAGCAAGGAATAGAAAATTTGGTTGTGCGTTTAAGTTGTTCCTTAGTGTCGATTTTGTGTAGTTATATTCATATATTTTTAGCATATATGTTTATCAGTTTTTAAGTTATGCTTATGTGCTATAACAGCAAATGATCTTTCAATTTTATTTGATTTTTATTTAAATATTTAATTAAAAGATAGTTAAAAAGAATAAGAGCAGTGAATTCAAATAATATGGTATATCAATTATGACTTGTTATAAGTTGTCAAAAATTTTGATTGGACTCATTGAAACAAGATATTGCCAAAGTGACCTCTCTTGTGAAATGTACAGTACCATGTCTATATAACATACCTTATTACCTTCTTCCACCTTCTTCCTTCTTGTATTATTCTATGCAATATATTCTTATTTCAAGTTTTAGATGTTAGATGTTTATGTGTGTATTATTTCATGTGAGTATTAGCCGGCCCAAAGAAAGGTTATGGCTTAGCCGAATTACACATATATTTATGGTAATAAAAATGTGACAATTATTGAGTTTTACATGTGAATGATACGTCAATCCAAAGATAGGCCTATTGTTTAACATGAGTTATTGTCTATATTTGATGGCTACAACAAGCATACCACTTACAGTTAATATTATTGTCCAAAGACTTTAAATTAATGTTGTGTTGGGTATCTTGATATGGGGTTTAACCATTATTTGAATTTGTTTCTTTTATTATACTTAGTTAATTAAGGTGAGCTTGTTTGTTATCTAGACATTTAGTGTTGCTAATATATTTGTTAATCTCAACTCCATTCCCATACTCAATGGGTCTTACTTTAAGGACCAGAAGAGAATAATTTTTTTGTTCTTAGTTGTATATAAGGATCCGGGTCTTTCACTTCGGATAAAGTGTCCTACTACCCTTCTGATTCGAGTTCCTGTGTGGTGAACTATGAGGAAGTCGAACTCACTCAGTGGCATATGACTCTCATGATCATTAAGCGATTTCATATGCATTTAGGCGTGTTGTATATGAGGAAATTACCAATGCAAAAAGAATTCATTATCGAAATCGAAAAACGATTCGCAAAGAATGACAAGGCGGAAACAAGAACACTTTTTGTTGTGCTTGATTACCATGAAGTATAAAGATAAAGGTAATATAATGGAGCACATCATGGAAATGTCTCATATTTCTTCAATACCTAAGGCTTTAAAGCTTGAGTTTTGTGATGACATGCTTATGCATCTAATATTGCTCTCACTTCCTACACATCTTAAGGTCAGTTACAACTACCAAAAGGACAAATGGTCTCTTAATGAGTTCATTTTGTATTGTGTACAAGAGGAAAATATTTGAAGCAAGATAGAATTTGAAGGTGTCGAATTTGGCAGCCAACCTAAAAAATAAGGATAAGGGGCGTTAAAGAAAGAGAATATGAAAGTTGTTGATAGATTGACCAGAAAGAAACAACGCGGAAAACAAAGGTTGTTTCTTTTGCAAGAAGGAAGGATATACAAAAGGAATGTCTGAAGCGATAAGGCACTTTGGTTTTGTCATTAGAAGCTAGATTTTATTTGAATTTAAAAGATACTTTTGTTGTACTGTCTTTTAGACGGAATTTGGTTTTAGTTTCTTTATTGGACAAATTTGGTTATTCTTGTTCATTTGGAAACTACTAGATTTATTTAGCTTTAAATTCGAATATTGTTGGTACTAGTTTCCTAAAGTTGCATCCAATAATGAAACCTTGCATGTGGAATCACAAGTTACTAAATGCCATTTAAATAAAGAAAATTCAGCCTCATTTTGACACAAGGGTTTAAGCCATAGTCTAAAAATAGAGTTCAACGACTTGTGTCTAATAGGATTCTTGATTCCCTTGATTTTACAGACTTTGATGTTTGTGTTGAATGTGCAAAGGGAAGGCAGACTAAAACTAAGTGATTGGGTTTCAATAGGTCTATAGGAATTTTGATGTTAATACATTTTAGATATATGTAGGTCGGTCCACCATAGCCTTCTAGAATGGTGTGATATTTCATAACTTTAAGTGGTGGTTACTTGAATATGGTGGCTACCTATATCTAATTCAAGATAAATCACAGTCTTTAGAAGTGTGTTCCAAAACATTTAAATTTGAAGTTGAGAACCAACTCAACAAAGTTAAAAGTCATTAAGTCTAACTATGAGTGGTAAGATACTATATGGTAGACTGATGGATCAAGTGAACAATGTCATAGGATCTTTGCTAGATACCTAGAGGAATATGAAATGCGTCACATTACACCATGTCGAGGATCACCCTAGCATGAAAGTGTAATTTGAAAGACGAAATATGACTCGAAGGATATGAGTGAGGAGCATGATTGGCCATTCTACCATGCGAAATTATAAATTAAAGCGCAAGAAAGTAGCCTATATTCTAAACAAGTGCTAATTAAGCAACTACAACAACACCTTATGACCTTTGGATAGGTAGAAAGCCTAGTTTAAAGCATTTTCATGTTTGGGGTGTCTAACTAAGGTAAGGCCTTGACCACTGAAAATAAATTGGAACAAAAGCAGTGACATTGCTTTATTGGCTATGCGAGAGCTATCAAAGAGGCTTTAAGTTTACAATCCCTTTTAGGAATATCTTGAGATGAAGCGCAGCATTCTTTGAGGATATTGGGTTTGGGGGAAAATAAGGTTAAAGGCGTCTTTGAAGAAGAATTGAGTTTCTCTTCTGGTCAATTTCATATAGTTGTTTCACTACTCCCATTCAGATAAGATATCTTTCTGAGGAATAAACTTAACATCCTTAACATGTGCATTAAGGTAGTAGCTAGAGAAGGAGAAAAGCAATTTGGTGATCTTATGATTCTTCGGGAACATGAGAAGAATTGTGGAATTTGAAGATGATCGATCGGCTTCGTCGAGCCATGGAAAGTTGATTCTCATGGTTGGATTGTTTTAAAGAAATTGGTTTCATTGAAGACTCTTTTAGAACAATTATAGAGCACTTGTTGCGCTTGCAGTCTTGAAGCTGTAATGGATGTGTCATAACAACATTTCTCAGCCATGACATTGAAGAAACAAATTTATATGAATGCCGAACATAAAAGAGTTTCGCAGGCCAAATAAAAACCATTTATAGGACTCAGTAAGCGCATTACCTGATCATTAAGTGATTACCTCATTTGATTTTGAGATAAACATTGTTGAATATTGTGTGTATCACAAGTTCATTGGGAGTGAACATATTTTTAAGTTTGTATGATGATATCTTTATTTTGCCACACAAATGATATATATCGATTGCATGATATTAAGAGATTTCTATCAAATATTTTAAATGAAAGGCCGTTGGTGGCGCCTCTTTTATATCGAGGATCCCGAATCCAGAGATAGTTCTGACCATTCTTGGATTATCACAAAGGAGCTATATATATTAAGGTATAAGAAGTTTGGCATGCGGTGATGAAACCACATGACACCAGGTCAGCTAAAGGAGCGAGTCATTCTCGATGATAATCGAAGAATAGCCTCGAAGTCCAAGAAATGAAGAAGATTCCCTATCCATTAGTATTAGGAAGTCTGAATTATGCTTAAATGTGTATGCGTTTGGACATTACGTACAATATAGGAATTTAAGCAGATATTTAAGTAACCCAAGAATGGATAATTGGAAAGCAGGCAAACGGGTTATGAGGTATTTACAAGGAACCAAGCATTTTATGCTCACGTATAGGAGATCAAATCATTTGGAGATCATTAGGTATTTTGACTTCGGTTTTGCTAAATGCCATGACATTAGAGTTTATAACATGTCAAGGCTATCAAACTAAGGGATTTGGTCGAGGAACTTTATCTCTAGTCTGTGAATTGTGGGAAGGTGAAAGACCACTTAAGTTATATTGTGACAATAACATATTTCCTAATTGTTAAGGAGCGGGTTCAAAGTGGTTAAATGTCTATTAAGCACATTGGCACAAACTCCATAATTGTGGATCCACGATCACCAAAGATTTACCACCCAAGATCTTTCATGAGCACATTGCTCATACTAATGTTATATCAATTAATGATATATAATTTCAGTGTGAGTTTTTATTCAGGTGTCATTAAATTATGGACATTTTTTATGGATATTTTTTTTCGTAACAAAGTTTATGTTTCGGTTTTACTCTGAATCAGTTATGATCTCACTAAAGAATTAAGTAGGATCAGTTGGAAATAAACATGTAGAGATCACATTGTATGTAATTTCCATGCTACACATCCTTGATTGATCTATGTTATTTGATTGTGTTTATGTACATGACCATTGATAGGTTTAGTTACATTAACAATAACAAAAACCGCTTTGATCCTATGTCGATATAGTTGATGAACGAGATTGTTTCAAATGTACCCTAAGGTTATGATAGCAAATTTTGAGCTCATTTGGTTGAACATGTTTTTAAGGTTACATATATGGCCTTGTGGGAGATTGTTTGAATTTTTCAATAATTATTGTGGGCCATATATATAAATATATTGAACTTTAATTTAATTAAGCTTAACTAAAGTGATTTAAATGGAATTAAGTAATTGGCTTAAGGGTATAATTGTCATGGAATTAATGTGTGGCTACATTAGGGATATTTCTAATTTGATGAGGGGCCAAATTAGAAATATCTAACTAATGTGACTAGTACGAATATTAGGGGTTATGGTCTTAATTAATACAGTGAAAAATTTAGTTCTTCTTCTCTATATCCCCATCACTAGAGGAGAGACCGATAGGCGTTTTGCCTATTGTGCTATTAAAATATGTGGAAAAGTATGTAATTAATTCCTATTTGCGCAAGTATACGTTTTTCAAATAATACGATTATGCGGCGTACAGATCAATCCTGAGGAAAATCAAGATGCTAGAAGTACGAAAATCAGTGCCTCTCTAATGTCAAGCAGGCCGATTGTGATGTGTTGGAACATAATTTAAATGAAGCTACTAAATTTTAATCTAGAAAACTGATCATGCAAGTTAGGGATTCCAAGAGATAATGAAGTTCTAGGGTTTTGGCGAAATTAGACAATTCACTATTTGAACCATAATCCTATTCTATTGTTTCGTGGGAAAGTGTTCCAAGGTGATTCTTGACTGATTTAGTTATAAGCCTCTCCTGGAGGGCCAAATGACCTACCAACTAACACTAGATTCTTTTATTTCCCGAGCTCAACCCCCGAGCACTAAAGGTGCTTTAGGGCACAAGAACCTTGCGCCTCCTGATACAAACAATTTCTACACTACGAAGCTAATAAGGTTTATTCACCTGTGTTTAATTCTCTACTCCCTTCTTAAATCTTATAAAGAACCACTCACCACATTGAATTTGATCAAAATCAATGTATAATTATATAATCAAGTATATGAATCAACCAGAGTTTAAATCCTGAAACAATAGAAGAAAAGAATTCTAACAAATTTAGATATAAGCTTCATAATAAAATACAACCAAAACCCTAGTTTGTACAATTTAGAACATAATGAAATGCGGAATATCATAAAACTCCAAATAAACATGAAAGTTAAAAGAAGAAATAGTTTTAATGTGAATATAGATGAATGTACATGGCCTTCAAATCTCGAAATTAGTTGACAACCGTCAGCACTTGGAAAAGCCTATGTGTCTCATATCATGAGACACATACATATTAAAAATGGCCCGCAGGCGTATACATCGTATACTAAAAATCTAACCAACTATATTACAAAAGTTCAAGAGTTGATTACATCACTCTTAATATAAACATATATTACAATTTAGAATTCTAATACATATTTTACAAAAAAAATCAATCAAAGCCATATATCGGTTTTCTTCTCAAAAGCGGCCTTTAATGAGCGTCGTCTTCCCGAACACTCTCTGTACCTGAAATAATATTCCCTCGACAGGGTGAGCAATGCCTAGTAGTGGAATTATCCTACATGGGTTACTCCCCACCTAAGTGCACATGTAATACCGGCCCGAGCACGATGAAACAATGCTGATCCTCTCTTCGAATGTCTACATGATATGGTTGAGAATGTGACTCACCTTTCCTTCACCGAGGAGCCTCGCGGCTCCTCACGCATCATGCAAGCCTCATGTGAGAAAAACCTTTGTTTTCAAAACAAGGTTTTGTTCTCGAAACATACCACCAAGTTCGGTGAAATCTATTGGACAACCCTCAGGGTGAATTCTTCCGGGTAATTTTCAGAAGCAGTCATGGATCATATAGAGATGGTTGTTGGGCAACTCTCGAGCAATTCTTTGGAAAATCTTCATGAAATTTCTTCCAGTAATGAATTCGTTTTCTTCATTGTCATGCACTCACGCTTTATTGTTCTAGGTTGTGGTGCATATGAAATGCATTATGCCATTTCATGTACATGCCAATATATCGATCATGCATATATCAAATGAGAATTCACATACATATCACATGTTATTTATTCATCGCAATAACATCAAAATTAGCTCACATTGGCTAATTAACAATTCAATTCCAATGGCTCACACACAATTATATTTCATATAATTCAAGCATCCTGTTAACACATTAATTAGCCTACATTAACATCTCATTTTCCATACACAATTAAAGTCATCCAATTCAAGCAAATTCACGTGGACATGTTGGTCCAACACGCACATTAAGACATTTTTATGATTGTATGATGAAGTACAATGCAGCTGAGGCAGCCTCTCACCAAGCATCAGTCCCACTTTGTGGAACCGAGAATGCATGGCCACTAAACCTACACACACCAAGCTAATTTGCATGTTATTTAACATCAAAAAAACTCTAAAATATAACCTGAAGCTACCCGAAGCGGTCAGTGGACTGTCCAAAATGGGTTCCTAATTTCCGGCATTTCGTCCAGAATTTTCGGAATGGAGTCAAACGGCACTCTCATGGCCTCATATCAATAAGCATTAACAAAGCTCTTAAACAGGGATAAATCAAGTAGAGAAAACCCCTACCTGGGTTTTGAAACTCCACAAATCAGGTGCCGCAGCGTAGCCCTTAGGCGTAGAGCAACTTTGCTTCTTGGCGACGAGAACCATGAGGGGTCGAGCAAAATCTAGAGAGAAGTTAGACTTTCCACTCTAAAATTTGATTTATTTCTGGGATTCGGCTCGAAGAGAGTTGTTTCTCTTTTCATTTATTCTGTCCTCTAAATCATCCCTTATCCATCTACCATGGGTTTCCTCCAATGGCATCATACCATGTGTCCGATAATTTACTTGTGAGATTGATGTGTGCACGACCATTAGCTGCCTTGAGCCACTTAAAATGTGTCAAATGTCTGCGTACCAGTTGCCTCGAAGCGTAGAATTTTTACTATCTTGGAATTCAATGAAATTCGATGTGGTAGCTAGATTTCACGAGACGATTCCAATGGTGAAGTCCATTTTGTCATTCAAGATTTAGAAAAATTTCGGATTTTGATCGAAATTACCATTTTACCATTTTTTAAAAAATTAGGATTTTCTCGGGGTTTCACACTTCGATCTTCCTCTTCCGGATCACAGAATTTTCCAAGAGTAGGTGTTGATCTTCATGTTCTTCTCTCTCCTTCTCTCAAGAGATGAACCCCTCAAAGTGCGAACCCTCATCTTGTCTCGAAAGCCTCTATTTATAATCTTAGGAACATGGGCCATTTATGGGCGAGTACGATGCGTCGATCCCCATCCCATGACATTTACGTCGTATGAACCACTTAGCTTATCCTCATATCAATTCATCGTTCGTCGTGATGAACCAGTAGCTCGATGCATATGTATGATATTTCTGAGCCGTGCATTGTGAACATGATATCATTCATCTCAATGAATGGCTTTGTCTTGATGAAGGATGGTTTATCCTGACAAACTGACATATTATAATATTAGCTTCCCTTTTTGTATTTTTTTCCATTTATTCATCCCATTTGCTTTCGATTTCTCACAAATCGAAAAACACGATCAAATGGGGATTAGAGCATTCTTTAGCGATAGTAGTGTGGTTAGCATCAAAGTTGTATAAAACAATTGAAAACACACTAAAAATGTAACAAGATTCACACTTATCCAAACACCCCGAACTTAGTATTTTGCTTTGTCCTCGAAGCAAGGCAGAAGGATATATTTCCTATCATTAACGTTGTAAGTAAGCGGTGAACTTGAAGATATCAACATTGTATGAAAATTTTGCCTCAGGGATTATGCTTCCCAACTACAGAAAGAATATTTCAAGATAGAGTTCTTTAAAATAAAATAGGATGCCCATAAGTGTAACACCCCAAATTATACCCTAGTAGTTTATTACATGTTTAGGGTATAATATAGAAGTAAAGAATTTGCATTTTAAAAAATTGAAATTTAAGAGTAAAATTGTGGTGGTGTAAAATGAGGACACAAGGGTCATAAACTTTAAAAGTGGATACGAGAAATAACTGTATGTACCCTAAGGTACTATCGGCGCATGCAGGCATTGATCTCCCCATCTGTCTCTGACCCAAGCTGAGGCATTTATAATGATCAAGCGGTTTGAAGGGAGATAGTGCATCAGAAAGTGTTCGCAAGGGCCAGCTTGATCCTCTTCCCGGGGATCAGGATGGGAACCCTATCAGGAGCGCCGACTCCAGCTCTAGTCCATGTCGATCCATACTAGTCGACCCATTGCCGACCTACCTCATCTCGTTCTTGACGCCCCATGCTGTCTCGGTGAGTCTTTGTTGGCATGTTTACCGGTCCTCTTCCCCATTACTTAGAAAAGTGAGCCACTTAGGTTCAGGTCTGAATACTATCGTGCACAGACCGATTGGAGCGTCAAACCGTGTCCTTGACGACCTAATTTACAGACGGGCTACACCGTGGTATATCCCCCCGAGCCAAGTGGAGCATGCATGAAGGAGTTAGATGCTTCTTCTATTCTTTTCCCAGCCGCGTTGGGCCATCCTGGACTTGAACTGAGACCTGCCGGGTAGAATGAAATATGCACCTACGGTCGGAGAGAGTCGATAGATTCCTTTAGAATGATTCATCCTTCATTATGACTGCTCTGACTCTCGGGTTGTCGCTGCGCTCTCAAATTGCTTGTTCCCCCTTCTTTCTTACCATGGCAAGTCTTTTGTAAATGCTCCGATGAGAAGAAAAAGAAGGCGTTAAAGACCTCACAAGCTGACCCTAGACACTGCAGATCCTTTTCATTCTGCTCCCATTTGAGTCAAGAGATAGATAAATAGACACATCCATTACCTTGTTCAGGGCGTTCGTGCTAGTGGCTTGAAATTGAAGACTAAGAAGTGATTATTTATACCAAGCATTCTTCTTCTGGCTAGATCAATCTCACGAAGTCTGTGGAAAGGAAAAAAGAATTTCACGTTCTTCTTTCGGAAGGGATTAGGAAAATCCTATTGATTGCGGCTTTCTCAGACCTCAGGAAAAGCATGAAAAAAAGGCTCGAATTGTCACGATCCTCAGTCACGGAATGAAGGGTGATCCTCGTAGTTCTTGAGTGCGTGAAATCGTTGTTAGGTACTCCATTTATTTTCCCATTGAGTGAGACCTAAACACATTAACCGAGATATATTTGTCCATACATGATAAGGGATGTATGGTTCTCGAGGGTGTGGGGATCTTAGTTGCCAGGTTCTGATGCGAGTTGGATCTCATTGATCTCACTGCATATCCATCTCAGGTTGGATTTCAAAATGAGTGCAGCCATGCATGTCGCCAGTGTCCATCTCAGTGATGATAAGTAAATCACACATGGAACTATCCATGAAGATCCATGATGAGGCGTTGCGATTATCGACATTCATTAAATCAATAATAAATCGTGGTGGGTCCTCCTTGAGATCATGTATCAGCAGTGAAATATCCTCTTTTCGCTTTTTTGGCCCCAGTGTGCCACCTGGAGGGACATGGGGACGTGGGATCCTATCAACTTGTTAGACTGGGATAATCGCTCGTGAGCTTGGTCTTGCCTCATAGTCGAAGCGAAGAAGACTTCCATCTCAAGTTGCTTTCAGGGCGTGGCTCTACCGCTTCTTTTTGGGTGTGAAGCGGTGTCGACGAAATACCCGACAAGCATTAGCTCTCACGAAGGGAGGTGACCAGTAGCACCTTCGGTCACGGCTACCTTGTTGCGACTTCCTCCAGGTCACTAGCCACACCGCCTTGAAAATCCCGCTCGCTGCGGTTGGGTGAGCTTGGGCATGGCCCGACTCCGTAGTGTGACGGGCGGTGTGTACAAGGCCGAGGCAAGTCCGCCGTAATTATGGGCTGTCGCGATTACTAGCAGTGGCTTCATGCGGGCGAGTTACGACTGCAATCCGAGAGCGGGACGGGTTTTGGGTGCTTCCTTTCAGCGGGATCGCGACCCTTTGTCGGCCATTTGTAGCACGTGTGTGCCCGAGCGTAGAGCGTGATGACTTGGCTCGTCCTTCCTCGAAACATCCACTGGCGGTCGCTCGGGGTTCCAAACTTAATGAGGTGCGAAGCTAAACCACGAGAGGGGGTTCAGCGCTCGTTGCGGGATAACGGTACCTTGCGGCCGCGAGGGCGGCGGCCATTGCACCACACATTGTCCAGCGTTCCCGAAGGCACCCCTCTCTTTCGAGGATTCGCGGCATGTCGATCCACAGTAAGGTTCTTGGCTTTGCATCAGATTAAACCATGCTCCACGCATGCGGGCCCAGTGGTCCTTTGAGTTTCATTCTTGCGACGTACTCCCAGTAGGATACCAGCGTTAGCTACATCATTGCAGTCGTCGCCTGGCGCTGGTATCCATCGTTTACGGCTGGGGCTGCTGGGGTATCTAATCCCGTTCGCTCCACTGGCTTTAGATGCTCTCGATTAATCGGTGTCGGCCCGTGAGTCTTTCGTGGATTGGTGTTCTTTGGAATCTCTACGCATTTCAGCTGCAGGAGATTCCCTACGCCCTGCAGGTACTCCCGGCTTGGTAGTTTCCACCTTTGTCCGGGGTTGAGCCTGGATTTATTGGTAGGACCAAAAACCACTCTGGACCGCTTCATGATCATTCGAGTTCGCGCTTGCATCCTACGTATTACCGCGGTGCAGCGCACGAGTTCGCCGATGCTTGACTCCCAGGATCTTGGTCATTGCTTCTTCTCAGGGAAAGAGAGTTTCACGACCCGTGTCCTTCTACCTCACGGCATTGCTCAGTCGGGCTTTCGCCCATTGCGGAAAATTCCCCATGCGCCTCCGAAGTAGGAGTGCAGAGTAGTGTCTCAGTCCCAGTGTGGTGATCATCCTCTCGGGACCGGCTGCGATCCCATCGCCTTGGTGTGCCTCCTGACTAGCTAATCGGGACCTTGAGCCCCTCCTCGGCGGATTCACTCCTTTTCTCCTCATTTCGGGGTGATAGCGTAGTTTCAATTTGTTGTTCCTCCCGAGGGGCGGGTTCTTCACGCGTTACTCGCCGTCCCTTGGAAACCTCACTTCCTTGATCAGGCTTGCATGTGTTAAGCATGCGCGGCGTTCATCACGAGCCGGATCGAACTCTCATGAGATTCATAGTTTGCATTACTTATAGCTTCCTTGTTGGTAGACAAGCGGATTCGGAATTATCTTTCATTCAAGGCACTTAACTTGTATCCATGCGCTTCATATTCGCGCAGGTTCGCTCCAGTATAGTCATCCTACCCCCTCACGTCGATCCAGGCCTCTTATCCGATCGGCGGGAGCAAGTCAAATAGAAAAACTCACATTAGGTTTAGGGATAATCGAGACTCAGGCCAGTGACTTCCTACTGTCAGTGACTTTTCTGTTGAGTTATAATATTACCTTTGTCGAAATAGAAATGACTAATCCTAAGTAAAATGGTCGAGAGGCTTCAGCGTACTTAATTCTTGAACAGCTTGGGTAAGACCTTCTTTTAGCACTATTACGGATAATAATGGGAAAAATTGGAGTTGATTGTGTTGCTCCTATCGAGTAGGATTGACTCACAGTTCGAGCCGTAGCACATGGTTTCATAAAATGAGTACGATTTTCTAGATCTAAAGCAAGCGGTAAAGAAGATTTGGCTCGGCATGTTCTGTCGATGCGAATTGAGAGAAGAACCCGACTCGAGTATTCTTAAAAATAGAGGAATTGAGAACCCAGTCGAGATGTCTGGATCAGCCCCCTTAACTGCGCGAGATCTTTACCATTTAGGAAGAGGCTGGAGTTACATCTTTTTCCATTTCCATTCAAAGGTTCTTATGTGTTTCACGCCTAGAAAAATGGACAAATTCCTTTTCTTAGCCACACTCTGAGATTCGTCCTCTGAAGGATAGGTAACCCCGCCATTAAATTTACTTCATTTATGAATTTCATAGTAATAGAAATACATGTCTAGAGACGAAATTTGTAACTTGCTATCCTCTTACCTATGACATTACCTCGTTGAAAAGATGATTCATTCGAATCTACATGAGATTCCAACTACATTGCATTGTCGAGTCCATATTTGTATATTTGAAAGAAAGAGTTGGCCTCTGCTTCTTTCATGAACCACCAAATCCTCTTTGTTCAGGCCCCCTTTTCTCCTCGGTCCCACGAGGGACAAAATGTAGAATTTGGTGCCTTGAGTTCATCACGTAAGAAAGGGCTCAGTAGATAACTAATACTAATATAATAGAAAATACTAATATAATGAAAGGCTGTCTTTTCGCCAACTCCCCGGTTAGTTGCTACCGCGGGGCTCTTCACCTTGATGCGATCGGATCATATAAGATATCCATGACCTGACATAGGTCATCGAAAGGATCTGGGGACGCAAAGCATGAAAGTCGGGATCTTTCAAAAAATGGATTCCTATTGAAGAGTGCCTTGGCATGGATAAGCTCACTAACCGTCGATTTAGGATCCACTTAGGGATTTTTCCTTGGGAGGTGTCGGAAGGAATTGGAATGTAATAATATCGATTCATACAGGGAAGAAAGGTTCTCTATTGGTTTTAAACGTTGTACCTATGGGATGAGGATAGAGGAAGAGGAAAAACCGAAGATTTCATAGTACTTTGATCGAAAAATCAATCCCGATTTATTTGCATTGCCCTTAAGCTCTGATGAGAAAATGGGTCGATTACGGGATCGAACTATGGGACTTAGAGATGATGGAGGGAATAAAAAAGAGGGAAATCAATAATAAATAAGTAAATAAGAAATGAAGTAGAAGAGACCCAGTTCCAAATGAGCAAGTTCAAACTTGAAAGAAGGATCTTTCGATTCTCGAAGAATGAGGGGCAAGGGATTGATCGAGAAAGATCTCTTGTTCTTATTATAAGATCGTGATTTGATCATCTGTTTAGTAAAAAGAATAATCTTCATTTGATTTGGAATAATCAAAATGGAAAGTGTTCGATTGGAACATGAAAACGTGTTCGAATTGGTCCTAGTTACTCTTCGGGACGAGTGGAAAGGGGAGGAGATTCTCGAACGAGGAAAAGGATCGATGACTTCAGTGAGCAGAGGGTAGAGTATGAGGTGAAAATCTCATGTACGGGTTCGCCAAGTGGCAGTAAGGGTGACTTATCATCAGCTTTCCACTATCTTGAAAAACCAAACTGCGCCTTACGTAAAGTTGCCGAGTATGATTAACCTCTGGATTTGAAATCATTGCTTATATACCTGGTATTGGCCATAATTCACAAGAACAGTCTGTAGTCTTAGTAAGAGGGGGAAGGGTTAAGGATTTACCCGGTGTGAGATATCACATTGTTCGAGAACTTCCCAGACGTCGGAGTAAAGGATGCGGTCGACAAGGCGTTCTAGTGCGTTGTAGATTCTTATCGAGACTTGTATCATTTTGATGATACCATGTGAATCGCTAGAAACATGTGAAGTGTAGCTATTGATGAAAGTTTCGTAAGGATTTGGAAGCGTTTACCATAGACAAAAGATCTTCTTTCTAAAGGGATTCGATTGAACTATTATATGTCAGGTCAGTATTGAAATAATTTGGAAGGTTTCCGACTTTGTAGTGTCGATAAACAATTAGAAATGCCTCGACTTTTTAGAGCGGTCAGAAAGTCGAATAAGCGATGATTGAAACACTTCTTTTACATTATTTCGAAACCAGGGACTGTCCGGTATGGATATGTAAAATACAGGATTACAATCCTAGCGGGAAAAGGAAATGGATACTCGTGTAAGTGAGTATGAGTCATACTCGATCTCATGGATACATATAGAATTACATTGGAAGCGAAGTATTCGATGAAAGTCGTATATGCGGCTTGGAGAAAATCTTTCATATCTTCGAGATCCACTCGATATATGAGATTGGCTTAATGAAATAAATTATTTTAGCCCTTATAAAGAAAATGATTCTTGAACCCCCTTTCCACACACGCT
>JAEQBH010004634.1:107500-204857 GCA_016808115.1 Tetrastigma voinierianum
AATCATTCTCTTGAAGCTCATCCTCTTCATCATAAATGATCGCTTGCCCACAGAAAAGACATTTGATAGAAATCCCGATTCATTGGTCCTTTCGTCTGATCAAATAGAAAGCCCCGAGGGCGCCATATTACAAGACCCGAACTATGTGATTGAATAAATCCTCCTCACTATACGACTGCGGTCGAGGCTCCTTCTCTACCCCTTCTTCAAACTCCGATTCGTATTTTCACTTAGAGAAATCTCACGATCCAGCGATAGAACCAAGATCCATTTTGCATCATATCTAAGAGTTCGCGGTTCGAAGGCAGAAGAAGCGATGTCACTTTCGATCATTATCAAGCGAAATGCGATCTTTTACGTAAGTGAGGATCCACCAGGCGCCTTCTACTTCCTAATAGGCCGTGAGCTAGATCGGAATCATTCTCCAACGAGTCCATGAAGTGATCCCATTTTTTTTTTTCGTAGTCGGGTAGAGACGAAGGTCTTGAAGCGGCCGTCCGTGAAACATTTCGAAAGATAGAAGTATCGTTAATTTCTTCATGCTCGTTTAGAGTTCGAAGTATAATTTGTACAAATAAGTCCCCTTCGTTACATGATTTCTTCCTCATAGATAGATATACAGGATCTGTAGGCGATTACTTAGAAGTACATTTCTTGTGGCGATATACTATCGATGAAAGGATCCCGTGATCTGAGCCAGTCTTACGGGATCATGAATCCCGAGTTTGTCTATGAAGGCGGATCTAATTGCATTGCGTGTCTTATAATTCATTTCTTCATGTAATACTAATCGATGGGGCCTCATTGGTAAGTGCTACAAGATCTCGTGCATTGGAACCCATGGTTATGGACCGAATCCATTAGTATGGAACATTTTCTTTTCCCAGTGAAATCCCCTAGTATATGAAGAGTGAAAAAGTGCTTTAGTTGTTGTGGAATAAGAAGCCTTCGTATCTTAATACATGTATTTAATTTATTCGGGGCTATTAGAGCGGGATCCACTTTTGGGGAATATAGGTCGAGCGATAACAGAATATTTCTAGTGGAACATCTTTCACAATCCACAGAGAGATAGTTCACTAATAGGCCAGGGATAAGTGGTCGAGCTCATTCACGTCAGGATCGTGGATGTTGGAATCCATATTATGCAGGAGACATTGCTTTTGCTAGTCGAATTGAAGGGTGATATAAAATCGAGTCACATTTAGGCATCATATCCATAGTTAGCGCATTCATCATAGTTAAGCGACTCATTATCAAGGTCCGCGATCGATATCGTCACTAGCATCAATATCGTCCACTAGCATCGATATAGTCACTAGCATGATATAAATCACTATCATCAATATACGATATCATCAAAAATAAAACCTTTAGGCTTGTTATCCAGGAACTTGTTCGAAATCTAGTAATAGAAAGGAACGGAGTTTGTCGCTAGGTATTTGACCGTGGATAGATCAGTTCCTATAGAACCTATCGCTAAAATACCTAGGGGATAGGGCTAAGCGGAGGCGAAAAGGGTTTCCATGAGATGGAAATGAGAAGCTATTAGCCCCACACGAGGTTTGTGATAAGTGATTGTGATATTGGGCGGGAATGTCGTGCTGCGCTAAACGGAGGATGTATTGAACTTATAATTCATTAGAAATTTTTTATGAATGTCAACTAAGTATCGTAAGTAAATTGCTCGGTTGTTGATCATTTGATAGCGAGTCATTCTTTGATAAATGATCACTATAGGTCGGACTGATAAGGTGATCAATCCTTTTACGTCGTTAACGTTAAGGTGGAGCGAACCCGAATTCTCTTTCTTCATCATCAATCGAGATCAGCGTGCGACCGAGTTCTATTTTATCATCGATCTAATCACCGTTCCGCGTTTTTTCTTTTTCTTATCAATGAATAGATCTCTTTACTTGTATGACTTAGACGTCTCGTATTTCTCGAAAAAGTGATTCGATTGATGGGATTTGGTATGATGTGCCACATGAGATCGATGAGATTGATATTCAAATGGCACCTTCTTAGACGTATTGATTTTGACCCAGTAAGCGGGACCACCACCCGATAGCATGTTCTTAAGCGAAGCGGGAACCAGTATTTCTTCCCAGAGAATCTCTAATTGTTCAGGCAACTGAAGAGATTCTTTAACCAGAGAGAAAGAAATTCGGTTGGATGTAGGATGATACCTATCCGAGGAAGTTTTCGCAACTCAATCATGTATGATGGAATCATCAAAGATTTGACCTTTTGAACTACCATGCGTAACTCACTAGGGCTCGGAAACAAGAGAAGATGTGTACGAGCAGAGATATCCGACCCAGCGAAGAAGGAAGGATTGAATAGAGAACTCCACGAACATTTGGCGATCTCGGATGTGTGGAAATATCAGTAATTTGACTCATTATTTAGATGAATAATTTCTTGAGACGAAGAGATTATGTCTGAAACACTCGAAATCTATTATCGGATTCCATTGTGGAAGACACAATTTTTACGAAGAATTCGCCATGATATATCCCGATCCATACATAATATCATGAAAAGGATACAAATTTTGAATTTGCTACTTAATACAGGCAATAGGTCTGAAAAAGTATCTAAAAATATCCAATTTAGATATTTGTACCCTGTCGAAGTAAGGAACCATGGCATATATGTTTGGAATAGATTCCATTTTGAGAGAGTTGAAAAAGCACTATCTCGTTGAAAGGTTACATACATGCATACTTTCTCGACGCATTTCTTTATCTGAAGACTCAGGTTTTCCTCTTTTCGGATGGTAATATTTCTCGGGAGCATGGAGTGTGAATCAAACCCATGTTTGAATTGAAGTGAATGCGATGCAAGTTCTTCCACCCGGTCGGATAGATTCATCGAAGAGGTTGTGATAAGTTCTTTCAAAATTGACTATTTGTCCCTACGGTAGAGGTGTTCCGAAATGTCGCGTCGAGTAAATAGCTCTACGAACAAATGGATTGGATCGGTGGAAAATGGAAAGATTTATACAAGTTATCGTTTACGTCACCACTTTGTGGAAAATCGTTAGAGTATGAATATGTTAGATACACAGTGGCTCGATTGGTGAAATAGTATCTCTCCCGAAAAGCATGTTTTTTTTACTGCTAGCCTGAAAATATTTTCTTGCGAATGAACAAAATATTCGAGGAGAATTGTCCATCGTAAAATCGAGGTATTGATACGGGCCTTTTCCACATAAAAGGGAATCTTTGTTACGATAGAAGCGAGAAACTGATCACAGTTATTACAAGAATCGAAGTCGATTTGCTTTATAAAAGAAGATATCAGTGAACTTCTATGAAATGGTTTCACGGAGTTCGACCCGGTGTCTTGATCGTGGGATATCATTGAAATAGGAATCAGTGTTATCGAGGATTTCTGCGTTATTTCTCTTATGGAATGAGTCAATCATCCTTTGGTATCTTATTGAGGGAAAACGGTGATATTGTTCCTCCGTTGATGAAATTTCGATTTGTGAGTATCATGATCATCGATAAGAAGGTTTCACATTTTCAAATGAATGATTTGAAGACCTATTGATTCTAACAAGCGATTGCGAGTTGATCATTGGACCTTTCAATTCATAGATATGGATCTCGGACCTATGAATGGGGATATTCTCGAAACTCCTGAGAAAAAAGGAGTGAGTTAGGCAAAGAAACAACAGACCGAAGTAGCTTGGACAAAAAGAAGCGAAATGACTTAGACAAATCCTTTTTGTCGATAACCTCGAACCAATCAATCGAATGTTGATTATCACATGTCGATCGAACACTACTTTAGCGGCTCTTACGCTGAAGCAAGTAATTTCCCGAATGTTCACGAAATTCTTGCTCCCATTGGATGAGTTTGTATATATGCATGAGGATCCCAGGTTCGTGGATCTCTCGGTTCGAAATAAAAATAAGAGGATCGAACCATTTCTTATTTCTTTCAAATTCGATAAATGTTGGTTGATCGTATATTTCATTATAGTTCTATGATTCGAGTATCATTTCCTATTTGATCCCTTTGAATTCCATATTGATTTAACGATGGATCTATTCATTAAAAGAATCGATTCAATACATTTCTTATGTACCCATAGGTCTTATATTGGATTTAGATGATTTCGGATCAATATATATTGATTGTTGCCTCCCATTATGTTGTTGCTAGCAAAATACCACTATTTTGGTTTGGATCTTCCAAATCATTTCGGAGATGGGACCCATTTTTACGATCCTTGCCGATAAAAGATTCATTCTCTTCATAAAAACTAGGAGGTAGAGCCCAGATAAAGATTTCTTCATTCGGTCATCCACGGGTTAAATACCTCATCCAAGAATTGTTTTTGATCCAATCAGTAGGAATCAATAGAAAAGGCAAATCCTTATGATACACGGATGGCTCGGTTATTGATAGAGTGAATCGATCGCCATTTCTTGAAATCTCTTCGATTCAAAATCGTGGTGTAACGATGTATCCCCCTGTTAGGTCATGGAATAGATGAAATAAATCAAAAAAATGGATTTTTGTTCCAGGAATGAAATCTTATTGGGCTGTCCATATCAGGTTCATCCTTGGAACCATATCACATCCGGATCGATGAAATAGGATGAATTGAGGCGGTATTTGTAAATACGTAATTATCTGCGAATATATTAACCTTTCTTTATTTAGATCGCTGGAAGGAATAAGAAACCCTTGTTGTTTATTCAACAATTCTACGATCTCTAGTGGACCTCCTCGATAGGATTCGAGACCGGATGAGTTCGAACATGTCGGAGAAAAAGAGCGAATGGATCTTGTAGGATTCGAGAAATTCTTGATTTCTTAGGAACTAGAGATGAATAATCATCACCTTTTCCTGGTCAAGTGAATAAGTAAGGGACATTGACATTGAGGAATATCGAGAAGGCATTTGGGAATCGGTCACGATTCTATCTGTTAGATTCTAGTTTGAAGAAGAAATGAGATCCCGAAAGAATCGATCTTTCTTTTAGTTGTTGAATCTCTCTTTGATTGGTCGTGTGATATTTTGAATCCTCGTACTAATGGAATCAAAGTAGTCTAGTTGATCGAGAAGATCCTTTCAATTGGCTAGAATCAGTTTACTTGAAGCGAAACTAGATCTTGTGGATCATATTGAGATATTTGACGATGTTAAGGTACCTTGCTAAAGCGGAGTCATGTTTGACCACGTTGTCTAACGATCCGATCCTCTCGTGCGTTCATCAAAATCAGATTCGTGCGGATTTTCCCCCGGCTCTTGAAGAGATCTTGGTGAAATTGCCACATATGAAATTGAGCACAATTTTGCAAAGAAATAGCCCACTTGTTTCTCGAGAAGAGATGGGAAACATGCTCAAATATCATTTGATTGAATGGATTATTGACTCGCATTTGTTTGAAGAAACCCTCCACTTCAATTAGTATTTTTCACGAAGCGGACATGAGATAACAAATCCAGTGTTTCACTGAATTTCGAATAAATCCGAATTCAAGTTGATTATGTTTTTACGCCTCTTCTCGGAGAAAGACTGATCAAACAATTCCCGATCATGGTCCTTGTGGATCGGATCATCCATATAATATCTGAAAGAAACTCGGATATTTTATTATCTTTTTCTTTGAATGGAATCTCAATTCGGTAGTTTCATTAGATATCTTACAACTGAATCCCTCTTTTTTAGATCCCGGCTCACCACCAGGAACCCAGGTTAGATTCGGGCATGATACACTTTTTAGTTATTGGGAGAACCCAGTACTGCTCGGATCAGAGCTTGACTCTGAGAGATCTTTTTCCTTTTGGAAGATACGAGGCGAAACAATCGACCTATTGATATTGGAAGACCAGATTCTTCAGTGTATCTTCACGGGTCCAATGGAATTCATAGGTATAGGAAGAATACCTCGAATAGAAGTTTTTCTTTCGACCATATTTCGATTGTTATCTGATATATAAGGACCCATTTGCTAAATAGTACTACACCCTTGATAGGGAAATATCGATTGCTTGTTGAACCATGTGGTGCGTGAAATGTAGGATACCAGGTCGGGATAAAGAGTTTATAAAGCGTTCTTGGTGGAAAAAAATGTGAATGAAAGATCATTTGAAGTGAATTGGGTCCATGAATCTAAAAATAGTGAGAATTCTCGATCTCTCTCGATATCTCTCTCAGTTAATCCAATTTGGAATTGATGTCCTTTCATTGATTCCTCTGATTACATTGATTTATCTAAAGATTTCATTTCCAATTTGGAATTTGGTTATTCACCATGTCTGAGGATCCCATTAGCATCCATGGGCTGAATGGTTAAAATGACTCATAATTGTGGTCGTAGGTTGATTCCTCTTGGATGCGTAATGGGACCCTCAATAAGTCATTGGAATGGCTGCAGTATGATGGAATCATCATCCATGTTATAGCAATTGGTGTAGTATATTCATATCCATAACATATAAGCAGTAAGAACTAGCATTCTTATTGAGACTAAAACTTAAGGGAAGAAAATAGATTTATGGATGGAATCAAATATACGTATTCTGGACAAAAGTGAGTTGTGGGGAAAAATCAATATACTTCCTAATGTTGAATCGGGGATCAACTAGAATGAAATAAAGCATTGGTCGAACTCTTCTTTGGTGTCGAGTATGCAAACATGAATAGTCATCGACTCGAGGAAAGGGTAGAAGAATGGGGACCTGTGTGGGACATCTGATGCATTACGGGCATTATGATCGTGCGCTTCAGCTAGGGTTATTCTCTTCCACCTCTTAGAAGAAAGAACTTGAAATCAATACTTAATAGCATGGCGATACATTTATACAAAACTTCTACCACAGGCACATGATAAATGCATTAGTGGTCAGTGAAATCGATCCACGAAATAATTTGATCACATGGGCCCGACATCGTTGTGGTAGGTCGTAATGCGGAGGAATCATTACCGCGAAGGGGCATAAGGGGGAGGGTCATAAGGCGTCCCATCTGTAAAATCGATTTTCGACCAAGGAATGAAAAAAGACATATATGGTAGAATCGTAACCATAGAATACGATACAATCGAAATGCATACATTTGTCTCATACTATGGGGATGGTGAAGAGATATATTTACATCCCGGAGGGCTATAATTGGAATACCATTGTTTACAGTGCAGTTCCTATAAAAATGGGAAATGCCCTACCTTTGAGTGCGGTTTGAACTATTGATTTACGTAATTGGAAGTAACCAATTAGGTTCTGACGAAAACAGAAATCGATCAAGCGATCCAATTTGGAGTACCTCTACGGGATAGACCTCAGCCGAAGCGAAGAGTAGCAATGGCAAGTGATTGAGTTCGATGGTTCCTCATATAAAATTATTGACTCTAGAGATATAGTATTAATATGGAGGAAGACAAAATTGTTTCAAGCATAAACCAGAACCCGGAAGCGCCCCTTGTTTGAGGAGGACGGGTTATTCACATTTCATTTGATGGTCGAGGAGGCGGGTGAAAACTGCGGTGTGGTAATTCTAAAGATTCCCCAGGGGAAAATAGGAGATGTCTCCCTACGTTACCCGTAATATGTGGAAGTATCGACGTAATTTCATAGAGTCATTCGATCCCGAATGCTTCATGAAGAACATAAGCCGGATAGGTGGGCAGGAGAGAGACCTAGGATGTAGAAGATCATAACATGGTGAGGTGGCGGGGATTTTAGTTCTATATATCCACTCATGTGGTACTTCATTATCCCCCGATATATAAGATCGTCACGCTAGATATCATCACCTACATCCAGAAAGTCGTAATGCTTTGGAAGAAGCTTGTACGGTTTGGGAAGAGGTTTTGATTGATCAAAAGAATCTACTTGTGGAAGTATGCTTACTTAGACCTGACCATCTGTCTTTATAGAAATCACACTTGGAAAGGGTGGACAGTAGCTAGAGCAGCGGGTCTTTGTGTGACGAGATTGCAAAGAAATCGCCACATTAAAGTACCTTACAGGAAGTCGGTTTGATATCCAAAAAGCGCTCGACAACGGTCGGACGGGTGGGAAATGTTGGGGTGAACGAGGAAAGAGTTTAGATGGCCCAGGATCCCCAAGTGTTGGCTAGGTAAAGCGATCACCGCTAGTAGAGGAGTAGTTATGAACCACAGACCATCCCCATGGGGGTGGTGAGGGGAGAGCCCCAATTGGTAGAAAAAAACCCACAACCTGCCCAGGGTTATCCTACCTTGGAAGAAGAAGTAGAAAAGGAATAAATATAGCGATAATTTGATTCTTCGCGCAAGTGGCCGTAGTAAATAGGAGAGAAAATGGGAATTTGTTTCTTCGTCTTTACAAAAAAAATAGGAGTAATTAAGCATGGCCGTTCACTAAAAAAAAATCCTTTTATAGCAAAGCATTTATTAAGAAAAATTGCTAAGCTTAACTAAAGTTATTAAGTAACTTGGTCGGACATCTACCGTATACCCCTGATGATCGGCCATACTATGTCCATAATGGAAAGGAACATTTACCTATTTATATAACGAGATCATGGTAGGACACAAATTGGGAGGAATTTGCATCTACTCGAAATTTCGGGGACACGTAAAAGCGATAATAGATCCGAGTCGTTAAAATACTTGATACTTATCCTTCATTATTTATTAGTGGGAGGTGAAACCTTACTTAATGATATATTAAAGGCAAAATAAAGAGACCTAAATGCGTAAAGAGAAAAGACATAAGAGCGATATCGCTTTAAGTCAATCCATCTCTATGTCTGCTCACAAAGCGCGAAAGTACTTGATCAAATTCGTGGGCCGTTCCTGTCGAGCACTTATGATACTTGAACTCATGCGTATGTGATATTTATCCCATTTTAAAGTAATTTATTAACGACAAATGCAAAACAATAATATGAGCGAGAATATTTAGTCATTATTAAAGCCCACGGTCGGCGAAGTGCTACAGTGAAAATTGAGACCTCGGCTCGGGCGTAGTTATACGATAAAAAGACCCTCACTGTCATATAACTATTGTATTGAAAGATATATCCTTATATGAAGAATCCGTGCATTGGAAAACTCTATGGGGTGCTTTAAAACGGATGGATATATAAAAGAAATTGTGAGATATTACGTGTCCTGTCATGTATACTAGTGGGGGAGTATGGGACAAAAAATAAATCCACTCGGTTTTGAGACTTGAGTACGATCAGAGTCGCCATTCCCTTTGGTTTGCACAACGAGAATTATTCCAAGGGCCTACAAGAAGATCAAAATACGAGATGTCAAGAGTATGTACAAAAAATATGAGAATATCCTCTAAGTGCCATGAGGGTGCATTATAGAGATTCAAAGAATCAATCGATTCGGATCATAATCCATATGGGATTCCCCGAAGTTATTAGTAGAAGGTAAACCACTGCGAAGAATTGAAGAATTACGAGATGAATGTACAAAAGAATTGAATTACGTGGGCAGAAACTCAACATTACTATTACGAGGGTACAAAACCTTAGGACATCCCTAATATTCTTACTTGGGGTATAATGGGACAATTAGGAATAGAGTTTCATTTGAGCGATAAAAAGCTATTGAATTAGCTGAGCAGAGGCGAATCTGAAAGGAATTCAAGTACAAATTGCGGGGCGTATTGTGGGAAAGAAATTGCACGTGTCGAATGGATTAGAAGGGAAGGGTTCCACCAAATATTCAGAGCTAAAATTGATTATTGTTCACTATAGAGTTCGAACTATATGGGGTATTAGGCATGAAAATTTGGATGTTGTAGACGAGGAATAAAATAATAAACCACTTCCTTGTCTTTTAGATTTCTATCCAGTAATGTAATGAAACATAAAATTACAAATTCTTTCATTCTTTTTTTTCTCTTCAATCAAAACAAAAATGAACAATTAGAAATTAATTATATAGGGTTGAATACAGATTCGATTGACCATTTGATATAGTGCTATGCTTGGTAATGTGACTCGTTGGTTTTTTGTAGGATTAGGGTTCAAAACAAAAAATAATGGATCGCATAGTATGAACTCAAAATTACGGAATTAATGGCAACTCCTTCAGCTTCATTATCTAAGATCTAAATAACCGTCAAGATATGATATATTGAGGTCATATCATTGCTTAGCAGCGAAATATTTTTGCATAAGCAACAAAAAAACCAATCAAATAATGAGTTTGGGGCTGAAATCTAGAATGATGTGGATAAATGAAGGGTGAGAGAAAGAGATAAAAAGAACACCAATGATAAATGCTATATAGTTTAACAATATAATATGTAAGATTACATGAATCATTTCATAAAAAGCGTGTAATAAAGCATCGAAACTAATTCCTCCAGAATTTAAATTAAAATGAATATATTTCATAGAAAAATCAAAACGTAGAATTGATAAGGCGAGAAGATTATTTCGAGCAGGAGCTCCATTGTATAATTCGGACCTAACCATTAATCGAGAGCGTGGGAGCAATGAAACTGTGAATACGAGGAAGATTACAATAAAAATGAATCCCTATTGATTCATTGAGTGGGATGGCGAACAAACCGGATATCAATTCATTTGTTACGAAAGAGTAAATGTAGCCCACTTGGCTTTATTTTTCTTAGGGTACTCTATTTTTATTTCAGATATGATAAAGATAAAACAAAATAAAGATTCGTTATATATTATTTATATATTTATATTATAAAAAAATTGAATTTGATCTTAGCTTTCGATTTTTTTAATCGTCTGGTCGTGAGTGGATGAGAAGAAGCTCTCATGTCGATTGGGTAAGTGAAATTGAAAATGACCCATCCACTATAACCCCGAAGAACTGATTAAAGTAAACAAGCATAGAGGAAGAATGAAGGGAATATCTTATGGTAAATCATATTTGTTTTTCGGTAGATACGCTCTTGACACTTGAACTTTGCTTGGATCACATCTAGACAAATAGAGAGCGGGGCGACGACGATGAAGAGCACGAAGCGTCTGTAGTGGTGGAAAATGCAGGTACGCATATTTCCGGGACAAACCGTTACGTGGACCTACAGAAGCAGCGTATGGGTTCGGGGAAAAGAGTCTCCAGAATATTGAATTGTTGTCGTTAAACCCCGGTGGAATACTTTATGAAATGGGCGGAGTGGCGAGGAAAATATAGCTAAAGCTGTTTCAATGACGGCGTCAAAATGCCTATCAGAACTCAATTCATTATTTCGGGATAGGAATAAAAAGAAAAGGTCTTTGGGATGAAAAAAAAAATACTTAGTTGCTTTTTTTTTTGGACAAATAATATTCTGTTTTCCTTCGTTCTTTGCGTGAAAAATGGAATAAAAAAAATGATATGATTGACCCGGACCCATTTGAATGTAGCGGACAGCGGGGCAGGGAATTGATGTGTATTCGAATCAGGAACTGAAATGTCCCAGTAGATACGCTAATATTGGTGACGTTATTGTTCTTTGTGATCAAAGAAGCGGTACCAAATATGCCTACAGAAAGATCGAGTAATAGAGGAAATTTGTGGTGTACGTACACAGTAAAGAACTCAAGCGTGACAACGGTATGATATCACGATATGATGACAATCGCTGCGGTTATTGTTGATCGAAGGAAACCAAAGGAACTCGAATTTTTGGTGCGTCGTCGGGAATTAGAGACAGAGTTAAATTTACACTAAAATAGTTTCCCTTAGCTGAGGGTATTATAAGGCGAGACCATGATATAGGTATAGTAAATTGAATGAAATAGATTACTTAGTAGTTGTGTTTCATATACCTTTAATTTATTATTTAATAGAATTCATAAATAAAAAAAAGAAAAAAAAAAGCATGTTGATTATCCAGATTAGGGAGGCACCGATAATTTTAGTTCATCATGGCGGGGGACACTATTGTGACATAATAACCTCTTATACGAAATCTTGGGCATGGATAGAAAATGCTTGATTCGAATAGCATCTACTAATATCAGAAACATTGTTAAAATACTTTTCTGGGGAAGGTTTTATCAGCCGTGAGGAAACATCGAGAAAGCGACAAATATTTTTTGGTTTAACCTGTGACATAGAAGGAATAGGAAAGGAACATATAGAACTATTTTGAATTTAAAAGCGAATCGATCGACTGGTCTACGAATCTATTCTAACTATCAACGAATTCCTAGGAATTTTAGGTGGTATAGAATGTAATTCTTTCTACTTGAGAGTATAATGTGGGGCCAAGAAGCTCGCTAGAAAAATTGGTGGAAAATTTTATTGTTATATATGGTAATCCTTGCCGATGTGAATTGGATAGTAACTTACTATTTGTGAAAAAGAAAATGGGGGTTGTACAATATCACTACTCCTCCATTAATTAATACTTTAGGGGTTTACCTGGAATGAAAGAGCAAATGGATTCATGAGGTTTAGTCTTGAATCACTTCCCGATGGTATGTTAGGGTGCGTTTAGATAATGAAAATATGATTCTAGGTTATGTTTCGAGGAAGATCCGACGTAGTTTTATCACGGATACTACCCGGAGATAGAGTGAGAAATTGAAGTAAGTCGTTATGATTCCAACGAAGTATAATTTATAGAATCAAAACAAGTTCGAATAATTAGGGAGTTTTATTCAACATTCCTTTTTCACGCGGAATGCAATTGAAGTTCAAAATTTGAAACTTATTTTCTTCCAAGAAGTAGATTCTTAATTAAGTTAGGAATAACAAATGAAAATAAGAGCTTACGTTGCGTAAAATTTGCGAAAAATGTCGATTGATCAGTAGGCGGGACGAATTATAGTAATTTGTCCCAACCGGGTTTAAGCAAAGACAGATAATTTTTCTAAAAGGGATTCTCTAAAAAGGGCAATGTACAATAAAAAAATCATGTTTTGACATGAAATGGATATATCCATATATCTTTTACTCATATTTATGAGATGATAAAATATGGCAAAACCTATACCAAGAATTGGTTCACGTAGGAATGGACGTATTGGTTCACGTAAGAGTGCGTAGAATACGAGGAGTTATTCATGTTGAGCAAGTTTAACAATACCATTTGTGACCGATTCTGGATGTACGGGGTGGTGTGTTTCTTGGTCCTCGGGTGGGCTTGTGGATTCGAGTGCAAGAAGAGGGACGCCATTCTTTGCTCAATGCGGCGGGAAATGCTATTCGTACAGTAGTGGATCAAGGTATGCAACGAGCAGAATCATGATAAAGGGTCCTGGTCTCGGAAGAGATGCAGCATTACGAGCTATTCGTAGAAGTGGTATCTTATTAAGAAGTTTCGTACGGGATGCGCTCCTATGCCACATAACAATTTGTAGACCTCTAAAAAGACGTGTATAGGAATAAACTATGTAGAAATAAACATTGAAGAGATTTCAAGAGAAATAAATGATTCAATGAAATTTGATCAGATAATATTACTATGGTTAGGAAAGTAACGTATCTACTCGGACAACTGCCGGTGGAAGTGTGTTGAATCAGTAGACAATAAGCGTCTTTGTTATGGATGGCTTTATTAACATCTCCATATTAAAGGTCAATGAATGATAGGCATTGCGATCACGAAAGAGCTTTGCTTGGAGAAATAGAAGGAACATGTCGCGTCACGAATGCGAGAAAATACCCCATGAATATTCTACCATAGTAGGTATTCAAGAATCAGTACATGAAATTTTAATGAATTTGAAAGAAATTGGATTGAAGTAATCATGGAGACTTTGCGGCGCGTTTATTGTGCCGGGGGTCTGGATATGCTCAGCCTTTCGAGACATCATTTCCACTTAGCCTTACGTGGAAATGGTTGATGGCCTGACATATATTGGGCGACGGAGCCAAGTTGATTTGTGTATTGGATTACAAATCGAGAGGAATCGCGGATATAGATATAGTATAAAAAGACCAAATAACTTTCAAGGCCGAGTTATCACATAGATCTTGTATTCATGCACATTAAATGCGAATCATAGTATTCATTCTTATGGGAATGGGAATGAAAGACAAGAGATACTTTTTCTCGAAATATGGACAAATGGGAGTTTAACTCCTAAAGAAGCACTTCATGTAAAAGCCTCAGTAATTTGATTGATTTATTTATTCCTTTTCTACATGCGGAGAAGAAACTTTACATTTGAATCTGATCGACCACCAAAGACCTTTTACCCCTCTTACTTTTCATGATAAGATTGGCTAAACTAAGGAAAAACAAAAGAAATAGAATTGAAATATATTTTATTGACGATTAGAATTGCCCCCGGGATCTATAATTGCCTCAAAGGTGTGATATACATACATTAATGGAACTGCTTTGAATAAGAGTCAGATCTTATGAAATTGAAGATTTTAGCATAGAAGATGTAAAGCGATTGTGGGCATTCTAGAAAAACATTTCACAATTGATTGACCGAAGAATAATAAATAGATTGAAATTTTTTCATATTTTTTTTTTTTAGAAAAAAAACTTGGTTTTGAATCTTTAACCAAATCCACATATTCGGAATAGATTCAGAATTTAATTGAATAGATGTATCTAGGGAGAATTCACTTTGAAGCGACTATTTCTAGATACCTGAGGCAGGATATTTTATTTCACCGATGGGATCAATTTTATTTAAAAAGACCTAAAGTTAGGGATTTCTCGATGGTAATGTTGCTCGATACCCGACCAAGAGACCTTTGGTGATGGCGGTTGTCGCTCTTGGACGGCGAAATGGATTTTAGATTTATTAACATTTTCCAAAAGGTGCGTAATAATCCAGCGAGTCTTGAAACCATTAAAAATTTGATAACTTATTAGGCCTTTATGCGAGTATTTGAAATACGGGAAAGAAATACCATTGGGTAAAATTTCGAAGGAGTTGCAAAATGGATATGGCTGGTTCTGTCATTGATGGTTCTAGAGTAGCTAAGCCTACGTTACATGCAGTAGTACCTAGAATAACCTCTTTGAAAAGATATATAAAGATCATTGGGCCATGCGGGTTCTCGTAATAGTTATGACCACGTCCCTTTAGCTAATTTAGCTCTTAATGTCTGGGATCGTTCAAGTCGGGTTTTGTTATTGGGATAGGTGAATTCTTATAGATCCATCCCCCAAAGGAACCGGACATGATAATTTTCATCATCCAGTGACGAGAATTAAAAGAACCAAATGGATCCATATAAAAATCTATATGTTATCCATATCCACACATATATGAATGATTCTATGTAAGATAAAATTTCTCGAATTTCGTTTTAAAATTCAACTATCCATTGAAAGAACTTGAGTTCTTCGGGTAAATGCTCAATACCAGTAGGCGACAAAGTCGATCATGATCAAGTGCTTTAGGTTGTCTCGGGGACCTGATTGGGCGTTTATCCCGAGGAAATATCTCGATTTTTTTTTTTTTTTTTAAATCTGAAAAGTTTACTTGTTCTTAATATAGTCAGCCTCTGTTCTTCTTTAGATCCCTTGTTTCCTCGAATGTAGTATCATAAAAATCGGTCGATGCGGAAGGAAATGAATGCATTTACATACTTACTATTAAAGTAAAGAGTAAAGTGAAATAGATAAAACATAATCTGGATCATGAAGCTAGCATCACTTATTCTCTTGGATCTTACGAACTGTTCATGCACGACATGATTCGAGTGCGATCATAGAAAGATTCTCTTCAAGCGAACCGGCTATCCTCTTCTTACCGTATGGGGTGGCAGCGGTGGTTGGGAACAAAGACACATTTAGTTGTGAATTTCAATGTGGCGGATAAAGGCCTTATGTCTGTGAGGCCCGATCAATGGTTAGTCACACACTCCAGTAATCCATTTTCTCTTGGAGAATTCACTTATTGTCGTTTCGTTATAAAATACAATATTGTGGAGTTGAAGGGAAAGATCCAAATACATGTCTTATTCTTTTCAATAATCCATATTTGCTTAATGAAATACTATTCTTCTTCCTCCCAGTAGTGTAAATGATTGATTATAAATATCTATGATCTATCTTCTCTTATAAAGGACAGAGAAATACCTTGCTACGTATCATTGGGAAGTGCATTAACGCCATCTGGCGGTAGAAGGAGTAATACAAAGGTGTGTAAACTATAAGCGGGTGAAGTAGATTGTCCCCGTACTTGCGTAATAGCTACACTAAGGGTGATCTATTAGAATAGCTTAATTTTTATTCCTGATTTTGGTATGATAACCAATTTGGTCGAGGTAAGGAATAACCCGATTACGCCAAAGATGTGGTCAATACGACGAGACACACAGTAACTGAGTCAGTGAGGTTTTTAAAATCCACAGTGGATATACCTGAAATACATGAAGGATCATCATTAGGACCGTCATACTTGGAGCCATGGAGTGGGCGGTCAGTTAACCAACCAGTTAAGCCGGTCATTATGTATTGAGACGAGCAAAGCCTCGGTAGCAGGTCGGACTGATAGTAAAAGTCATACTTAAACCCGTAGCTACTTGTACTAAAAAACAAGTAGCGTAGTAATTCCTCACAAACGATAAAATATGTTGACACCAAGGAGAGGAACATATTTACTAGTTATATCATCTGCGATCGCTGAATCTCAAGGCGTTCTTGAACCAATCGTAGACTTTATTGAGATAGGAAGGCAAAGGGGCTCCCCTCACGAGGAAGCAGAGTATATGAATTTCATCTCGTACGACTCGAGCGAGAAACACGAATACTTAGGTTTAGAAACGATTATATAATAGAAGTTTCAAACTTCTTAATCCTACGTTTAAAAAAGGATTGATCGTATATGAAGATACGAAAGAATAAAAATCCGAAAGCTCTTCTTTGTGATGATAATGCCAAAATATCAAATTAGTGCATTCGTGCTTTATGTTTATAGTTTACGGGCCTCTTGAATCTTCTTTTCCTATTTCTAGTTATTTGATTTGTTATTTTTTTATTTAGTAATGTAATGTGATTTGACTATTGTATTGTTTCTTTTTATTATTAAGAATTATCTTGTTAAGACCACTATGAATCGATTGAAACACCAGTTCATACTAAAACCCGCGATGATTTAATAAAACCTTCAAGCTAAACCCAAGATTCCCGAGTAAGAGCAGTTGGATCATCACTTGAAATTTAAAAATTTTTTGGAGTGGGTTGCGAGGTTTGAATATTAAGTATGAATCATAGTTCATATATTCCGTGTTCGGATATCCTTATATTAGTGTTTCGAGATAGAATGAATATCAGTGATAGACTCATCTCTATCAAGATGTGGACCCATTCTGCAATATATCAATGGGATCAATTATAACAAGTCACACACTCATATTAGAATACGAGAAACAAAAGAAATTCAGCGGTCGAACTACAAAATAGAATGGGCTAGAAAGCCGATTCACTTTGTATTGAAAAGCTAAGGACCGTGGTTCTTGTGGAGCTAATTCGATGAAATTCAGGTCAATAAACGGAAAATTATAATCTCCAAAATAATAGATAAGAATACATGAAATAGAGCCATTAGACACCCGTTAAAGGAGTAGTTCCCCATCCAGGAGCTACTTTCCCATAGTCCGAATTCAACGGTTTTAATAACTCCCTACATTAGTTGGTTTTGGATGAGATCTAGAACTACCTCAGCCCGGTTTTGTAGCCATAAATCTATTGTATTCATTGAATCTGTTGACTTTGTATACCATTAGATTTAGCAATAGCGATCTTATCATAAATCCATTGTGGTCTTGAAATTATATAATAATGGAAGCAATGACTAATTCGCCATCTCTATATCACGGTTTTACTGGCAAGTTTCACTTTAGTGCATGTATATCTGTAGGCGTACCTCAACCAGTAAGAGATCCATTTGAGGAACACGGGGACTAGTTGAGGTAATAAGCCCCCCAACGTAGGGGGCTCATTACCTCAATTGAGATAATGAAAAATCATTTCATCTTTTTGGTTGGAACTTTAGGCGGTTCTCGAAAAAGATAAGCGAAAAAATTATCCCTAAATTCGAGACTAAGAGGAATGTATAAACAAAATGCTTCCATAGATTCGATCGTGGTTTACAATTATAGCTTATACACATTTTGTTTGTGCAGGACCATCTCCGGATAAAGAAAGAACGAAGTCAAAAAACGGTGGTGAAGTAAATCCACGATTTATATGGTACCACATGTCAAATCTACAAAAAAGCAAATGAGGAAAGATACCAAGGAAATGTTGTGTTGTATCAGACTACTTGTCTTCTTGTAGTTGGATCCCCAATTTTTTGGAATGTTCCAAATTCTACTTGAGCATCAAATCTAGGGTGTCCCGTAGCGATCTGCGAATAAGGTTCTAGCACCATGCCAAATGTTGTCAGAAGAAGAAGAAGCGAGCAAATGAAGCATGTCAATAAAGCCAACCCCACAGGTACCTTCTGAAAAACACCATCAGTTTCAAAGTAGCACGATCTAATTCAAAATTTCTGATTGAGCACGTCAGCATATTTTCACGGTAGCAGGGATCCATATAAATGACTCCATTGAGTTCGCCGCCGTAGAACTCAAGCAGGTTACACTTATTCGACACTATACTTTGATTTTGCCGCCACAGGCAGACATGTGAAACTAACAATTCCGTCTCGGAGTCTACCAGCTTATTTGGAAATGTTTCAAAAAGGTGAGGCATACGACGTGCAAAGTTCCACGACCATGCTATCTCTAGATGGGGTGTCCCCAACAATACATGACTATTAGTCCCATTTGTCCATTGAACCCGCTCGGAATAATCCCCCTTTTCTTGGGATTATTGCGATGTAATCATAAAAAGCTAATTTTTGAATTTTGGGCCAAACGATAAACTTTGATTTTCGGCTAGCCCGGCCTGACTCTTCGATATATTTCTTGTTGGGAAGTAGCCCCAATCCCATTATGATACTTAGTGGGACCAAATAGTGCGATCGGGTGGTTCTTAGAACCATACCACATAGTTCGGCAACCTTAAAGGCTGCAAAAGGCGATACTCTTTGTGGACGGGAGCGGTTTCAATGGCCGCCCATACGTAATCCCTTTGTATAGGCGTTGAGGCGGGGCGGACACTAAGATGGAACACGACACAACTAATATACCCGGCCTTTTCTTTGCAATATGATGAAGACTATTCCTCCCGGAAACAAAAGGATCGAGAACAGCCGCCCCCACGGATTCTGGTGTACTTTTCAGAGATTTAATTCCGTAAGGGTGGACACCGGTCAGGGACCGTCTGAGCTTTGTTGTTACATGAAAGGCGCGAAAACCAAAACAAGCGACTTTGATAAAATAAATGAATTGAAGATCTTGAGCAAATCAAGAAGGACATACTGTCGTTCATCTAAAGTATTTACAGATCCCAGTACACTGATGCGGATAATTTGCTAGAAGCCTGAAACGAAAACCGCAATGTGCCTGGCCGCTGCTTAGTAACTCCAAATGCCGGATTATTTATAGTCAGCTGTGATGATACTCAACAGCCCCATGAATTGGATTGTTCCTAAACGGAGTCATGAAGGGTATAAGCGAACATACCTTGTCTCCACATTGGATCGAAAACGGGGTGAGAGGATCTTGCTAATTCATATAGAGCCCAGTAGAGCCGTGACCGTGACAATTTGTGCCATTGCCTGGATGAAATCAATCGTGGGATCATTCAATACGACGATTATGAACACGATACCAAGAGCAAACCCTTGGAATACCTCTTTATCAAGAAAAATGAACACTCTGCCAACTTTATTGCATTAGAAACGATCTTTATTGATATTCTCTTTTCGGTGGATTATCTAGAAGCAGGGTTAATGTTAATATTTGTATTTGTTAGATTACGTTGTTAATGGAACAGTGCATTTCGTAGGGCAAGATAAGCAGTCTATTCTATACCAGTAAAGTACCAATACGCAATGGGGGTTGATCCCATTTCATCGTAGATACCCGTACTTGTTCGTGTATTATCGTTCAGCCACATTCGTAAAAATTTGCCTTCTTGATGTCTTCTTTTATGAACTTATCAATCTAGGATAAAAGAGAAATATGATGAGAAGGCCAATATGGAAGGCAATAAACTCATTGTTCGTTTCCATGCCAAAGAGTGGAAATATAGTCACCCAGATTTTTTTACATTTATTTTATACCTATTGGTGTTCCAAAGTGCCTTTTCGAAATCACAGAGGGCGATCTATCTTGGATTGACGTATAGTGTGACTTATCATATATGTTGGGTCATATGGTATTTCCCACGTTCTCCCTCGATCGAGATATCCTGTTCGCCCAAGAAGATTGATTGAATCATCGACAATTTGGAGGCGCGAGAAGTGCGATTAGATCCATTTTTTTTGGGGGTCCAGATTAATATTTATCAAATAATTTATGGTTGGCTTAGTTGGATCAATAAAATGAAGTATCTGAGCTCGGATTTAAAAACCCAATTGGTAATATATGATTACTATATTGTATCATAGTGTTGGATTTATAAATAGAAGGCCGGTGATATAAGCGTTAATCGTCGAATAATAGGATGAATCGTCAGATATTTGATAGGACATGAAATAAAAAGCAGTTGTAGTAAAGAAGTGGTATTGGGGGCATTTTATCACATATGTACCGTCGGTCCGTGGATCTTTGCGGAAGTGACGTAGCCTAAATTTAGAAGGCCATTGAAACGAAAATTACATCGTGATTTGGATCGGATCTCGATGAAACAATACATCAATGATAAGTTAGTTCAATAAGTTTAATGAATTCTTCTTTATTCTATTTCATATATTTATATATATATTATATGGAAATATGGAAGGGTCAAAACTCATCTTTCTTGAAAAATGGAAGAAGGAGCCTCATTTTGAAGAGCTTGCTATGAAAAATAAGGGCTGGAATCTACACATTGATTCTTTTTTGTGAATTTTTTGGTAGTATAATGAGTGCATGTCTTGGTTCTGAGAGACTCTAATTTTATCTGTCATGCATTTATCGAGAAAGATTACTTTTAGGCGAGGTTGAGAGCGAGATCTCAAATCAACTTATTAGTCTTATGATATATCTCGTATAGAAGATGAAAACAAAGATGCGTATTTTTGCCAAATTCTCTGGCGGATGGAATGCTAGAATAGCTATTTATGATACTATGCAATTTATGCCCACCGGATATACATACAATATGCACAGGTTAAGCGCTTGGCTCAGATCCTTTTTATCTGGTCGGAACAATTACCAATCTGGCATTCTGCGCAGCAGTAAAGTTTGTTTGATAGAAAAGCGGTATGCCTTCGCCATATGAAATATGAATATTAAGTAATAGCATAGCCTTTATAGTCGATATGAGAAGAAAATTCTTTATTCTTTTTTTGCAAAACATTAGATTATGTATCGAAAGGAGTATGAGATAAAGAATTATTCCAGATCTTATCATCGGGTCGTTGACGTCTGACTTTTTGTTTCCCACGAGAAGAGCTCTGCAATCTTTATGTTATGAAAGGATACGAAAATAAAAACTTATTTGTTTCTTTTTTTATTTGATCGGATCAAAAAGAAACTTTGGGATTCTTTGAATCATAGAAATAAATATATAGCATGCTTGGAGCCATCATAGTATTTTTTGACTCCTCCAGAAGAAGGGTGTTGTAGTAGTGGATCGTTTACCGATCGGGATCTGATAGATCCTACATTTTTCGATGAGAGGTAAGTGGAATTCATTGTGAAGCGTATCTGCGTTGCGAGATGCACATGCAGTTTGTTCAATTCTATCTTTCGTGTTATTCTTTATCTCTTCGTCGACTCATCATACGAGATAAATCATTTATTATGTTATATCATCGGGGTAATGATCCATCAATAGAAATTTCTTGGTTTTTATGAGGCTGGCGGAGAATTTGTCATGGAAGCGGAAGAACTCTACGAAGCTGCGAAATCTGTGCAGGGTTTAATATACAAAGCAGGCAAAGCCCTTGTGGGTGATGTCAGAAGACACGAAAGGGATGTTTTTATGTCGACAACGAAGCTGAGCTCATGGAATTGTTGATCTTGTAGCGGTTCAATGAAAAAGAGGATTTCATGCAAATCAGTGATTTGAGATCTTCTTAAGGGTTTCATTAATTAAATAAAATGGGGGTAATTCATAATCATCCGGTTAGGATTGAGTCTAAACAGTCCATTATGTATATGATTCAGCATGTGACTATTAAACAACTTATTGAAACACACGAGCGACCCGATCGAGAAATGTCACGAAATCCCGAAACTCTTGGGGTGTCTCAGCGTGAGGAACGCTGGCCGCTAGGGTGTATGCGACTCGTTCGGATCATGTGAAAAACAGCTTTTCCGGTATCAATGATCGATTACCGATGAATAGAATTCCATTCTTATCTAAACTAAAAAAAAAATAAAAGATCTATCATATTCCTATTGCGTATTGTGTATGAAATTTATGGTTTTAAAGTAAGTTACCGTCTGATCACCTAAATTTAAGATTATAAGAAATTCCCCATTGGCAAAGGTTATCCGTTAAGCGGGAAAATCGGCGAAAAGATTAGGCTCCTACTCTTGCATTGCAGAAACGGTTCTAATGGTCAGCTGTAGCTAACCTTCATAATTAAATCTGAATTCTTGTATAGGTGGATCTCATTGTGAAAGACCTATTCTTGGATGAATCAATAAGGTATGATAAAGTGTGAGGCCCATGCAGTTACAATAAGATTAATTAGAAGGAGCTCAGGTGTATAGAAAGGACCTCATAGTTTAAGAAGTGACCATAGAAGCATTGAGACACTATTTCTTTATCCATTTAATTTGAAATTGACTCCTTTTTTTTTTTTTATTCTTACTATGTTTTGATACCTAGTATCAAATACAATTTCTTATTTAGAGGCATAGAAAAAAGAAAAATCGTGGTCGGGAAGGTTATAGTAGCGAAAGCCATTTGGAATTTGATTTTATACATTGGAAGAATCAGTTTTGACATTAATAGACCGGGAAGAGTACAGGATGGCGAAAGAAGGAAATCAATTAGTTTTCATCAAAGTTTCATTTATTCAATGACGAGAACTAGGCGAGGATATATGGCTCGTGACGTAGAAACAAAAATTAGTTTATTTACGCCAGCTGAGGCCATTGAGACTTACTCGAACTATTACTTTCAATGAAAATCGAGCTTTGGTTTCGACTCATCGGGATAGAGATCGTGAGATTTTAGTCGTTTAATGGATCACTTTCGGATAAATCACCGATGTTGCGAGAATGAATATAGTTATTGTGAATTTATACACGATCACATCGAGACCAGTTACTTCTTAATCGTAAAATACTTGCCTGAATAGTATATCCAATAGGAATTGTCTTTATATGATTTCCAATGAGATCATAAAATAAAGAGATTGTAAAGAATTCACCGGAATGATTTTACAATTTAAATAAATGGAGTTCCTCGGAGAATGAACTCCAAGAAGGTAGATTATAATTAAATTAGTATGATATGATAAAGTCATCAAAATGAAGGAATATGTTAAAAAAAAAGATTTATTCTTCCCCGATTATTTTTGTTTCTTACAACACAACAATCAAATCTCGATTCTTAGATTTTTGAACAAAACATAAAATGCGTTTGAGTTGGAATTTTTGATTCAATTGAAAGTAAGCCTATTTATTTAAGTTTCTAAGACCAATTAGTTCTAGCGATCATTCGGTTCTTTCAAATTGTTTCTCATTATTAAGAAAAGGTAGCGAAAGATAAAATCACGAGCTTGTTTATAGCAATAGTAGTGTCGTTGTTGTTTGAAGTCGTGAATCTATTCACTCGTCTAGATATTTTTCCTTGTTCACTAATAAATCGACTAATTAAACTCATGTTTCTATAATCAATTCGATCCCCAGATTGGATCGAGAGTGACGCCTAACGAAAAAGATGGCTTGGATTTAAGAAAGTCGCTTGGATTTATCCATGTGGTTTGTTTATTCCTTATCCCAAAAAATCCCTATTTCGATTCGAATCAAAAATGAATTAGAATTAAGAAATAGGATTTTGTTTATTTCTATTTAAATATATTTATTTTATTTAAATTTAAATATATGTTATATATATATTATTATATACTATATTATTTTAGTATATTATTTATATTATTTTTACTGTTCCTTGGAAGGGTGACACACAGGCCCTCAGTGCGATCTATTTTTATCCCCATGAATTGTATGTTTATAACAATAGGACGAATTTTACTTAATTCCAATCGGTAAGGTGTATTGTGTCCGATTTTTTTGAAATAATATATCTGGAAATGCACATTTGATTCCTTATTAACAGTCTCGTACACAACTAGTACATTCGAAAAGAACCATATTCGGGCATCTCTTGTCTTGGCCATGAATCTCCTTTGTTTTTTTTTTATTATTCAGGTTTTTTCTATTTTCGATCCGAAGAAAGTAAGGAAAAAAATGGAAGTTGCTAACTCAAAATCCAATTATATTAATTATGTTATGATATGAAGAATTTGATTATAATCAATAGGTAATAGTAAATAATAAAGTAATACAATGATTTCTAACTCTATTACAGAAACTATATTTCTAATATGATGCAGTATTTAATTTAAGGATCTTGTATGATACTCACTGAACCAATTTACATTTATGTTTCCTCTAATTCTTATTTAATTCGGTCGACCCAAGGTTTCGAGGTTAAATCCACTTTTGTCTTTCTCTTACTCCTCCTCACGATAAAATTATAAAAAAGAGGAAAAAAGAGGAGGGAGAAAGGAATTAGTCACAGATATTTGATTGTATCTCTAATATTCTTCACCCCTTCTCATGTTAATTAAAAAAGGAATATCGCCTTGTCCAGGAATAAACGATTAATCTCATCAATAGACCTCCTAAGGACCGAACCATATAGTACTTAGTAGGTGCGGAGTGGAAAGATATGTTTTAGATCTACGCATTTTAAATCCTCCTTATTTAGTGTAATACATAATGGTAATACATATATGATCAGATGCATATGGACCACTTGTATTTGTACACAGAATTCCCAATTCAAATTGAAGATTCGCTAGATAAGATTTTATTTTTCTTAAAACAGAAAAAGAAGTTTCTTTACTCCTGGGCATTCCCCAAAAATATTCATTTATTTTGATTTCATTTTTTAGGGTGGGTTTGTATTTTATATGTATATAAAGTCTTTTATTATTAATAATATTTATGTTAATATATAAATATAACATGATAAAAAATAAAAGAAGAAATGGGAAGAAAAATTATTGTATATCAATGGGGCAATAAGGATGTGGAAAACAAGGCGGGTATTCTCTGCAATGACCTTTGTGGAGCAAATTGAAGGGATGTGGCGCAGCTTGTGGTAGCAGCGTTTGTTTTGGAAGTGAAAATGTCACGGGTTCGAATCACATCATCCCTACCTATTACTTTACCCTCTGACGATAACGAGAAGAATCAATTGAGATCGATGGATATACATAATTTTCATTTTATGATACTATATTGTTTATGATACTATAATAGTATAGTACATACAAGATGTGTTGGAGTTAGAAAAGTTTTCTTTATAGTCTTATACATTGTGATAAGAAAAGCGCTCTTAGTTCGATTTGGTAGAACGTGGGTCTCAAAACCCAATGTCGTAGGTTCCAAAATCCCTACAGGCGTGATTAAGTTTTGTTAGTTGGAATTACAGACTAACTTCACTTGCTTGAGCGACAATCAATTTGACCTCCTATGGATTAAAGAATAAAGAAAAGGGGGTCGATCAAGATGTTAGTGATAAGATAATAATATCACGTCGTGTCAAATGTGAATTACGAATAAATCGTGAATGTGATAGATCTAAGTGTTAATCAGAAACAATCATTTCATTCAATTTTATTAAAGGAACAGTATCTGTTCTGTGTAATCGAATTATCGTGAATCGTAACAAATGATGATCAGATCCCATCAGTCATGAATCTACAGTAAATTTCTCTTATAGATTGCTCTAGTCAATGATAAACCTCAAATCAGTGTACCATCAGCCAATCATCGGATTTGAGGTTATAGTTAGGCCGTAGTAGAAAACCAGAAATAACTAGTTATAGTAAGAAGCAGAAAATTTAAATGAAATATGTTCTTTATTATACATATGTTTATAAAGCACTTACCTAAGTTTCAATTTTTGCGAGATATGAGGATAAAGAAAAATACCAATTGAAAGAATAAGTTCAATTGAAAGTTTTTGATTCATCAATCAATTATTATAGATAGCCTTAGCAAAGATAGAGTGACGAGAGATATAAAAAGAAATCGATTCATTATCTGCGGCGTCTACCCGTGCAGTGATTAGAATCAGCCAGATTGATTGAGAAACTCTTGAGTAAACTAATAATAAAATAAGAAGCGTCTTTTGAGTAACTTCATTCAAAAAATGAAACTTTCTTTAAATCCTTATGAAACACAAAATTAGAAAATCATTTCTATTTTGATCATTTCTTTTTTTAATTGTATCGAATCCATTTTTTTATATTTTGGAATGAAGAGTGCCCTTATAAAAATAAAATATTTTCTTTGACTTTTTACTTTAATTTTAACTCATTAGATTCAATAGTAGGTTCATTCACATAGTATCTCGAATGAGAAAAAAAAAGATATCGCACGATCAGATCACTCGAAAAAATAAAATCGTATTTGGTTGAATTCGATTCTAAAACTAGTAATTCCTATTATCTTTTCCTTTATAGGTTCTACATTTTGTCTTTCCATATTATAACATCTAGTTAGGGAGTTAGGTCAAGAAAGAACCCTTGGATCTAATACACCAATGCGTGCTTCTCGAATATTGATTGTTCCCATTATTTTTTTTTATTGTTCTCTTTCTTTCTTCAAATACTATCTACTACTTTTACTTGTTATTGGATAACTAATAAATTCTTTAAAATGAAAAAAGATTCCCCAAAAACCTCTTCTCTGACCACGAACGAAAAAGACGATTTACAGATTTTGTATCGATAAAATTGTGGAAATATGATAATCTCTTTCATGAATTATTAAAGAAATGATTTGTCTGATTCATTTTACACGATCTTGAGTTTCTAGTCAGAAACCAATAGTGGAAAGGGAACCCACATCTTCTGATTTGAGAGATTTTCTATTGAATGATACATGGTTCTACATTGCTATAAACAACGAGAAAGAAGAAAAGAACTTTTCTAACACTTCATTTCGATGCGATTGAAATTGCGTTCTTTGTGGCGGAAGAAGGATAAATTTATCTTGATTGAGTGCTTTTCTAAAGACACCCTCGATGCAATCTGTGATCTCACTGATATCCATTTTCGATGAATTTCTTTTCTTGATCTCATCTTTACGAAATCGATGGATCCTTTGGTATGCAAGAGAATATGTGGAGCTCGGCATATGCGGAAAGCCGCGGGAGAGCGTTCTTTTGGCGATATTATTACGATGTCGATCTTGGGTCGCGTTCATAACATTACTATCCCTTCACATTCATTCTTGGGTTGGTTGTTAAATCATTACGGGTTAGCTTACGATGTGTTCGGAAGTCTCGACGGCTTAGTATTTGAAGCGACGAGGAATTCCATTAATAGCCGGCCAGTTTTGATCCTTTGGAACCTTTCGATGAATTTAGTAGATGCGTTTTAGGGGCCCCGATGACCATAGATCGAACCTATCCAATTTTACGGTACGATGGTTGGGCATTCACGGACTAAATTTATTTTCTGGTTTAACTTTTTGGAATTCGATATCGTGATCTGCAGTTCATCCCGACCTTGATAAACCTAATCCAGTGTAAATTACATTACAGTCAAATGAATGAACAAAATGTTGAATTGGGTCGTACCCAGTCTTTACTGGGGTTATTAATTACTTCAGATTACTGCTTTATTTTCCAATTATTTCTTCACTAAGAATTGGGTTTAACGAAAAGAGACTAATAAATAATAATAGTAGGAATTCTCTTATCCCATTCGGAAGGATCTCATCTCATAATTATCCATGACTGTTTATGTCTCTAGCATGACCACGATGAAATGGAGGAAGTGGGGTAAATGGTCGATATCATCGAAGGATTCCTCTTTCGGATAATAGTACCGTAATCGGTATTCCCCGTGGATCGCTTTAATAGGCATTTTCTTTTATGGTTCATATTCTCTCGATCGGGTTCATCCCCCTAGTAAATCTGATGAATCGAAATGCCGATATGAGCGTAAGAACTCAATGGACCCACCCTTCGGGCCAAGTCTGTCTCCATTCGAGGAAGGTCCCACAGCTCTTTAATAATCATAAGATTTTATTCGTATAAATGCCGCATAAAAGAGATTCTCAATGTTTAAAAAACTCCATTTCATTTTTTTTCCATGATGTTTTTGAAAACTAATCCTGATGTTGATAAATCCACTGATCTAGAAATTCATTTCTATTAATCAACCTTCTCAACCGCTTCTTTTAAGAACCAAAAGATTTGTGCCAAACAATAAGCCAAGAAGAACAAAGGCCTTGGATACGTAATGGATCTCTAAGTACTATTTCTCAGATCTCCTCGACTTTAAATCCACCATTAGATTACTGCTAATGGTTGATCAATTTTAATAGATTCACCCTCGAAAACAGTTTCCGGTCCCGAGGGATTATCAACCACTGACGGCCATCCGATGCATCCGCCATGGTTATTTCGCACTCTTTTTCTTTCTTTTCAGATGATTTTGCTTACTATACCCGGGCGCTGTAGCATTATAAATCGTATTGTTATTTTGCTCCCCGCTGATAAATCTCACCCCTTCCCCGTTCCCGCCTACGATATGGATATTTTTGGCTAGCTTAACATCTTTCTTAAGAGCGGGATCGAGCAAAGAATAGGAAAAGGTGACTCACTATATTTTTTGACCAAAGAACAGATCTACTCACAAGAATATTTTTTTTATCGTGGCGATAGTTCAAAAGATAGATCGCTTATCTTTTCTTTCATCTCGTGGAAATAATGACGCGGTTTACTCAAACCCTCGTGCAAATAAGAACAGCCCCACATTCAAAGCCCTCTTTACCATTAGCAAGAACTTGTTTCAAATGCATATCATATGAATTAACAACGCTTCAAACATGATCGTGGTGCTACCGCCAGGAACCTCAATATCCACGTGCTTATTAGCTAAATGACACCGCGCATACAATACGCCCGGGCCGCTCGTGGATTTTCATAAACCTCGTCAGGCAAAAATGGGATGCACGAAATGGATGTCCGGTTATTATATATATCATGTTTATACGAATGGATCTGAGCACTGCCTTTTATCCACAGTGTATTTCTAGTTTGCATGGTCCAATCATCGATCCCAAAATTTCTACAATAAATTAGGTAGGTCGCTAGTATACCCCATCCACGATTCCGCTATTTAACAAATAATTTTACTGGAATATATGAGGAATCCCTTGGATGGGTACAAATATAAAAAGTAAGCACGATTTTGAACACTTTGTTTATGTACAAAGTAAGAAACATTCGAATTGGATTAATATCAACAATGGATCATTTTTTCGCCTATTCATTGAATGATAAATCATTACAAGTGGACTGAGATACACGATGAAATATCTAAGATCCAATATTTAAAAATTGTATCTAGAATGACCTAGTGCGGGAACAAGACCAGACATAATTTGATCGTTATGAGCAAATCCAAAATCTTTGTAGACAGAGCCAATCATTAGTTCCCAACCATGGGGCGAGTGGAATCCGATACATAAATCAGTTAATAAAAGAATAGAAAAAGCTTTTATTGTGTCGCTTAAGTTATATAGTAATTGCTGAATCCAAGAGTTAAGAATAAGAAGTTCTCATTACCCGTAATATAATAAACTTTTCACTTAAAATAACTAACCATTATATTTGTCGAGAAGTAAAAACTTAATGATAGGATCCCGATTGTACATCTTGATCAATTGATAGTTTGTGATTCCCATACGAAGCCAGAGATGTGTTTCCTAGCATTCCTTTAGCATTTCATCCAAAAGAAGAGTTCTCTACTCCATGAATTTTCAGAATACTCTTTTCTTGAATATCATTCAAAAGTTTGCATTGCTTAGTATTCCACCAATTAGTAACCCAAAGATTCAGACTTTATTAAGGATGAGAGATCCACCAGTAAGTAAAAATACTATAGATGCAAAGATATAGAAGGAGGAATGCTTTCTTTTTTTTGTCATTTTTTCACCGGCAGGAATGTTTAATGAACCCAATTCATTCGTCGACTCGATCTATCAGCTTCCTATCAAGCACGAAGTTCTATTACAAGGTGTATCGAGCCGATGAATCTATGCTCGCTTTTTATTTGCGATTCGCCAGCTATTCCTTGAATCTAGAAAGAATACGTAAATAGAATAAGAGTCCACTCGAATCGAAGAAATAATAAAATATTGTTTCCAAAATATTCCTCAAGAATTGTTCAAAATCTAAGCACCCTTTCGATGAATGCCCAAGAATGCCCGAAAGAACCACTTTATTAATGAATCGGATTTCAAGACGAAGAACTCCTTTCGACCATTTATATCAAAATATTTAATAGTTCGAAAAACTTTTACCGGCTACCGGAATAATTGAGAGAAAATTCTAAAGAATATTGTGATGGGATGAAGTGAAGTGACAAAACAAGATAGAAATTTGATAGTTATCATTTAGTCATTAAGGAACACAAAAGAAAGGATAAAAAGAAACGCCGCTTGACAAAAAAGAGAGAGAATTTACAAGATATGATCTATCTTCATCTAGCGTATCAATTCCAAATATTGGACCTAAAAGAAATTCTTTATTTCGAAATGTTTTGATATATGGGATGAATTTTTCGATTTGTTACTTGCTTACTAATGCGGAGTAGATTTCATAATGCGATAAAAGACCATTTGTTTTTTGTGGACAAAAAGGTTTCCCTTTATGATTGTTTCAGATAATGTCATGGTTCAAATGAGCGTTTGAAGAAACTTCGCTAAGTTATGCTATAGAAAAGGAAGGGCGCACTTGAATTTTTTTCCGTTAAGATAAGAAAGAATCATTCATTTTCAAACATTTCAATCGTACACGAAGAAATAAAGCACCAAAGAAATTTTGTTCTATTTCTCGCAAGGCCACCATCAAGACGAAGCCAAGGGAATGGCCCCCGGCCTCCGCATTTCCATATAAAGGACAAGGATACGACGGGCATAAATATCCTCTTTAATCGCTATTCGATGGATCAATATCTTCATAAGTACCTGAGAAGATCCGCGATTTTTTCCGTGAAATCCCCAACGAAAAATACACACTATTCCTTCTTTTCTATCGAATCGATCATAACCACTACCTACATTCCACAAAATCGTGCACCACAAATAGGAGCTAATAAAGAGACCTAAGAATCCCATATAGAAAGACATCACGATCCTTATGTGGAAAAAAATTATTTGTCGAGACTGAACAAAGATATCACCTTACCAAGATAACTGGAAGTTCCAACCAATAAGAACCCTAATGAACCTAAAAAAAGGATAAAGGCCCAGCCATAAATTACTGCTTTTCGAGACCCGTTATAAGTTCTATCCACGTGCTTCGATCACCAACTCATACTAGATCCAGCTTGCATTTTATTGTAATTGAGAGAATAACCCAAAATGAATTTGACTTTACTTTTTTTTGTTTCCGAAGTAACGCCATCAACTAGCACTATTCGATGTGAACCTTTAGGCTAATTCAAATGTAATTGGTTAAATCTAAAATAATAACATCCCCTATCCCCTATTGATATCTATATACATATAGATTTACGCACATCCCATGATCCCGATCTATTTAAAAATAGCTAAAATTGATTTACCTATATATCATGGTTTTTACATACTACATAAGAGCTGCCATTTATGTTCCGAGGGTCACATGTTATACCATATTCAATTAAATGGATATCTCGTGTTATGATCCAAGTCTAAGTCTGAAAGAACAAGTAGATGTGGTTATGATCTGATCTAAAAAATCTTGTTTTTTTGAATATGAAGAAATAACGAAGCCATTGCAATTGCTGGAAATACTAAGCCCACTAAAGGCACGAAAATAGAGGGTAAGTCAATACTGGCTATAGAATGGTACTCGGGATGACATTTGTATTAATATTTGTACTGCTTATAAAGATATCAGAATAAAACAATTAGTATAGAATTCGTGATATAATTATAATACTAAGTATATCTAAGTGAGTATAAATATAGAATGGCGTATGAATATAGAACTAAAAAAATGTACTTATCCGGCTTTCTACATATAATATATGTATGATAATCCACTTTATTATTCCTCTTTTATTATTCTTCTCCTATTTTTATCTTCTAATTTCCATTTTATTACTTCAATTTGAATTAGTATATTAGTATTCAAATTTGAATTCAAATTTAATAAAGAAAGAGTTTTGAATTCGAAAATTCGTCCTGTGGGATTCTTAGGTAAAATGGGATTTCTGTGAGATATGAAAGATGCAAGACGCTATATCTATAATCTCTTTCCTTTTATTTTCTTTCTATAGTTATATATACATAAGAAGGGAACATGGAAATCTTTTATTTGCCTTACCATCTAATTTTGCTAAGGAATATTTCTGCTTTTTATCTGTCAGATAGAAGCTTCCCGATTACTAATCAGAATATGGGTAAAAAAAAAAAGATCCTTGTGAAAAAAGAACTATTCGTAACCTTGATTTGATTCTTTCTACACCCGCTCTTATGTCACTAAAGAAAACTCCATTTTCCGATTTTGACTTTAATTCCGATAAAATAACTACTTGTTTGACACAAATAAATAATTGAACTTAAGGCTCTACTTGATTTTTTTTGGATTCAAAGGAAAGAAAGCATGAAGCTGAAATAACTCACTCAGAACACCCTTTAAAGTATTATTAGTATCGACATTGGATCGACAAGCTCCCTTATGGAATAAATATTCAGCCGCTTGTGAACCCTCGTGCATCGTCTTTTCAATGCTGTTCAATTACTCCTTTACCCGCAAATGCAATGTAGGAATTGCCCTAAGAATAATGATATCTCCCAACATACCAAAAATCCTGGCCGCCACCCCACCAAAGAGTAGGAGATGTAAGGATTGATACATAAATAACTTTTTTATTTCCGATTGATAATCATATAAAGCAGAAGATATTTTAGCCATTTGCATCAAGCTCAAACTTCCTCTTGCATGCGCAGTCTCCTAAGAACACACTAGAATAAGAGGTAGAAATTCATTGGTGGCATATTCGATCAAACGGGGTACTCCTTTCTCACCTACTACGGATCCCATACTACCCCCATAAACCGAAAAATCCATAACCCCAATTGCTACGAATACCGCTTAGGCCGACTGCGTCTGCTTCACGTCACGACCCCCGTCCCTTCTTGATAAAAATCAATACGCTCCTTATAAGGTTCCTCCCCCGGATGAAATGCAATAGGATCCAGAGAGACCATGTCTTCATCCATAGGATTCCACGTACCCGATCAATCAAAGTTCTGACTTCTATCCGAACTACTCATTTTAAAATGATATCCGCATTGTTCGCAAATATTTATTTTTGACTTAATTTTTTTATAATTTAATCCATAAATAATTTTCGTGATTGAATCCACAAATGCCTGTGATTTTTCGAGCTACATATGGGAACATTAGAACTTTTTAATCACACCGTGCTAGTTCAAGCATCGGAACTCCCTCGCTCACTCCTAGTTCTACTTTGACCACAAATGTAACTATAAATATAACTGTCATTGTAATTGTTACTACCACTTAAAATGTAATTATTAATGCAACTATTAATGTGCTTATCCCAACTATATTTAGTATCATACATGTAACGATCATAGTGGGGATGATTACTCTTAGATCCATTATTCAGATAACTAGAATTTACATTATTCCGATAACTAGAATTTACATTATTCAGATAAATAGAATTTATACTATTCAGATAACTAGAATTTACACTATTCAACATAACTAGAATTGACATTATTCGGGATAACTAGAATTTTATTATTCTCGTATAAATAGAATTCGATAACTATAAAAAAAACTTTCTAGTTCACTCATAAAAGACTGATCGTTATCAATCTCAAAAATCTGATTTTCAATATCAAAATATATGAAATAACTGACCCCATTCCTATCCCTAACTAAAAAAGTTTCATCCGAGATGAAATTCCGAATGTCCCTGACGCCGAATAAATGATCAACATTACTATAATTGGAACTCTTAATTTGACTCCAATTATTAATGTTTTTACTCCAATTATTAATGTTTTTACTCCAATTATTAATGTTTTTATCCCCAGATGCTATTTATAACCCGGTTCACTTCCACTCGGTATTTCTACCAGATCGATCGTACATTGATTTATTTAGCCCACACCTGTATTCCTCTAACTTCGTTAGGCAACATCTTAATTGAAACTCACATTTTTCATAGAGCTTTCTTTGCCCCCTATTTACATTAAAATACACACATGAATAGTCATTCAATGAAAAATTTGAATATTGCATTTCCTATCACAATAAGCATATAGATCCAATCAGTAGGATTATTAACTAATAACGAGTGAGTATTGAAAGAAATGATTCTATTATGTGGGAATCCGAGATATAACTTCACTATACAATATGATATGGCGGTACCCCCTTTCAATTATAAATATAAAGAGTGGTTTCTCGCATGGGGTGTCATCAATTCCAGATCGAAAAAGAAGATTTGTTCTCTCCGACGAACAATTTTCTTAAAGTATCATCTAATAATAAGTTTCATTCAATACGAATGAAAAGGACAATATACGTGATGGGGTAGACTCGAGTCAGAATATCACATCGATATATTTACCAAAACTACAAGATATGTTATCACGCCATCCTAAGATCCATAGGATTAATTGTGATTCAACACAACAATAGAAAATTTGAGTTGTTTAGCTCATAGATTTTGTATTGTATATCTGTATAAGTCTAGTATCTAGCCAAAATATATACATACACTTTTTTTGTATTCCTACAATCTTCTTTTAGTAAAAGATCAGTCGAGCTTCACTGCAATTCAATTACTTTAAACAAACAATAATTAATGGATTACAAAGTATCCATTGCTGGAATTCAAATTTGATTTCTTCCATTATTTCACAAGCAAAGAAGCAAATTAGTTCAGACTCCATTTGCTAGCCGCATCTTATACTTATTACCCTCACGAGCAAGATCACGCCCCATTACGCAGCTTGTACACATGCTTCAAGAGCTACCTGATTAGCTACGCACCTGCATTTCTCAAGGGTGTCCTAAAGTTCCTCCATCGAGCTGTAGTAGGGAATCATCTCCAAAGATCTCGTCAGAGCGGTGCATACGCCAAACGGAATAATTTCTGCCACCGGCAAAACACTGCGGTATACCCACCTGCAGTGAAATAAATACCGCATCGCGTCTTTTTTCAACAAAATCATCACGTAATAAATCAACAAAGCCCAAAGTGATCTCTCTTTCTCCTTCAAGTTTACCTACTACGGTACCGCTGAATATGATCTCCTCCGCATATTACGCAAGGCTTTAGCTAAAGAGCAGTCACGATTCTTCCGTCATCAATAACTCGCATGCACGCACGATGGATGAAGAAGCAGGCCATTATCTCGGCAATAATGAGCCAGTTAGTATTTGCAATGAACTCTCGTTAAATAGTCATGCATTACTTACATAGGAACTCCAACTCTCGCACACACATAGTCCTCCGCACGGCTTCTTCGCATGTACTGCAGAGCATTCAAGTACGCCCTTTGATTTCACCTGCTTTCTACCAGATTAAAATGCTTAAAAGACAAAATAAGAAATGCCTCTCCAACATAAAATGGTCAGGAGTTTACGTTCTCATCATCTAGTAAAATCCTCGTCCACCGCGAGACATTCATAAACCGCTTCACCATAGTTCTAGCGATAACCCCAATTTAGTTTAATAGCACATCCCAATGTGTACTTACCCATTTCTGTTCTCAATTTATCTCTTCAACTCGACGCTACGAGGCGGTCTCGAAAGTTTTAAGATGTGCTGATTCGCAGATCCCTGGGGGACGAGCACGCAGAGTTGAACCCAAACACATTACCCACAATGGAAGTAAACATGTTAGTACAGAGCTCTCTTCAAAAGGTTCAAAGGGTAAGCTACAGGCTACATATTATTCTTCTCTCCAAAGAACTGCCTCGATCTCGCAGCACCCGCCCTTGTAAACATCTTAAGGCTGGGAAAGTCCACTAGTCCATTACGCCTGTCCATGTACCCAAGAGAAGATTCGGGCCCCATCGCTGCCCCGCTTCTTCGGGGTGGGAACTCCTGCTGAGAGCACTCTAACAGTCGCAAGATATCGTAGGCTCGTCTCATATTCGTGAGTATAATAAGCCTAATTGCATCTTTAACACCGGCTTTGAATCCAACACTTGCTTTAGTCTCTCGTTTGTGGTGACATAAGTCCTCCCTACAACTCACAAATTAAGAATTATCACAACAACAAAACAAGGTCTACTCGACATGAATTAGGTGTTAATGAAACCTTCTCACAGAATCTTTCACAAAATTTCAACTAATATTATCAACTAATCGTAATGGTTCCTTATTTGTAATTATGGTATTTAATTCGCCAAATACATTATTATTTTATACTCTTTCGTATAGTATGGCGCAACCCAATCTTTGTTTTTTCAAGTTTCTAATTCCTTATTTTTGAATCGAAATATCTAAATATAAATCCCCTGACAAAGGATATGTTGTATATGTAAATCCTAGGTGTGAAAATATGCAGAATTCATCCATTAAAGGAAAAGGTATAAAAAAGAAAGAATAGGCTATAGCTTAAAAATCGATATGTCGAAATAAAAAAAAATAAGAGTCAATCGAAATGAGATAGAAATAATGAATCATAAATAGTAACAGAGTTCAAAGTTTTAAATTCACAGATGGGATTGTTTATAATGATAGACAAATGGAAGATTTTATAATCTTATTCATCATTTTGAAAACGGCTCGTTGAACTTCTTCAAACAGCTCACGTAAAGGGCAAACAATTGAATTTGAATCGATTCATGGATGATACCAAGGAAATCGAAAGTGCTAACTCCCATTTCTTAGCCGAATTAACCGATCAACTTTCTATCGAACTTTTGGATTCGATAATTTTCGCAAAATTTCGCTTAATTTTTACTTCATTATTATGAGAATAACCTACTACTGTCCCGGGCTTCACGCTTGAAAAACCTGGGGCGACGCCAAATCATTGGTCCCATTCCGATGTGCTTTTCCCCGCAAGATGCCTAATATTTACAACAATGCGCTAGTAGTTAAGGGTCGAGATACTGGGTCGCAACAAATTAATGTGACTTATGAGGTACAAAGAATTATTAGAAATAATCGAGTTGTGAAATGTACTATGAGTGCTACAGATGGTCTAATGAGAGGAATGGAAGTGATTGACACGGGAGCTCCTCTAAGTGTTCCGGGCCGGCTGAGCGACCCTCGACGACTTTCAACGTATTGAGAGCCTGATAATTTAGGTCCTGTAGATACTCGCACAACATCTCCTATTCATAGATCTGCGCCGCCTTACTATATCCATATCTATTATATATATATATATATATATATATATATATATATATATATATATAATATATATATATATATATATATATATATATATATATATATGACATAAGAAGATGATATGTTATTGTAGATTTTGAGATAAGTTGATGTGTAAATGGAATGAAATAGAAGGGACTAAAATGCAAAAGGAGAAATTTAACCTGGGCCTGAGATAAAGCCAAACATGGCCTTATAGAATATATCTCATTCGCTTAGAGAAACTTCTAGGCATTTACTAAGCCAGTGAAGACGAGCAAGAAGTTCGGGGTTAAGCTCCCATTTCGTGTTCCTTGTTCAAGTTGGACGAAAAAGATGAAGAAGCTCGTTCAAGCCTTGAGAATCATGTGCGGGAATACTAGTATGGAACCTATATGTATGGATTACTCAGATGGAACTGCATGGAATACTTGTATGGAAATCCCTCCCCTGTCTAGGTTCGGGGCAGGAATAATCCTATTCAAAGTAAGCTTTTTTTTTGGTTGTTCAAAGTTTGTTTTGAGGTCGGTTTGTTTTGGTTGAATGATTTTTCAGAAATGGCCAAAACTAGTCCATTTTCTAAGCCAAAGACGACGCCCTACGCTAGGCGCAGAGCTCCGCCTGCAACAGGCCTCCACGCCTAGGTGACCCGGTGACCCCCCGAGAAGTTTCGCTACGCCTAGGCGAACCTCACCCCAGCGCAAGACTATTACACCCAGGCCAAGCCATAGTTCCGCTGTTTTTCTGCTAATTCTAGAATCATACTCTTTGTTCGACTTTCAATGGAAGATAATTAGGCATAAAATTGGATTAATGAGGATCCTAATAAGTGAATGAAAGGGTTTGTACAAGTATAATAGTTATATGAAAAATGCTATGTACCTCACCCCTTATTTGCTAATATGATTAAGAATAAAATAACAAGCTCGGAAACACATAAAATTATATGCCTCGTCGTGAGACCGCATAGTTGAATGAATAGCACGTCCGATCAAGCAGACGACACCGCGTATTTACGCCACGGCCACCTTTGCTATCGCAAGAAAGATACTGCTCGGGCGACAACACTCTCGCTAGTGCCATCACTTCGCTACATGACAGCATCGCCTCGCGGCGCGACGACATTCCCCGTCATTGCTATGACACCTCTATTACATGGGAAGGCACGTCACAAGATCAGACAGACAAGTACCCATCAGGCCGCATCTTTCTCATTCGTTATTACTGGTCTATACAGGAAAACATTTATATGATAAGAATCTGAATAATGAATAATAAGAAAGCATAAGGAATCATTTCTGTTTTGTAATGTACCTACGAGTACCTTCTGTACAAGATCTTTGTTATGAACTCCTATAGAAGATATGAAAACCCTGTTATAAGAATTATGTTATATGAAAACTTTGTGATAAGATTTAGGTTATACGTAAATTCTGACATATGCATTATGTTATATGAATCCTATAATTATGGACCACTTCAAATGGTCATATCTGTTATCTATTTCCTACTAAGCTATGTTGAAGACGTGTTTCCCATCCATATGTACTCAAGAGACATCTCCAGCCATTCCACATACACAGTAATAACACAACCATAAGAGTCCACCTGATGTAGGTTTCTGATTCTGTTTTGTAATGTTAATGTAATATTTTGGTAATAGTGAATTTGTGTAAGTATAAGCAAATGGGACTCAGAAATATTTATACAGGACATTTCAAATACCACTACGGTGGTAGTTTTACAAGTTATATTCTGATATTTCGATTTATATATTGAAATGCAATCTACCAATGTCTAAAATCGTGTAAAGGAGTCTCAGTCTTGTGCCGCTCCCCTTCTCATCTCCCAGGCGAGGGTAAGGGCATGACAATAAGCAATATGCACCTTAAACTGTAAAGTTCTCGCATGCGCTGGGTAGGAAGTCTCACCTCATTCAACTAATTGCAATTAGATGGAATTAGGGAAATTTGAGTTGAATGGAGGATCTCTCACTTACATGAGAGTCCCATGTTTTTAGAGTGATAAAGACTCCATAGGCTTCCTTGGCATATCATTCTCCACTAATGTAGGTGTTTCACAACTATTGGGATCAAATAGGTCTTCATATGCTTGTAATGTATGGTTTGGGTAGAAGGGTGGATGAGTAGGTCATTTAGGCTTGAGTTTACCCAAAACACACATGTACATTTTTCTCTTGTCAAAGCATCCTCATCCTTCCTATTTGACTGTATTTGCACTTGAATCTTTCAAACTCGTCCTATTTTTGCATCATTGTGCTATTTATATTTCTCCCCTAAACTTATTTGATTTCATCATTTTCTAAGATCACCAAGAAGCTTTCTTCTTGTCGAATGTCAAGACTAGAAGTGGTGCAATTTCCAACTTCTTTAAGCTTGCTACTTACCCCATGTAGCAAGTTTTAGGTCCATAACTCCTAGACCAGTTGGTCTTGAGGTACTAGGTGTTTAAACACCCCTACGGACTCATTAGCTCAAGGCAAGAAGGCTACGAGGCTGGACTCACTCCCTCTTGAGTTCTTGGGCTTTTTGCTATTTTCTTGCTTTTTCCACACCCTAGCTCCTTTGATATTTCTCGTTAGCACAGCTACTTCCCCTAGACTTCTCATTCACACCACATGTTCTCATATGATGTTGCTCTTCAAACGACATGTTAAGTGTAAACAAGGGTTATTGACTGAATGGTAGATAACAACAAGGGTTTTTGGGTGATTAATCTTGATTCTCAAGAATAAATATGGCATATAAAGCTCAAATTAGGCGACTATGGATCGATGCAATTAAAGGTGGGCTAGAAAGGCTCAACCAATTCTAGTGATGGCCTATATCATTTCCCAAGAGTTATGACACCTAGGATTTCGCCTCAAACAATAGTAGAGCAAGTTCTAGAATTTTTGGAGATCCAAAAATTATGATATTCGCCTAATTCTTCTCTAAACTAAGCATGACTAGCCAACAAGGGTTTATTGTGACTTGTGCTCGAAAAGGCTAAAACCTACGGACTAAGTGCACAATTGTTAGTGATATGCTCTAGCCCAATGGCATATACATTGTCGTTATATGTTTATATACATGAGGCATTTATCATTTTATCTTGTTATTTAAATTGAGGTTTAACTTGATAAAATCATATCCTTGAATAGTTGGCTCCGCTTTATGTCATCAAGTATGTGATTTGATAGTAAAACCTTAAGGCATAAAAACACTATTCTAAATAGTCCATAGTCGATCATTATTATGGGAATAATGAAGTAAGACTTACATAGTGTTTTCTCGAGAAAAGACCACGCTTTGTCGTCATGAACATAAGATGTTAATACTTTTAACATAAATACATGTTAAGTTCATGTTATCGATCGACCTGGCTATGAGAAATACTACATGGATTATGTCATCAGTACTCCCTAATGTAGTAGTGGCATTTGAGGTCCTTCGACCGAATCTCACCATGGATTCCTTGGCTACGGAGGAACTTCTGTCTTGGACGAGCTCAATGACGCCTTTAACGTATGGTAATACAGGCTATGGTTGGGCATGCAGTAAATCATGTGGAGGAATGTGAGTGATAGTGAAGGAATTTGTCCCGCTCTTAATTGAGTGAGATGTCTATTGGCCTCTTGATAAGTGAGACTGAGAAATGCATGGTCGTGCTCAAATGAGATTGATAGGAGTTATCAATATCATTTGTTTAGTCAGTCTACTTGAGAATCAAGAAACGATTAAGTTGTATAAAGATGACTTCATCCATGCTTTGTGCTTAATCAAGACATCATGTGACAAAGGACTAATATCATACTATGGTAAGGTTTTTCGAGTCATCAAATTCACTTGATTTGGGTAGTTATAATGTCTTGCTAGAGACCAATTATAACTTGTGGGCTTAGAATATGATTTGGACTCATTCAACATCAGGAACCTATAGGGTCAGCACATAAGAATGAGCTATAAATGGATGTTAGAAAGGCTCTCTTTAGCCCATGATTAGCTTCGCTTCCAAGCCCATTAATAGTTAATGGAATTTGGTTTAAATTGCTTTTAATACAAGGGTTTGGGAGGCTTTGATATAAATATGGGGTTTATCATCTAAAAGTAGGTGGTTCTTTGAAGCCAGGGCGCTTTTTTAGAGAGAATTCTTTAGAGTTTTGGAAGACACTAAGGTGTATTCGTTTTGCGGGGACAAAGACCTGGTCATAAGGTGCTAGCACATCTATCCCATCCATTAGCTTCATCTCGTGTGGGATACCTTTAGAGGGCGCTTACACCGTACTGCCTTGCCTGCCGCCGGATTGTTTCTGTAAGGAGTTCTCGTTTGTGCTTTCAACAGTGATGTATGATCAAGCAAATCTACACTAGTCGAAAAGGATTCGGTCTACAAGAGGTTAGATATATATTTCCTTGATTCATTGTTTAGTTTCATCAAACCGCTTGGATCCTGATATAGTTCAGCGTTAAATTTTTTTATTTCCGCTGCGTTTTCTTATCCCTGGATTTCAATAGTGGTATCAAAGCTACTTGCTGTTTGGTGAAACTAATTTTTATATGTGATATAATGTGATATGTTTAGTGTATTTGTTTTTCCATATGTGATATGCCATGATCCATTAGTTCATCCGTTTTATAATCGGCATAATTCGAGTCATGTTTTTTTTTTCTCGTATGAAGTCTCAGAACATCATACTCTAAATTGAAAAATGATTCGGTTTATAAAAGCTCTAATAGGATTAGGACTGTTGATGATTAGAATCAAATTCTAAGTTCGTAATTCTTGTGTTCTAATATGATTAGGACTGTTACAGATTCTTATTAATTAGTAGGACTGTTACATATTAAGTATGGTCAAGTATGATATACTTACACCTAATGTGACTCCATATTGAGTATGGCTATTACAAATTCTTATTATTAATCAAGAATGACCTACATTAATGTTAGACATTAAGAATGGATCAAGCATGATTATTCTTTAATCAAAAGAGGGACTACACATTAATGTTGTATAATAAGATCGACTGTTACAAATTATTACACATTAAGTAGGATTGTTCCAAATTAATGATGGACTGTTAGATTAAGAGTAATTAGCATTGGTGAATGACCATAATTATTAGTGTGATTAATGATCATGAGAAATTTTTGTAAAGAATCTACCGTGCTAGCCTTTAAATTTGTTTATGTGACTAACGCCGCAATTGGGTTACCATATTCATAATATAATTATGTGCTAAATATGTTTATATTCACTTGCATGGTGCATGTCATGGCCCTTTTGTTCAATGTGATCGCGTGCATATCATGGGTTTGTAATTTCTAAATACGGCCTCGCAAGTGTCGTTAATTTTTATTGACACAACATGTGTGTCTCTTTTCATTATATTAGCATACGACCTGCGCTGCCGTTGTTTTTACTGACAACATGTGTGTCTTCTTTATTATTTTAGTAATACAGCATAAAAATTATTACTTGCCTTCAGAATGAAGCAGTTAACAAAGAATGGAGTCCCGTTTGTTCTTAGAGACAAACCCATAAAGCTAAGGTATTGGTAAAAGGTAATCCTGCATCTCCATATTGGCTTATGGAGATCACCTTAGGAAATGGGCCATGACATGTCACGTTTACATTTATGCTTATAAATATGTTTCATGTGATATACATGTTTATGCCTTGCCTAACAACTTGAGCAATTTCTACCACATAAAAATATTAAGTCATAAAATGTCTTCCATAATTTAACACTTGTCAATACTTCGATCGTCTTAATATAGTTTCTGCCAAAGCAGGGTGTATTGAGCCATCTTAGGAAGACATGATGGATAATGGTGATATCCATAAGATTGAATATGGTTAGACTTAACTAGGCTATCATGACGGTTTTGGGCCTAAGGGTATAAAAGGAAAGAGTTTTCTACCTAGTTAGCTTAAGTTTAAGTGTTATGCCAAAAAGCTAAGCTTGAATTTAAGTCAAACGCGGATTTTCATCCACCGAGAAACTATAAGACGTTTCATGTTAATTAAAGAGTTATTAATTTTGTAGTGGAGTATTAAAGACTCATTTATTAAAAAGCTTTGCATATTTTTGTATGTAGACTAATGGCATCAAACAACACATCAACATTTACTCAAGGACTGGCCCTGAAAAGGAAAACTTATCGGGACAAACTTCCTTCGATCGGGTCTCAAATTCGAGGATCGTCCCTAAACAAGAGAGTGAAGATGTATGTTCTTTGATAATGAACTTCCCGCAACAATGCCCCACGAGTTAAAAGGAGGCTTTATATAAGCATTTGAATGACTCTATGGATGTAACTTGTCTTATGCTTACAACCATGAACTCTAAGCTTAGAATGTAATTTATGGAATTGTGGCATTTTATATGATGGTGCATCTCAAGGGAATGTTTCAAGAGTGCTATTAAGAAAGGTTTACAACCACCAAAGCATTGAATGCATGCAATATAATTCTTGGTACTTAAGTAAGTGCACATGTGCTAAAGACGAAGTGGTCTCATCGATCAGCCTCGATGTTTGGTGCTCCTATTAGTCATGAGTCACACTCATCCGATCTCCCAGTTCATTACCCGAATCTTATGATCACTCATATGAACTATACACGCGATAAAATCATATGGAGAAATCTATTACTGAGTTACATGGAATGTTAAAGAATGCTGAGACGAACATTCAAAAAAGACAAATCTAGTGCTTAAGGTCTGTAAAGGGGAAGGTATGAAAAGAAAAGGAGCTGCAAAGGCAATGTAAGGCCAAGAAAGGCAAAGGATACCTGCTTCAAGGCCAAGAAGCCAAAGCCACCTAAGGAGGGAGTTTGCTTTCTTCTGTAAACAAATAAGGTCATTGAAGAGGGAACTGTAAGCTCTACTTGAAGATTCAAGAAAGAAGAGCAGCGAGCTACCACTTTGCAGAGCTTTGTTATAAAAGTCAACTGGCTCACTTCATGGGTATTAGATACTAGATGTGGATCCCCTACATTTTGTGTAATGTGCAGGGATTCGCAACAAATAGATCATTGGCCAGCTTGGCTTGACCTACGAGCGGGAAATGGAGCAAGAGTCATTGCGACAATTTCATGTGGAGTTTATGATTTGACTCACCTTAGTGGGATTTGTTCTTTCCAATTAAAGAATTGTTATTATGTGCCTACCGTGGAGCGTAAAACATTATTTCAAATTGTTTTAGACGTGATGGATTTCACTTTATTATTAAGAATAATATTTTCTCCATCTATAATGCAAACATTTTTTTAAGTGGAATGCTCTATTTATCTAATGGTCTCTACGCTCTAAACTTGGAACAACCTAAGCCCATCTATAATTACATACTAAGAGGTTCAAGTCCAATGACTTGAATCCAACCTACTTTGGCATTGTCAGTTGTACCTCATGTCAATGAGAAACGCATCTTGAAGCTCCATCAAGATGGGTTAATACATTCATTCAATAGAGTCATCTTTCAAAACATGTGAATCTTATTTACTGTGCAAAATGACCAAGGCTCCTTTCGCTAGGCACAGTTGAGAGGGCTAGTGACTTATCGGGCCTTATACATACGTATGCTCATGGACCAATAAGCTCAATTTAGAGGAAGCTATCAGTAATTTCATTACTTTATCGATGACTTTAAGAGATATGGTTACATCTACTTAATTTAGCATAAGTCCGACCATTTGAAAAGTTCAAATTATCTAAGAATGAATGTAATCATCTTGAAATAATATCGCAACACTCGATCCGATCAAGGTGGTGAATATTTGGGCCAAAAATTTTGATGATCATCTTAAGGATTGTGGGATAGTCTCACAACTCACTTCCACCTGGAACACCACAATGAATGGTGTATTTGAGCAGAGAAATCGAACTTATTAGATATGGTTCGATCTTATGATGAGTCAATGCATCTTCCAATATCCTTCGGGGATATGCATGACTCCGCTACATTCTATTGAATAGAATTCCATCAAAAGTAGTTGAGAAAACACCATATGAGCTGTGGATGTGAAAGCGTCCCGGTTTATGCAAATCTTTCTCAAGATTAGTTGTGAAGCTTATGTAAAGCTGCTAAGTGTTTCCGATAAGCCAGCATCCAAATCCGATATGCTTATTTGTGGGGTATCCAATGAAACAAAAGGGTACTACTTTTATATCCCATCTAAGAACAAAGGTTTGTTGCTCAATGGAGTCTTTGAAAGAGAGTTCATTTCCAAAAAGAGTCGTGGGAGTAAGACATCTCTCAAGAAGTCCAAGAACCACAAGCTGCCACCTCTAGCCTTCATGGAATTTACAAGACTCACAACCAATTGTCAGTCGACATCTTCCGTGACAAGGCCCATAGCGTCTAAGTAGATTTATCATGGTTTCAAGAGATATGGATTTCTCTTTGAATCGACGATTAAACTATAGAGCTTCAGGATCAAGATGAGCCCACAACCTATCACGAGGCAATGATGATCCCAGATTCTCAAAATGGCTTCAAGCCATGAAGTCCGAGATGCACCAATGTACGATAACCATGTTTTGGACTTGGCCATCCACCAGGGTGCTTAGGTCATTGGTTGTAAAATGGGTTCATAAGATCAAACATGATAAGATGACCTTCAAGTCTCGACTTGTCAGTAGTGCTGGGTTTCAAACAAACTCAAGCGGTATCACTATGATGAGAATTTATTCACCAGCTGCATGCTTAAGTCTATTAGGATTCTTCGCTATCAGCTATACTCATGACGGCCATGGTGATTTGGCAAATGGTTGTCAAAACAGCTCTTAATGGAAACTTACGCCGAATGACACAACCCGCGGTTTTGTCGATCCTGGCATCCTAATAGGTGTGTTTTAAAGATCCATTTACGGATTAAAGCAGTTTCACAGAGCTGGAATCTTCATTTTGATTAGGCAGCTAAAGAGTCTGGGCTTTATGAAAATGAAGATGAGCCTTGTGTATACAAGAAGGTTACGGGGAGTGCAATTGTCTTCTCTAATACAGATGTGGACGCATCTTACTCAACTGGAAATGACACTCCTACCTTGCAAAGTGTCAAGTCTTCATTGGGAAATGTTTTCAATGAAAGTTCTAAAGGGTCACTACATCCTAGTATAAAGATTTATAGAGATGATTCTAACTAAGCATCGGCTGAAATAAAGTAATATTAGGACAAAGTGTTAAAGAGGATTTAGCATGCAAGATCTCCAAGAGAGGTTTCTTGCCAATGTCTCAAGTGGCATTAAGCCTGAATAGTCCCAATGTCCAAACTAATGTAAGGATCAGAGAGAGCGCATGGATAAAATCCTATATGCTCTGGCTTATTGGGCTCTATCATGTATGCCATGCTTTGCAATCTGACCATGTCTCCCATGTACTTCAAGCATGATAAGTAGATTCTAGTCGATCAAGGTGAAATGTCACTGATAGTACCAAGAATAAATATCCCACTTGAGAAGGAACCAAGGATATTTTTTTAATCTATGGTGATGAAAGAAGAGCTAGTTATATGGTTATACCGACGGTTTTCATCCGAATTTAGATGACTTTAGATCTAATCAATTTTGTGTCTTGTCTTGAATGGAGGGTTCGTGAGCTGAGAAGTTCCAAGCAAGACACCGTATTTCATCTCTACTATAAAGGTCGAGTACATAGCCGCCTGTGATGCGCCTAAGGAGGCGCTTTGACTTCAAAAATTTTATCTTGGGACTAGGTGTCGCTCCCAACACTACAAACCCAAATGATCACCATCGTATAATAATAAGCATATTGCTCAAGCCATGAGCCTGATCACATCGATCCAAACACACATACTCAAAGTTTCCACCTCATCTGTGAGATCATTAAGAGAGGATGTTAAGATATGTAGAGTTCATACTAATGACACGTCACGATCCCTTGACTAAACCTCTTCCATACCAAAGCATGATAGTCATACTAGATCAATAGCATTCAATTTACAGCCAACAGCTTAGGCAAGTAGGAAATTGTTAGTGATATGTTTCAGCCTAGTGGGTATATACAGCATTGTCGTTATATGTTTATATACACGAGGTATTTATCATTTTATCTTGTTATTTAAATTGAGGTTTAACTTGATAAAACCATATCCTCATTAGTCATCTGCCATGGCGTCATCAAGTGTGGATTTGATAGTAAAACCATAAGGCATAAGAACACTATTCTAAATAGTCCATATATCATTATCATGGGAATACAATGAAGTAAGACTATTATGTTATCCGAGAGCACCACGCTTGGTCAGGGTCGCGAACATAAGATGTTACCGAACATAAACACATGTTAAGTTCATGTTATCGATCACCCGGCCATGAGAAATACTACATGGATTATGTCACACGCACCATTGCGAGTGGTATCGGAGTCCTTGACCCGACCACTATGGATTCCTAAGCATGAGGAACTTCGTGTCTTGACGTAGCTCAATGATGTCTTTAACAGGATGGTAAAACAGGCTATGGTTGGGCATGCAGAAATCATGTGGGAGGAATGAGTGATAGTGAAGAATTTGTCCCGCCTTAATCGAAAGTGAGATGTCTATTGGCCTCATAAGTGAGACTAAAAAATAGATGAGTTTTGCTTGAATGAGGATTGATAGGAGCTTACTCAATACTGCTTCTTAGTCAACCACTGAGAATCAAGAATTCACTTGACGGTAGTTATAATCTTGCTAGAGACCAATTATAACTCAGAAGCGAATATGATTCGGGATCACGCCAACATCGAGAACCCATGTGGTCACACATAAGAATGAGCTATAATGGGAGCAAGAGAAAGGCTCTCTCTTTAGCCTATGATTAAGCCCAAGCCCAAGCCTAAGCCCAAGCCCAAGCCCAAGCCCATTAATAGTTAATGGAATTTGGTTTAAATTCGTTTTAATAAAAGGGTTTGGGAGGCTTGAAATAAATATGGGGTTTATCATCTAAAAGTAGGTGGTTCTTTTAAAGTGGACGTTTTTTAGAGAGAATTCTTTTTAGAGTTTTGGAAGACACTAAGGTGTATTTGGTTTTGTGGGACAAAGACCTATCATAAGGTGCCGTGACATCCATCCCATCCACAGTCGCTCGTGGTGGATAATTTTAGAGGGCGTTTGCACTACATCGCCTTGGCTCGCTGTCACTGGATTGTTTCTGTAAGGAGTCTCGCTTTAGGTTTCAGCCGTGTGTGTGGATTAAGAAAAATCGTGACTAGTCGAAAAGGATTCCTGGCTTACAAGAGGTAAGATCTGGATTTTTGATTCATTGTTTAGTTTCATCAAATCGCTGATTCATAGTTCAAATAAGCACTTTATTTCACAGCTTTTTCTTTATCGTTGGATTCCAAACAACAACTACATCACAACCCATTAGCCTTTAAGCCTACTATCTTTTATATTCTTCATACAAGGAAGACACCAACAATTATCATCATAGGCATCACTTGTATCTCAACAAAAAGCCCAAAAAAAAAAAAAATCAAAATTTTTTTGGGTCATTTTTAAAAAGGTTTTGCAGCACTCTTGGATTTGAATGATACATGCACTGGTAGCTAAAAAAACCACAAGCATTTAAGTCAGATATAACTTGTAGCAAATATATATCAATCAATCAAGCATACTAAACAGTACGTCACAAACTCCATAAGTGCAAGCAAAAATAAAAAAACTAAAACAAAACAGAAAACATGTCCAAAAAAGAAATGATCTAAAACAAAACAACAAACATGTCCAAAAGAGAAATAATCCAAGGTTCAAAACTTGGCACCATAACCAAATAAAGTCAATAAACAAGCACCCCCAAACTTATCAAAAGAACTGTCCCCAGTGCGCAGAGAAATAGAGGGTAAAGAAACTTCCCTCAAGCGTCGAGCAACTCATCATCACTCTTTGGGTAATCCGACAGCTCTGAAGTGGCTGGTGGCTAGGGCGGGAACTCAAATGTGGAGGAGGCGCAGGAGGTGTAGTTGAAGTCAATGTTGACCATGGTGCAATTATAAGACCTGACAACAGCTGCCATTCTACTCGTCGCAGTCCACCTTATCTATTGCCGCTGAGTTAGGGCCCCAAGCATTGCTTCTGATCCTGCTGTTCAGGTGCACTGTAATTGCCTTCCTATGTCCCTGAACTCCTTGCAGGACATCCTTTCCATGTAATCAATTCATTGGACCCGTGGATCTATGGGTCCTCAGCGCTCTTCCGCCTGGCTCATCTCTTTCTCGACTCCTCCTCCACATCTCTATCGGCCTCACATCCTTCTTCATCGGCTTCACCATCGAAACCATTCTTGAACTTAGGCACCAGCAGTGGAAGCTAGGGCAGGATTTTCTCCTTGAACTCTGACATAGGCACACTTGCTAGCTTACATAGAAGTGTAATAAGAGAAGGATGAATGGAGCACTTGATGCACCTGGTTCAAAATTCCAGAATCGAGTTCTGAATCACAAACCCCAAATCAGACTTGATGTCATTAGTAATGGAATAGACCAGGATAGCCTTATCCCTCTAGACAGTGGACACATGTAGACTCGACATCAGATGCAAGCCGAGGAAAAAGAACTAGGCTTTCGACACTGGTTTCAGTACGACCTTCTAGAAGATCGTGACTTCTCTGACCTAAGGATTTTTCTCCCAAGGTTCCTAACCATTAGTGAGAGTCTGATGAGCATGCAGTAGTTTTTGAGCTGCGAACAGAGCCATGTAGGCGTCATTATCGTTGTCCTGCATGCCAAATGCCTTGTTGATTGTGGCGGCATTGAACAAAACCCATTTCCCTCGCACATAAACAGAAAAGTCATTCCTATGGGGGACGTTGGAGAAGAACTCAAGGGAACTAATTAGGCGACACCCTGTGGGGTGTCTATAAATCTTTTCTCACCCCTTTCTTGCTGGACCCATGTGAAGTGAAGTAGGCATTGGAGGTGGTGAATCCACGCTCTAGCACAAAAGTGCGGTTGTAGAGGGAGTCGTGATAAAGACACTCCACAGCATGAGTGATGAATCGGCCTAACGACCCCTTTCGTTGGACCCAATATGTGAAGTAGGCTTTGGAGGTGGTGAATCCACGCTCTAGCACAAAAGTGCGGTTGTAGAGGGAGTCGTGATAAAGACACTCCACCGCATGAGTGATGAATCAGCCCAACCACCCCTTTCGTTGGACCCAATATGTGAAGTAGCACTACAAGAAAAATGAGATATGGAGACACAATTTTAGTTGGGGTCAGAAAAATCCACAACCACAGATGGTATATAGCAGCAAGTCTATTTGTGTCGCAGGTAAAAGGTGGTTCATTCAAATCTTATGGGTGCAGAAATTGATTAACGCAACTGTAGGAACACCTGTACTTGCAACTAATAATGGACCGCTTACTATATACAACCTTATGAATGCATGCCTTAGCACCGCTACCAACATTTAATGGGGGCTACGTACTTCAATTTCATTGCCTTGATCAATTATACAAGCAGTTGTTCACGCTCTCCGCAAACCTCACGCCAAGGACTAATTTTCTTCCATCACGCAGTCCAATCCATTATTCTTCTATACATTGATTCAATTTTTTTCTTCTGATTCTCTTCTTTCCCAATCTCCACAGAGGTTTAGTTTCATCTTCTCGCCAAAGAGGGGAAATGAGAGAAAATTAAAAAGATAATTTCTAAATTTCCTTATAATTATACCATCCCCGACCGCCTCCACTCCGCAAATTCCTAGTCCCATATACTGATCCAATCGCCATCCTGCACTTTTTACAATCCTATTGGTGATTTGATCCCTTTACTAATTTGACGCTTAAGAGTTCTCGCGTCCTGTGATTCTGCTTCGATTCATTTCCGATTCATTGATGGAAATTAAAATTCGAAGTTTTCTACGATTCGATAAGTTATTCTCAGGTTTTTCATATAAATCGTGGTTCTTCGAAAGTGAAATTATGGACTCCAAATGGATCTTTACACCGCATTTCCAAGGATTGCAATCGCTAAGTTCAATTCCGGGAGGATCCAGTCTCAAACCCTAGCTCAAATGCCCGGAGAAAGCTCTCATGGTAATCGATGTTCTCCTACAATCTCGAGAAACGCACGTGATACATTCATGCTCCCATTTGCTTCCTTTATTTGCATTTTCTCGAGAGAAGATGGAAAGATCCGAGGCTCTATGTTGTAAGATCAGTTGGAATTCCTAGAGGTTGGTTGAGATTTCTACTTGAGGATGAATATCTCTAGGTCAGACATGAATGATTAATATTTCTTCATTTCTTCTCCATGTTTTATCATAGTTATTTCGATTTTCCTCAAATTTTGGATGGAATGTTTGGAATTCAAGATATATATATATTTTTTTATCAAGAAAGAATATATATATATATATATATATATATATATATATGAAAAAGGAGCACAAAGTTCCAAAAGTACACAAGAGGAGTACAAGGAAACAAGGAATTGGTATATTGAGATTGCCGTAACATGAGATATGGTCTTCAGCCTCGGTCCTCGCTTCCGTATCCTGTAAGTAAGAGAAATCTGCTTCCATGCTTTCCCAGATGGTATCCGTGGTGCCTGTTAGGATTTTAAGCTTGCACATCTTACGAAACTGCAACGAGCCGAGAAAATAGTGAAACTAAACTATAGTCAGGTTGACATCCTAGATGCTCATTGTTATTATGTTAGTGATCACCTCGAACTTCTATATTCTCGTATGCGGTACGCATCTCTCACTGGTTGACAATCTTCCGTTGAGATGTACCCCACTTGATACTGTGATATTTATCTCCAACTCAGATGTTTGAGATGGTTTCTTCTCTTCATTAATGAGTTCTTAAAGTTCGGGAAGGACCCTTCACCTTCGCTTGTTTCCTCGATAAAAATTACACATATGTTTTTGGTGTAACTATGCATGTCATTCTCTTCCATTTAATTAGATGAGGTAATGAGGTATTATTTAATTAGTCACGTTCTTCACCCCATTTCTTCCGAATATTGTACTGGACCCCGTGACTCTGGCATTAAAAAACCGAATCCACAAGCAAAGAACTGGAGCTAAGAAACTCTTGTTATCATCTCCGCGAAATCGAATCCGCTTCGTCAAGTGGGAATGGGAAGTTCTCGTTAGAAGCTCTCAACCATCCATAAAGTAGACATCTCAAATTTTGGTTTGTGAAATTATGCAACTAGAGGTAAAGGATTGGCTCAAGATTATTTCTTGTCTTTGGTTTTTTTGTATTTTCTAATGTGTTGCTTATTCGATGCCTCTCGTAATGGATTATCTTTTGAAAAATTGATTTTGTCTCAATTCCATCATTCGATGGCATTGGAAACTTCATCGATGATAAAAGTTACCTGCTATTACAAAGAGACAAGTACCGATTTTGATGAAACCCAAAATTTTTGACTCATTACAGTTAAAATCTGAGGATAATGAATGACTTGCTTCTTTTCATAGCTTAAAATGCAAAGATAGAATTAAATGCTATTTGAGCAACCTAAGTTCATGTAATAACCTATATAGTGATTAAGCCCCCAAAACGTAAGCAACAACAAAACAAGGAAAGCAAAGAACAAAATTGAGATCAGAAAAGGTCCCCCCCAGCTTCCGCTTCCATCATTATCAATGAAATCTAGGAAAAATGTCGATCCATGCAATTCATGAGGATCTGACATTGTAACAAGCTTCCCAGAAGTATCCATTTAGGCAATTTTAACCTCCATGTTCTTCCCGTTCTTTCCTTCCATAAACTCCAAGGTAAGCAATAGTAGAGTTCTTTCCACTTCTCACCTATCACTTCTAGGAAACTTTACTCCCGCTTGGTTAGATAACCTCACGATAATGGTAGGGATCTAACAATACTATGTCAGCGATGCACAAGTGAAAATAATAGTTAATCACCATTCTCATCCTATTTGCACATACAGTAATAATTCAATATTATTCCCTTTACTTTAATTCATATGAACTTAAACAATGGGATTTAAGAGAAGTAGTCAAGTTATCACTTGAGGAATTAGCATTTAAGAAACTTAGTACAATCTTATCATATGACAATTGGTGTCTTTCAAGAAAAGGTATGGTGTAAATAAACCTAGTGGTTCTTATTTGTAGGATAACCATGTCAATAGGATGAGCCTTAATGGCATGGTGAAAAACAAAGATCATGAGATTAACCTTGCGGTTGTCCATTACTTTTAGGTGCATATTCATACTTGTGCCTTGATGACCTAAGGTTAATGACTAATTTATTATGATGATGTGACTGAGGGAGTGGCACTACAAGAAAATCGCCTTATAAATAGTTTCTCTATGGAAGACCACAAGATGCACCACAAGAATTTTAATCGGCGCCTAACAAATATGCATAACAGTAATTTTACCAAATATGCAACTGAAAATTGATTATTCTCATAAATAGTAAACATCAGACAAGTAACTGGTAGTGCCTCATGTAACTTGTCTCATCCAAAAGACTTCTTCAATGAGCCCATCGATCAATATATCGACTCCTATATTATTAGTTAGAAACTTTTGATAAGAGATTGGAAAAGAGCCTCACGCCTTTAAAGTTCAGCACTCTACACATGACATCAATGACTATGTGCAATGAATCTCTATTTTAGGTGATTCATAAGTAGAGAGTGAATAAGAAATAAGTAAAAGAAAGAAGGGGACATGATCCTCACTTTCTCCTGTTGATTTCTTCTAAAATAGAACATATACAAATAAATAAATAAATAACCATTAAGTAAACGACAAGGAAAAATAAATTAATTAATTAATTAAAAAAATGACCATCAATAACAAAACATCCATACTCACACCCTTCGTGCCGCATTAGCTCCTTCCAAATTAAGCATCCTCACCACTGTACACTAAAGTAGGTAGTTATAAAAGCTAAGTGTCTCACATGCAGTCAAAGCAACAGTGGCATTACACTAAAATTTAAGTATCATTTAGGACTTTGAAGATCTAGAGAAGTGTTCTTCACGCCATTTGATATGTCAGTAAGTATCATGTTGTTTTTGTTTTGTTTTAGTTTTGTTTTGGGTGGCAGTGTTTTTCGTTAAACTTTATGGTTTGTACTTCATGGTTCTTGATTTCTTACTATGTCATCTGTGACTCTTTTCATTATATGGTTTATTTTATGGTCATACTTATACTCCATGTTTCATTACATTTGGCACCGTAGCTGGTGTATATACTGGGGGAAAAATGAAGATTGATTTAGATCAAGCAGCTGCTCTTCTGAGCATCATGGTTCAAAGGAAGAAAAACTGCTATATGGGCAAACTAGAATTCAACCAAATTGATAATGAATTCATAATAGAAAAACGCACATTACATCATAAAACACCCCTAAAAAAAAAACCACACAGAGAACATACCATTTTTATTTATAACAGAAAGCATTAACTAATGAACACAAACTCAATATTCCAAGAAAACACCCATTACATAACACAGAAGATAGTGGGAACTGCTAAGAAGATTGCATCCTTCATAAATGCCATTATTGGACGGCTCATAACCTCCATCATCGGGCTTCTTTTATGCGTAGAGGTTATTTGCCTCTTTGCATAAAAGCTATTCCTATGAATTACAAGTGTTTTAGATTGCTAAAATACTTATTCTCAAAATATTTTATTTATTGTTATTGTTATTGTTAGCTCACCCACACCGACATGTTCATGCTTTCCATGTATTTTCCGAATTTGAATTATCATCTATTTAGATTTGTGAGCTTTGGTTGGTACTGTATCCTGTCTTTTGGAAGTTGATTTTTTCCCTTTGTGTCTTGTCAAATATTATGATGTTGTTATTAGGAGAATAATAAATCTTTATTTACTCTAAATCGCCTTTGGTCTGACATTATGCAAGATTCAAAAGAAAAGATGCATGATTTTTGGTTCTAATTTCCGTAAATATCTGCCGTGGATGCATTCAGACCTCTTCTGGCACTATTTGTTTATTTGAATGCAACATCATACGACGCCTTCAAGCTTAGGTGTGTAGCCTGAGCTAAAAACAATATTACACTGCCAAGAGCTTCTCAATACTTGCTAATGCTATTCATTTTGTTGATGTAGTTTTTCTGATATTTTGTAAATCTGGATATTTTTGTTGAATTTTTGTTTTCAATGCTATCTCACTGCTTTCTTTGTCAAATAAGTGGTCAATCCAAATTTTAAATTAATTTTAAAATAAAATAAATGGGTTTCCGATAAATCCAAAGATAGTTTTTTCTATCACCAAATATCTCTTATAGTCATGGCCAAGGAAATGATGTCATCCGTGAGATAACTTTTACTATGGCCAAAAAAGTTCTCATCCATAGTAACTATTTAGTTGCAGCCACAAAATAACCTAATCTATAGCATCCTTTTAGTTGCGCTCCAAAATTGTCTCATCCATAATCATTCCTTTAGTTGCAAACAAAAAATGCCCCATCCATAACCACCTTTTAGTCATGGCGAAAATAACCCCATCCAAAGCCACCTTTAGTTATGCCAAAAAATGCCCCCATCCATAGCCAATCTTTAGTTGCGGCTAGAAAATAAATCTTTAATCCAAAGCCACCCTTTTAGTTGGCGGCAAAAATGCCCCTATCCAAAGCCACTTTTAGTTGCGCCAAAATGCTCCTATCCATATCTCTGAATGCATGAAAATATCCATCCAAGGTCAATCTTTAGTCAAACATCTCATCTATATCATCTTTTCTTTTTTACATGCAATTGACTTAGCGGCTGCGGCGAGAACCGACGTCATAGATATCTTGTCACAATATCGTCCTATGTCACACCCATTGAGCGAATGCGACAGCGCGGAATGCACGTGATCTTGAACGTAACTGAATATGTCCCAGAGTCGTCGTCCATTACCTCGATCTATGGTCATATATTGCACCTAACTCATTTCATTTAATCGTATCAACTATATCACTCAGGAGGTGGTGATCAGAGAACGATTACGACAGCACAAAAGGTTGCAGAGGAGTCGCGATAAAGACACTCCACCACACGAGTGGATGAATCTCATTTCACATATTCCTCGGGGGCTGTGGCGAGGTTAATGTGAGTCGAGCCCTAATAGTCTTCTTCTGAATCATTGGAGCTGGAATATGTAGAGGCTTCGAGAGGAGGTAAGGGTTGGAAAGAAGTGAGAGAAAGAAATTAAGAGTTTAGCTTAAATGAACAAAGTTTTCCACTTTAAAATGATTGAAATTCCAGCCTTCACTGCGATGAGGTCGTGTGGTTTATAATATTAGGGAGTGGGTTCGGCTATGACAAAACCCGTAGTGGTCAAAAAATTTTAGATTTTTGGTCTGTCGTGAGACTCCTTAGGGTTACCTGTAGGATAGGGTCTGTCGCAACAAAGCAGAACTTAAGGACAAAGAAACCCGAACTACAATTCCCTATTATTCTATGCAGTGGTATAAACCTCACTCCCTATAAGTTCGCATATTACGACCCAACAACCCAACTACGGATTGCCTCTCTGTTGATCTATAGTTCTTGGGGAATATCAGCCCAATAATTTTAACCTTGTGGATTCTGCGGACTCAAACACTTTAAAACAAAAACACATAAAACATACCGAGAATCTCTAATAATAAAAAAATTTTAAAACAAAATAAGCGAGATAAAATAAAAGAAGTGGAAAAAGAGATTCTCCCAAAGCTTAGGTTGCCTCCCAAGTAGCGCTAAGTTTAATGTCGCTAGCTCAAAAAAGTTGCATCTCGATGGTGGTCTCCTCGTAACATCGAAGTAATCAAATCGACATAAGGCTTTAATGCATCGTCTACGGTGGATGAAATATATTGTCTCCTAAGCCATCAACTCCCTTGGTTGTAGCACCGAGTTTATCCTATCGATTCACAAAGTCTCCACGCATAGTCACCTTAAGGATAGGCTCAATGATGTCAACATTTGTTTCATCATCCGATAACTATAAATGAGCCTGAAATAAGGGAAAGTGACTTCATCTCCTTGAACTTCAATTGAGTCACCATCTCGAGTGCATCGATTTGCTTTTCAGAGCTAGAAGGGTCTACCAAGTATAATGGGGACCTTATCATCTTCTTCCATGTCTAAGATGACAAAGTCAGTCGGGAAGAGGAACTTATCCACTTTTACCAATACATTTTCAATACTCCTCTGAGTTTGAGATCGATCACCATTTGTAAATACGCTTGTACGATTTTGCTTCCCTAAATTCAGCCTTTTAAACATTGAGAGCAGATCAAACTGATACTTGCTCCTAAGTCATAAAGAGCTTTCCTAGAGCAATGAGTCTCACAGAAAATGGTATAGCAAAACTTCCTGATTCTCATAGTTAGGAGCTTATCTTGGAGGATCGCACCTACATTCCCATAAGGAAATGGTCTCATATTCACCAAGCTTCTTCTTGTTTGCTAAGATCTTTTTCATGAACTTCACATTACTTGGCATGTTCTCAAGGGCATCCATGAAGGGTATATTTATATGAAGTTTCTTGAAGCTATCGAGAAACGTGACAAATTCCTTCTCCAACTTACCTTTCTTTAACTTATGAGGGAAATGGAAATGAAGATATGTTCTAATTTAGATTCTTTTCTTTAAGATCTCTTCCACTTCTCACAGTAATCGCTTGTAGTGTTCAACACTTCCCTTCAGTCTAATTTAAGACCGCAAGTCGCCTTGGCTGTCTCTCATCGACTCATGAAGCCATTCCTTGTCTCATTTACTTTTCAAATTTCTGAGCTTGAAATATTGATTGTTCAAGGATGTTCTCGCCTCATTTTCGAACTCATGATTTAGACTTCATCTCCATTTCGTATATTAGCTAGCTGCCCATTTTCTATTCCAAGCTAGACTTCTTCTCTTAAGGTGGCGAGAGAGGTTTTACTTGCTCCATAGGATTCACAACATTATGGTTCCTCCATGAAAAATTAGGATGGTTCTTCCAACCCGAATTATAATTCTGAGCATAAGGGTTGAATTGTTGATTTGGAGGAAACTTAGCCAAATATTGAGCTTGTTCAATGGTCAATTCTCCCATGGGGTTCACCATTTGACATTTCACAATGGGATGAGGTCCATGACAACTATCACATAAAGGGGGACTAGCTTATACCACCTTTGACGACGCTTGAGACTTTGTAGTCAAATCCACTTGCAATTGCTCGTAGCAAATTTGGGCTACTTAAGGTTGCAAATCCACATCCAGATCATGCACTCGACCGCCTTCTGGGTGCTACCTCTCAATTTTCCATTAACAATTGTTCAAGGCTATGTTCTCCAGAATTTGGTAAACTTTTACTTCATTCTTGCCTAAAATAGCTCCTCCTGCATAAGCATCAACAAGAGTCCTCGCAGGAATGCTCAAACCATTGTAGAAATTCTGCACTTACATCCATTTAGGGAAATTATGGTGAGGGAATTTCTGTTAGTCTCTTTTTTGCATCTCTCCCAAGCCTATAGAAAGTCTCTGTGATCTAATCGCGTAAGTCAAGCTGATGTCTATTTCAATTTTGTTGCCTTAGGGCTGTGGAAAGAACCGGTTATAAATTTGTTTACCAACCCATCCTAAGATGTAAATTGAATCGTGAGGCTCAGAAAAGCCAATAATGCTTCGCCTAACCTTCAAAGAGAATGGAACCAACCAAAGGCTATGGTACTGTCACCACTCCATTGTATTTCATCTTCACACACTTCTAAAAAGTTTAGATGTGGAAAATGTTCTTCAGGGGAGTCCATTGAATTGAATCCCTTGCAAGAGTTGAAGAGTGATGGATTTGAGCTAAAAAGTGTTAGCTTGTATAGCTAGTCTCCTTATCATGGGTTGAGAAGTAGACGACAAACGAGCATAATCCCTAATGGGTCTCGAGATATTATCTAATTGTGCATTGTCAAGGGTCACACCATCTCCAATTCTAGAACCAATTTCTTCTTCTTTGAAATAATCCATATCATCCATGGGCTATAGTTCTATAAGATCAACTGCTCTCTTATCCCTCCGAATTTTTCTCAAAGTCTCTTCGATTTCAAGGTCCAATGTATAAGATTCAAAGACTCAAGTCTTCTCGTGATATAACTCCAATGGTACCCGAACATACGTAAAACAACCAAATGTCAAAACTCAGAAACACAAAACAAAAAGTAAACGAAATGTTTGAAGTACTAAAGAAGCACTTAGTACTAATATTAGCATAAAACACCGTCTTTCCCCGACAACGACGCTAAAAACTTGATAGGCGTTTTGCTTGTAGTGCAATTAAAATATGTGGAAAAGTATGTAATTAATGCCTATTCGCTCAAGTATACGTTTGTTAAGTGATATAAAGGTACCGAGCGCATAAAGATTGGATCTATAGGAAAATAGGTTATAAGTACCAAAATCTGGTTGCCTCTCTAATATCCAAACAGGCAATTGTGATGTGCTGAAACATAATTTAAATTAAGCTACTAAATTTTAATCTACCAATTTGATCACGCAAGTTAGGGGTTCCAAGAGATAATGAAGTTCTAGGGTTTTCAAGCAATTAGACAATCCACTTATATCTTAACCAAAATCCTATTCTATTGTTTCGTGAGAAAGTTCTCCAAGGTGATTCTTGAATGATTTAGTTATAAACCCTTCTTGATGTCGATTAACCTATCAACTAACACTAAGTCTTTTGCTTCTCACCAACCCTAAGCATTGTAGGTGCTTGCTCAAGAACTCATACGCTCCTAATTACCGATAATTTCAGCACTACTAGGCTAATTAGGTTAATCTAACCTCAAGAGGTTCACCCTCTCTAAACCCTTCTCAGATCTAGCAGAGAACCACTCACCACATTGAAGTTGATCAGAAATCAATATGTAATTATAATCAAGTATGAATCAATAGAGGTTCAATCACATGAAACAATAGAATAAGGAATCTAGCAATTAGATATAAGCTTCATGTCTAAAATATAACCAAAACCCTAGTTTGTGAATTTAGAACATAATGAAAATCTGGAACATCATAAAACTCAAATAAAACATGAAAGTTAAAGAAGAAATAGTTTGCCGTCAATATCGATGAATCTTCTTGGCCTTTCCTTGGATCACACTTTCCAAGAGTAGGTGTTGATCTCCCTCCATCTCTCAAGAGCCAAACCCCTCATAGTGTGAACCCTCATCTTGTATCGAAAGCCTTTATTTATAATCTTAGGAACATGGGCCATTGATGGGCCAAAAGTGCGTTGCATTCTACTCCAGTCCACAACGGTTCGTCGCGACAAACCCATAGCTTATGCTGCTCATCAATTCATCCTTTGTCGCAACAAACCCGTAGCTTGTGCATATGTGATCTTCCTACTTCGTCATGATGAACATGACCTTCGTCACAACGAAGCAACATGGTATAGCTAAGCAGCTTCCTTTTTGCTTATTTTCTACCATTTCTTCATCACTTTGCTCGGTTTTTGCTCAAAATTTGCAAAACACAATCAAATGAGGGATTAGAGCTTTTTTTTTTAGCGATATTAGTGCGAATCTAGCATCAAAGTTGTATAAAACAAGGAAAAGCACACTAAAAATGCTAATAGATTCACACTTATCAAAGACAAAACTCGTCATTAGGGTCATATCAAATTTAGAATATCTAACTCACATTGATGGGGTGCCCAAAGTGCTATTTTGAACCTCGTTTATTTCTGTGTTTTGAGTGTTTTTATACTACTATTCTAATTAACCCGATTTGTACATTAAGGTCCCTACTATTTTACCTGGACGTATTTTATGGCAAATTTTAGCCATGAAGAATATGCTAAAATTGTTGAGTCGATCCAAGCATCGAATAATTCGAGTCAAACTCAGCATTGTAAATCAAAGATCAAAAGGAAAGAAGAGCAAATGTGAAGAAATCGGAGCACCGCAGAGCGCTACATCGCTATCAGGCATCCCGCAGCAATCGTTCCAGCAATTGCTCCCCGCTTGACGCCTAGCCTTTTGTTACACTCTTGGTTTTTTCCCATTTTAACCCTTGTAATAACTTCCGATCCCGGGTTTCTTTGTAATTTCTTGACTCGAGCATATATCACCCTCGCTTGTACTTAAATCAACACATCTCACTTCAGCACATGGGCTGAGCTTGGAGGCAAGCCACGCTGCTTCCTTTCTCCTTTTCTTCCACTCTCTTTCCTTTCTTTCCATTTTTCTACTGCCAAACACTCCCAAGGATGACAACTCGTGAGGATAATTCACTAAAGACTCTCTTCCTCCTCAAGAGGAGGGTCGCGGCTAGGTGTGGAGGTAACTCACTTGCCTCTCGCTTTTAACATGCATTTATGGTTGTTTACGTTCCTACTTCTACCATAGTTAAAATTCTTAACTATGCTCTCTTTAATGTGTATTTGGCAAGCTTCGGTTCAATGGATACTTTCTACCAGATCCATCGAGGCTCAATTAGTTGTCTCCTCGTTAGTTATCGTGAAGTGTGGTTTTGAGATGTGTTTTCACCGTTAGGACATTTATGCCCATTTATATGCTATGTTTCAAAAGGAAAATCATAGGGTTTAGTTTTTAAAGTTAAATGGAAGATCCTGGTCGAGAAATGACTATATGTCATCCCTCCCCAACGCGAGAAAAATACCCGGGACATGTTGGTTGCCTTAAAAACCCTAAACCAAAGGGGTTCAAACTTCAAGGGGTTCTATTTACATTTTCTTTACTTATTTTATTTTTAATCCCACCATCCAACTCCCTGCTTTTAATCAAACTCTTAAAAATCCAAACGAAATTCACCATTTTTGAATCACCGCAAATCATTTGTACGATGAAAAACTCCATCCCTATGTTCAACCCTAGAGTCGCTTATATCGCAAGAGCTTGACTACTGGCAGCAGAGGAGGAAATTTAGGATATAAATATTGTTGATTCCGGATCACCCTACTGTGGCATGAATCACGCATTCAGTGACTTTCGGTAATGGATACAAGTACGCTTCCACTATACGAATTGAATATCTCTTTATTTAAATGGGTAGAAACATGTTTATTTAGGGTTTGTCTATTATGCATGATTCGGGTATAATATTTTAGAATTTCTATCATGTTTATAATATTATTAGACTATAAATATATGGTTAGGCTATTAAGAATTCCTGACATAAAATATTTATGACTCCAATTCTACAATATACTGACGATCATAATCTGGTTTATTGTCTTTGTATAATCGAATATGCTTTACCCGTCTATATCACTTGCATATAAATTAATGTCACAACAAGAGACGAAAAACAAAACGGTGTAACAAGACAAAAACACAAAACCAAATGCCGTAATAAGACGATAAAATCATAAAAAACAAAATAAATCCTTATGCGACAAATCCACTTTATTAAAAAATATATCGATGTAGTTATGTAAAAGGTCGATTCAGACGTAGAATTCACTAAAATCACCCCCTCCTTACTATAAGATGAGCCACTAAAAGAGAAAGTTGAGAAAAAAACTAGTGAACATCATCTATTTGATTTTCTTACATTTAATTATTCAATAGTTTTTTTAAAAAATATTAAAAATAAATAAATTTTGCTTAGATATTTAAATATTCTAAATCATTTAATCTTTATATTAATAAATTAAAATAAAATAAATATAAAACAACAAATAAACATAATATATTGAATTTAACTCCATTTTTTCTTTTATTTTTTCTTTCTTTCCTTAAGTTTTCCCTTCAAATTTTCTATAAACATAGCCTAATGTATTACTACCCCAATTAAACTTTCTTGAAGTTGGTCTATTTTGACTCCTAAATTATCAATGTGGTGTAAGTTTCCATTGAATTATCTCACGAGAAACTTATACATAAGACTGGAATTTTGACTTTGATATAACTGATGGCAGCGACAGACCCAATTAATATCTAGAGGCATATGCCCTCCTCAATTTTTTTTTTTTTCAAAAATTTTTTTATTTATTTGCTTGTGGAATCAAACCCGAAATCGGGTCATGCCCCCTCAAAATCTCAAACTTTTATCTTGCTAAGCTACAAAGTTATTTATATTGGTTTATGTCCTGTCTAAATTTAAATGTTGGGTCCTGATGGTTTACAAAATGGGGACTCCATTTTCCCACCAAAACCCTTTGATAAGATAAAATTGAATCTCATTAGAAAAAAAAACAAAAAGGGGGAATGGGTATCAATCCAAAGTTTGAAAACAAAAACAAAAGAAAACTAACAAGTAAAACTTATAAATTCAGTGAAGATTGACTTCAAACTTGTATGATTAACCAATTTTCTTATACTATAATCTTTTTCTTTTTTTTTTTTAAAGGATACTATTATCTTATTATTTGATTAATCAAAGAGGAGTTAATGGAGTAGGCGACTCACATGGACTCGGTTGATCCGGGCCAAAACAGCTAGTAAACATGTTTGGATCAGGCTAGTGGGGTGCTAAATACTCAAGGAATCCGGCTTGCCTAGAAAATCACATTGAGAATTTTAGAACATTTGAACCATTCCAACGATAAATCACATTGAATCAGGAAAAACTTTGGGTAAAGAGAAGTTTTGTTGGGATACTTTTAGCATGATAGAAAATATTTTTTATTGAAAAATATATTTACTAACGAGATTTAAACTTTTAATAATAAAATAGTTTATAAAGTTTACTTTGTTGTACTGCGACAAGATATTTATCTACACATTTCCATGTGATTAAACAATTTTGAAATAAACCTCTAATTTCCAACTTAATAATTTGAACGGGTCCTAGGAACCTTCCTAGGACTTTAAAAGGAATTAAAAGGGCATTTAACGTTTACTTTTCAATTTGTAAAGCAACCGACCTTTTCATCTGGGCCTTCCATCTCATCATCTCGCACTGTATAATATTCTTCCGATTTAATTTGTATTCATTTTTTTAATACACTCTCTGTAACACCTCAAACTCCGAACTAAAAAAATGATATTTGTTCATTCATAAATAGGATTTTAAAACCTCACATATAATTGTCACCTTTAATCATTTCTGCTGATAAATCTTATTTGTCCTGAATATATTTATAAGAAAAATTAAACTAATTTCGTTGTAACACCCCAAATTCCAAACTAAAGGTGCTATTACATATCCACATATAGGCTTTGTTGTGGTGATTTTGTGATTTTCATTTTAACATAAAAAATAAATGCATGCGATTGTGGGGCAGCGCAAGGCTGCGAAATTAAAGTATTTTAAATAGAGACTATACCGAGAAATCAAACTTTAATTAGACAGCGAAGTTCCCCACCTCTCTTGACAATTTCCTAGAATCTAAGAAGATAATGCCATAAAAATGTACATTGTTGAATAAAAATGTTAAATTGCATTAGGAATGAATGGAACGAATAGTGCCAAGGAATTGAAATAAAATTGAAAAAGAATGCTAAAATGCGCTAAAGAACTAAAAGAAACTTGACTAGAACTTGAAAATAGATTGTTGAAATGTGCCGAATAATTGAAAGAAACTTAACTATAACTTGAAAATAGAATGCTGGAAATTGACAAAAGCTAATTAGAAAACTAAGAAATGTTGAAGTATATTGTCATTGCTGCTTGTTGAGTTGATTAATTGATTGGTTGTCAATCCTTCGTCATGAGAGCCTTCCTCATTTTATAGGGTCCTTAAATAACTACCCAAGTCCTATATTTAATTTTACTCCCACTTCCTCAAGTAACCACTCATGTCTCCATTAGAGAGGCTTGTTCCTTAAGTTTTTTCCACCACTTCAAATAACTGTCCACATCCTCTTACCATGTTTTGACTTTGAGAAAAAGTCTCATCATCCTCCGTTTGTAAAATTTTAAAAATTCTAAGAAATACCCTTGGGCCTTGTACATGGGCTTGGTCCAATAGGTTTAGGCTTGTTTAATTTGGATTTTTTAACTTGAGCTTAGGCCTAAATCCACATTATGTCCCGCCAAATTTATTTTGGGTACAAACAATTGCTCCCTGCATACATTATAGCCCTGGAGATCATATTGTAAGCATATTTTTCTTAGGCCTATCTTTAACATGAGACCCAAAGTCCAGTTCTCGACCCATGATTTGGAGATCTAACGGCAAGAAAGACCCAAGTTGGATCAAATCAGAAGGCAATGGTTGATTCCCCAATAGAAAATTTCCTCTAGCTTCCATTTCAAACCTCCAACCTTCATCCTACCTCCACCAAAAAATACTGGACAACAAGAAGAAATTCCTCTTTCTTCTTCTCCTTCTCCCAGCACCCAAAAGTTACCATGTTTCTTTTATTTTTTACTTGCCAAACAACTCTTTGGTTTGGAAAAGACAAACTTTTTTACCCTTTCTTCTTTCCTCTTCAATTTTAAATCCATGTCGCTTGTTGCCAACAGCCGCCTACCATCATTGTCGCCTTTGATGAAACCGCTTGTTGTTGCCGACGTAGGTCGCAGCTGCCGCTGCGGCTCTTCATGGACCGCTGGCCTTATCACCGATCACGTTGCTCCTCATTATCGACCACCGTCTCACAGGCTGGGCACTACGGGTCTTTAACCCACTACTCGATGAGCCTAGGGCCCAGCCCATTCATCCCATGATCCGCTTGGCCCACGATGTGAAGCAATCCAAACCCACTATTCATATCAAAATTAGTAGAAACTACCTAGATGGGAAACCCGGATGCCCATCTGTGAAAGACGGCATCTCCCTCCTGCAGGTGGCCTGGGCCTTAGGCGCCCCACGCAGAGTCTTCTAAGTCCCCAACCACCACATCCCACTTATGGCAAGTTCGTTGTGGACGAATGGATAAAGACGGGAAATACGCAAAAGGTATTTATCCTCGAATTTCCTAGGTTCCAAATCCCTTACTTCTTGGAAGATTAATCCCTTATGAGAAAGAATCAGTCTTTGCTACGAAAAGAAAGATTTCGCTCCTGAGAAAAAATGGAGATTCTTTCCAAAGAAAAATGGAGGAACTCTTCAAACCACCCTATAACCGAAGGATCTCCACGATGAGGAAGGTATAATCCCAACTATATCGAACCCTTCTTCCCTCCGTGCTTTTGGCCGACTTAATCATTTCCGGAGAGGCTAGCCGACCACAAATACCGGATCGCCTCAGAGGTCAGACATTGCGTCGATGCCCTGAGGTCAAACGATCTAGTAAATAAATAATCGGGCGCCATCTTCGGGAACCGAACATAAAGTCTCGCATGCCGCAAGAGCTTGGTTTCAATCTGGCCATCAAGTAGCCTTCATCACCCGGGAGCTCTATCGATCCTCATTCTATGTCCGATTCGCCCCAGGCAATGCAATGACGAAAGACCAATTGAACGACCGCCAAGACTAATTCCTCCATTGGTACTGGTGACTGAGAGAAACAAGAGGAACAAGCAAGACAGATGAAAGAGTTGCAGGATCAGGCTGAGCGCTTAAGGCGTGAGAATGACCAACAGTAGCTTAGAACAAAAAAGTTGCTATTCGAAAAGGCGCACAGAAAGTAATGCGAATGCGCAACCGAACACCGCGATAGCGGAAGGGGCCCATTCTCCCGACGACAACGACACTCCAACGTAATGGATGAAATGGTCCCATGTAGCTCCCATCCCTAAATCTCTCACCGGCAAAGAATGCTCGGGAAAGCATAAGGACCAGATCACACAAAAGGCCTTCGCCACCCTACCTTTGGGCACTATTAGCTTCGGCATCCGTAGCTGGGCAAGGAAAGAGGCAAGTAGAAGACAAGATCACCACAAAGTCAAGCCCCAGGGGAACCCGCTAGTGTCGCCCAAGCACGCTGCCACCAATGCCTCCGACGCACCCCCTCGCTTCGTACGCCAACGCTTTACGCTACCTATCGCAACCCTAATTGAGACTCAATGACATGCCTCTTCATCCTTAAAATACATCCCACGCCCCCGCGGATTTTCCATTTCAACTTTCACCGAGTTCAATGGCTCCTACTAACTTGCTACTAATTATATGCCTTATTATAACTAGGCACAACTCAATGTTGGTAAATAATTTGGCCATTATGCAAAGTATTCCCAACTAGTTTTCGGGGGTCGGCGTTGGCTTGGTTTCACAAGCTCCCATGCTACTCAATAAATTCGTTTTACGAACTACGGGTCGATTCATATCACAAGATCTCTCGTCGGCAAGGACAAAAGAGAAAAATCTAGTTCCTATAAACCATTCTCAAACAAGAAGAATCAATCTGACTTTACAAGGAGGTTCGCAAGTCGTCCTTCAAATAGAAATACTACAGCATGGATGAAACCTCTTAAAACTTTAGATAGAAGCTTTATGCCATCTACTCCTTCTAATCACTATGCTTAAACTCTTCAAAGAACGATGGAATAATTATACAAACTGGGTCGATAGTACTCACGTCGGAGGATACCATCCTGCAATGACCCAGATCGTCATGATTACGAGCTAGCCAACCAAGGAAATAACTTGGCTCAGGAAACAAACTCTCCAAATCCAAGGAGAGTTAAAATTGTAGACCTAAGCTATCCTAATGGCTAATCACAAAAGAAGAGTTCACCCCCGCAGTTCACCCCCTTGAAAGTCTCTTATGAGATGCTATTCCCAATCATTCACAACTTGCTGCAGTTTAGTCGAGATGTTCGATCCAGACTCTGATCCTTCTCGTGAGAAACAGATTCTGTGGCGCATCACTGGGGACTAGGTGAGACCACAGGTTCCAAAAGTCTAAAAGTTCTTAAAGCTGAAAGCTTTATCAAAGTAAACTAGAAGGTAAGGTCAAGGAAATTAACCAAGGGTCGCCAAGTCCAAGGCAAGATGCGCATTAAAATCACAACCCGCACAAGAAATTTCTAAGCAAAACCTAGACCAAATTCATAAACTATATAATGGGCGGTCCGTCTAACGACCGGTATTAATCAAAGCGCCAATAGAAGAAACTCTCAGAGGGCCAATTAAGGCCAGGTGAATGCGGATCCACACTGGGAGCAAGAGGCGGAATCGAGCCAATAGATGGCCCCATATTCTTTCCTCCGATCAACCCGAGTAGGGTCATTATGCCCCACTATGATACGCTAGTGCTCACTTATATTAATGGTTTGATGTGCATGGTACTCGTGGACCCCGGAAGTGGGCAAGTAGATGACATAAACTACCACTTTAAAGGATAAGATTTCTGAATGTCGAACTCAACTGAAAAATCCTATAGCTTCAATGAGGCAACCCATCAACATTATGGATGTCGACTCCTTATAACAACAGACTACCACTCAACAAATTTGCTCCTAATCATTCAAAGATTTGTGGCCTTACAACACCACATAGTAGGCGACTGGGCTGCACTTCATGAAAGCTATCCTCGACCTACCATTAAACTGGCCACCATTTGACTAACGTCATGTGTTAACCTTTGCTAGCCTAGCTCACTGTACGATAAAGCAGCATACTAATTATCTATGGCGCGTAGAGCGGAAAATTTTAAGAATCCTCTCCTCGAAGATCACACTTCGCATAGTAATCATGTCGCCACCCAGATCGCGTAAGAGAGATCTACTGGGTCGCATCCCTCGAGATAGTAGTGGTTTGATGTGGGCCAAAGAAGTTCACGCCAATACTCCCATTCATTGAAAGAAAGTGGAGCGCGCCAAGACGTGCCATTAAAAACTCCGGACGGTTCACTTAGAGTCACTCAAATATGGTAGGAATCTACCCGACATTATCTTTCCACAAGTTTAATATCGTCCATGCAACTAAACCCAAGATGTGAGTGAGACGCTTCCCACTAACCGTCATCGATTATTTGGTAGATTAAAGTAGACAACCTCCTCAAGGCGGTGTTTCATCATAGAACAGCACCGTAATGGCTTGCACGCGGGTGGTGGTTCCAAAGAAGGCGCAAGTGAGAATGCACTACATGCACTTCAAAGAAGCACGCCCGAAGCTTCCCGCCGTGTATAGACCAGACTGATCAACCCAGGCACGGATACACTTGATCGCTTTTTCTCGTCACCATATTCTAATGCACCTGCCTAACGCAGAGAAAACGGCCTTCATTACACCGCGCTAATTATACTGTTACAATGTAATGTCTTTTGGCTTGAAAAACGTCAAAGCGACTTATCAAAGGCTAGTGACTAAGATATTTTGACTGTTGATAGGCAAGACCATGGAGGTCTATATTGACGATATGCTCATCAAGTCCAAAGAACGCCCTAACCACATGAAGCATCTATGAGAAACCTTTCGGTTGTCATGAGGCAATAACATGAAACCTAACCCTCCTAAATGTGCATTCAAGTCAATTCGGGTAAGTTGGGCTTTATGGTGACTGAGGAATAGAGAGGCCAATCTCACCCAACTTAAAATGATAATGGACTTTCAAGCTCCTACCACCCAAAGGGGAGTACAACAACTGACTAACCAATTGGTGGCTCTAAGGCGGTTTATATCCCGTTCTACAGACATATTGAGACCATTTTTTACGACCCTAAAGGGAGGCAAACGGATCGGGTGGAATGAGGAATGTGATCAAGCTCTCACGACAATCAAACAGTACCTCGCCGAACCACCAATCCTGGCTAGCCCAGGGAAAAGGGACACATTCTATCTTTACCTAGCAGTGTCAAAAGTCTCGGTAAGCGCAACTTTGTTCAAAAAAGATGAAAACCAAAACAGAGACCGATATTCTTCATAAGAAAATCCCTAGCAAAAGCATAAACTTTGATATTCCCATCTAGAACAAGAGGCACTGGCCCTACGTGTGGCAGACAAAAAGCTTCGCCCTTACTTTTAGGCACATCCTATCGTCAGATTCAACCACCTCCCTCTCATAAACACTATACACAAGCCCCACTTGCCGAGAGGACACCACAAGGATCGAGCTAAGTGAGTTCAATATTTATATAAAACCCTTATTGGCATTGAAGGCAGGTATTGGTCCTTCAATAGTTGATACCAGTGCCGTCTATCAATTTTTCCTATACAACGTGCATACGCTTCACGCCAAGAGAGTTTTGTTGATGCTTTCACCGCCATTGTTGCCCCACGGGTGTCATGTGGTCGGGTGCGGGCCTTTTTTTATCGGCAGAAGTTTCATGTATAGCTTGTTAAAACAATCGCGGGTCCGTAAGATATTATGATCGATCGGGAGGTATCTCCAGAAACCTCAATGCACAATATTCTTCCACACAAACTAGATGACGTCCTTGTCTTTGATGGAAGCGAAGGCTTCAACTTCTATCCATTTTCTAAAGTAGTTTATGGAAACCAACAACGTCACCTAGTTTGTGTGGAAGAATATTGTCTCATTTCATGAAATGCCTCACCAATCATATAACTAATAATCGACCACGCTTGACAACAAAGTATACATAAACTTCGCCACGATCTAAAAAACTCAGACTAACCCTCACATCAGACCAGAGAGCAGCCTACCAAAGTGAAGCATCCAACAAAACTCTCTTGACGTCTTTGACAAGGCGTATGCATTTAGCTATGGGAAAATTGGTGGACGAGCTACCGGGAATCCTTTGAGCCTATAGAACAACTAGCCGGAAGCCGACTGGAGTTTCACCGTTTACCCTCACCTATGGTATAAAGGCCATTATTCCTACAGAAATCGGGATACCCACGCTTCGAACTGAGGTTCCTAGAATGGCTAATGCTAAAGCCATCTCCAAGGACCTAGATATGGCAGACGAGCTCCAGGAAGAAGCCACTATTCATATAAAGATATCTATCAAAATGTATGATGGAAAACTTATACAATAAGCATATAAAGTTGTGTGCATTCCGAGCCGAAGATTTAGTCTTGAGAAAAGTATTTGAAAACACAACTGACCTAGTGGCCATACGTGATCATAAGAGTAGGGCTAGCCGGGTCATACACATTAAACAAACTAGACGAGGCACCAATGCCCAAAATGTGGAATGCTATGCACCTTAAAAGGTATTATTAGTAAAGTTTTTTGTGCGGGTTATCAATAAATTTCCTTTAGAATAGCTCTTCAAATTTTCGCATATGACCAACTCAAGTGCCCTTAGCAATATTTACCTAATTTGAGTAACCACTACTATAAGACTGCACTTTATGGTCTGGCCTGCAAGAACTCTCATAAGATCACTATATCGAAGTCATCATACTAAAATTACTGCACTATGGTCAGTCACTAGCACTAAAAGATCAGACTGAGGGCTTCATACTCGTCAGAATCTCTCAGCAAAGACTTCAGCTCAGGCTTGAATCCCACTTATCACAGTAGTCTCACTGGGTCTAATCACGATGATAATTCAAAGCAATGAACTGTAAATAAACTCTATTAGTGGTTTGTGCCTTTGGCAAGTTGAGATTTATACACGCCAATGGTAATAGAATAAGAAACAGAAAGTGGTAATAAGAAACAAAACCAAAATAATGACAGTTATCGAGGAGTCAAAATACACAAGTCCGGCGGTCAAGGCCCCCACGCAGAGGAACGATGATCGAGTCAGTCGTCCCCATATGTTCACAAGCCCTGACTACTACCAATGCGCCCAACGCCTGTAATCCTCAATGGTCGTTAAGACAAGGGAGCTCTCGATTCGCGAAGAACTCGTAAGATAGCTATACTCGAAGAGTCAAGCATACCGCTCGGGACCTGAAATCTCACTATGTCAGGGCTTAAACGCACAACACCCATACCATACAAAGATCACCTGTGGCCTCTAAGAGTCCTCCATGGCATTCTATCCTACAAATTCTAGGACTCAAGGGAGCAAACCTCATCCTTTGTGCCCCGATTTCCAATGTGAGACATCTTTCAACCTTCGATAGGCACCGCTTCAAATTCTCAAAGGCCGGCTTCCTCCGCCCATGCCTCTGTCATCAAAGAACAACTGTAGAGCTGTCTCCAACCTGCTTCCTCCTAGCCTTGTCTCGCTCCTGCTCTTCATCTCCCTCCATGTCCCTCCCACCTTCCCATTCCAAAATGTCTGACTTAGAACTCGGGCCTCACAGACTCTTCTAGGACACGGTGCTTAGAGGTAGTCAACTGGGCATAGAGTCTCAGCTTCTTGACATCATCTAGCCGGCAATGAAGCTCCCTATGGTGCTACGCCATATTCTAGATGGCGGTGACGCCCGCTAAAAAAAAATACGCAAGGGAAGCTTCGCAATAGCTAATATTCAAAATGGTAGAAGTTCAAACGATAACACCAATCGACCTCAAAGTCTTAGTTGCGAATGTACATCCCATCTTCGACCACCCACTAGAAAGACTTTTTGTCCATTAAGTCGAGGAAGGGAATAGAGTACTCCTTGGTACGAGCCACCACCAAAGACTCACAAAAGTAAGTGTAGATCGTGCATCGTGCACAAATGTGGGTCCTCTAAGGTGGAGCCCATCACGATAATCGATCAGCTGACTCTCTGACAACCAGTGGACCGATGCGCCCACGGGCGAAGGTCCCATTCACCCCGCCTAAACATAAGAGCTCAACACCATCCTGTCAACCATCCTCGCCCTACACGAGCCGACCATAGCAAGTCTAGTTTAGAAAAGACCCAATGGCAAACACCGAAGGAGCCTCCCCAAACTTGGCTCGGCTGCTTAGGATCCTCCCCAATCGAGCCTTGGTCCTCTAGTGTTGCAGAGGCCTCGTTGAACCCTAGGCGGAGCCTCCTAGAGCCAGCACGTCGTTGAGGGCTCGTTCAAGAGAATCCACTGCAATTACCGCTAGGCTCTTCTAAGTCTCCTCTTCCGGGTAAGACCGTCTTAAGCGTTTGCCGTCTTGAGCATTTTTCATCTTGATCTCTCAAAGTGTCGGGGTAGCGCACTCGAAAAGGCTATACCACTCTTACACATCTCGCACAAGAAACTCAAATGACGAAATGACATTTCAAATTTCCCTTTCTTCAACCGACTACTTAATCAGTTTGATCCATTCGCCTACTTAACCCCAAGCTCCTTACCTAGAAATTTCTTTACCCATCCCAAATGATCTTCTTTTTCTTCTCCGCTTAGGGGGTAGGTTTAGGATCTTACTAAGGGTAGGCAGTCCGACCGAACAAAGGTTTTCGGAGTGGAATCAGCTTACGAAGAGCCTCCTAATATTAGCTTTAGGAGATCCGAGAGAACGAAGTGCTCACCCTTGAAAAGTTCATCAGGCAGTAGATGAGGAAGAACTAGCACTATGTATGGGAAAGGACTGGCGCCCAATGATTACTACCCAAATAGTGTTGATTCACCCTTAACACTCCATGTTTTGAGCAATTTTTTTGTGTGGTAATCAGCCTAATTGACTCCTTGCTGATATGTTAAGTACCTAGTAAGGCTACTAATCAATTTTTATGCAAGTTTCTCATGTTTTCTAAAGGCTATATCTAAAAGGTGGGAATTAAGCTCAAGCACAGAAGAGCACAAATTGTGCTATGAGTCAAAGCCAAAAGTATGTAAGAATAGTATATAACTCTCATAAATTCGCATGGTTTCAAATTTTCGCAACCCCGAAATTGTCCTGCTACATTTGACTTTTCGAGCTTTGTGTTTCTTCCTAATTTCTCCTATAATAGTGTTTGATTTATGTTTTGGTAATTTGTATTGACTTTGGTGGTATGTAAGGCCCTCAGAAGACTTTGTAAAGAATTATCCATTTATTGAAGTGGGTTTTTGGGAAGCTTGTTCGAGAAGCTCCCGTTTCTTTCTGTTTTCTTCCATTTTCTTTCTCTTTTTCTCACCAGCCAAACACCCTCTGAGGATGATTTCTCAGAGGATGAGTGGCTAAATCTCCTCCCTCCTTGAACTAAAGGGGCATCAAGCAAAGGAACCTATGGAAACGGTTTTCTATGTTTTTAAAGTAGGTATTCACCGTCATTAATGTTCTTTCCTTCAACTCCTGTGGTTTCGATCCTCTCGAGTCATTTTTTAAATGGTTACTACTTGTAAGCTTTCAAGGCTCATTGATACTTACTGTTAGATCTTAGTGGATGTCTGCTTAGTTATCACTTATGAACTATTGGAAGTTGTTTAAGAGAAATGTTTTTACTAATCGAGACCATTAATGAGAAGTGAATGTTATTTCAAGATACCGAGGTCAGTTTTTAGAAGGCTAAATGAAGAACCCATCTGGAAGATAACTATATATTATCCTCCTCAATGCAAGGAAAAGGACCAAAACTTTTCATTTGCCTAAGGACCTAAGCCTAGTGACTTGATACTCAAGGGACTTTCTTCCATATTTTAATCTATTTTATTTCTGTGCCTTAACCGTTAAAACCAACACTTTTATCACAAACCCTAATATCCAAAATGAAATCACTAGATTAAGCCTCACCTGGTCAATCATTTCCAAGAAGAAAACCCATCCCCGTGACGGTCCTCTAAGAACCACTATACTATAGTAGCTATGCTACGCTAGTATGAGGTATTAGGTTATAAATTTTGTTGACTAATACCCCTAAGGGCTAAGAATCACCCATCTCCCGCAAATTCCTCATGCAGCGAAGGAGCCTGCGGGCTGCACTTCCTCTCTCGTGATCTCAACCAACCGGCCCGATACGGTCCGGCCTTTGCCTTTTCAACCTGGGGCTTGATCACCGACTCGCCATGTTTAGTCTATGGAATAAGAGAAGACATGGACATGCCTATCAATGTGCCACGACTAGCAACTATGATTTAAGACGTGCATCTCCGCTTAGTATTCAAAAGCGCCTCACCTTCTGCCTGGCCCAATATATTGTGTCGGGCTTCACCCAACTGTAACATAAACTTTCAAACAGAAAAAGGGGATTCTAATGGTAATTAAAAAAAAAGGTCAAAGTAAAGTATAATGTTATATCTCAAACATACACCAATGGCGTCATTAGTTACATAATACCAAAGGTTATATCTCAAAAATATGCCAACGGCGTCATTGGTTACATGATGAAATATATCTAACCGGCCATGTCGCGCCCCTTGACCACCCGAATCTCGACCTTTTTACCTAACTACCGGATTCAAACCGGGACGCGGTGCCACAAATCCATTTATCCTGTGAACACATTTCATATACTTATTTTCAATGGATATTTAATATCCATTTAAATCATATTTATGTATATATGAAAATACTATTCATTACTAATACGTATTATATATATAAAAATATACATCCATCATGATAGAGAGCCCATCATTTGCTCAATTCTCACATTTATACAAATGACTCGCATTTCTTGCCCTTTTAAATCATTTACAAAATATCAGAGTTCAAGTGTCTAAACGTAAGTCAAAATATACTCTCTTCCCTATGTGAAGATTTATACATCTTTGTTTGCAATGCAAAACAATTACATGATTTTTTCTTTGAAATGAAATGTATGCATGAGATGGAGCATTTACTTATACTTCACAATCTGACATGACTCGGGCTCGCTGATCCGATCTTACTCCTATTCACTCCTGGTGACTGCAAGTGATAAATCATTTCAATCATACACAAAATATGTATCTTTCAAAATAATATTTTGGCACATTTTCAATGGTCAATGCAGTAAACAATATATATGTTAATTTTTCATTCAAAAATCAAATTATGCATTTCATACATTTACTTAGAAGTTTTTCCTTAAACGAATTTAACCATGACTTTCGATGCATAGAATAACGGAATCGCCGGCACGGTCCTGCTGGGCTGCATGTCGGTATATAAACATTCAATAACACAGTATGGTCCCATCAATGAAGGATCGTTATTTACAAATTCATTTTGTGTACACTACCGGTATTGTCCCACTAGGGCTGTTTGGACGCAGATGCCACTATAAATCAGTTTCATTCGCAGTGATCGCTTACATCGACCCTTACAGTATACTAATCTATCCCCTTAACTCAATATGACTAGATAACATCTCTCTTAAGGGCATATTACTCAAATTCAGTAAATTACAATATTGTACATACATATATACGCCTAATAAATACATTTTGACGTCATGTAATTCATGGCAATCCATTTGCAATCAATTTCCAATCACTTAAGACAAATTTGTTTATGGTTAAAAACAAAGCACACATGCGCTCCCATGTAAATACCTCAAATGTCGATAAACTAATACAAGCCGCAATAAGAAAAGAAATGAGAAGAACAAACCAAAAAGGTTGTCGCTTCCTTGACTCCTCATCCTTAGAATCCCGACCTTACTCAAGCTCTCATACCAACCCGTCCATCGAAAACAAAGAAAAATATCAATCGTGCATGCTAGTGTTTCGGGTTACGGTTGATTTCTACCCAATACACTTTCTCACTCTGTAAAATTTTTCTGGGAAACAAATGAGCCATATTTTACCTCGACTTCCTTCCAAACTGTTCCTTTATAAATCCATTTTATGCAGAAATTGAACATCCACCTGGAGCACGAAAACTCAAGATATATTCAAAACAACCTGGATTACTCTATTTTCAAAACATAACCAAAATTTTCCTATAAACAAAGCTCCCCTTAGATGAATTTCTGGGTACAATGGGGTCCAAATTTGTATACACTTATATCAATAAAATTTGTTCTCCTAGAAGTCTAATTTATCCATAAATTTGAATCACTCAATTTGGAAAAGTTAACTCAAACTTATGGGTCAAATACCAAACTGTACTCAAACCAAAAACCAGACTCCGTCCAAAATGCAGCTTCACTGTGACGTATTTTTGGGTCCAATAGGGTCCAAATTAGAATACACTTATTTCAATAAAAATTGTTCTCCTAGAAGTCTTGTTTACCCAGAAATTTAAATCACTCAATTTGAATGAGTTATGGCCAAAACAAAAACATGGGTTTTGGAAAAATTTTGACAGCATCTCCCCTAAAACCCCAATAGTTCCTTTATACAAAAATTCCTCAAAACCAATCCTAATCAAAGCAAAAAGGTCGCCGAACTCTAACTCAAACATATATATACAAAAGTAGGGTTTTACCAAACCTAAACATAATCAAATAGGGAGTTAGAGGTTCTTAACCTTGATCTTCTTGATCTTGACTAGTTTTCTTCTTCCTTTTTCTTTCCTTTCTTGATCACATAGAACTCGAACAAAATGGAGTAAATCAAACCAAATTGGGCTTCATCCCCACAAGCACCGTAGCCCTAAGCTCTCCCAAAACTAAAATGTTATTTCCTTACAAGACAAGATTTGGTCTTATATCCTTTTCATGTACAAGGCCATGTTCGCTAGAAGGTATTTTTGATTTAATTCTCCTATTTTTGCATTTCAAATCCTTCATTTCTATTTCTATATTTGCACAACAACTTATCACATTTCTAGTTTGGCATGTACTCCTCTTCATTTATGACCTTTGGGTCCTCATTTTGACATTTTACCAATTTAACCTTGACTCTTGTATTAATTCCGGTTTTATTTTAACTTGTGTTTATACCCTAAACATTTCATTAAATTACTAAGGCTTAATTTGGGGTGCAATTTAATTCATTGGTGCGATTTCACTTTGAAACTCTTACTACAAAGGTAATATATACAATAATAAGGTGAAGAATTAACAACAATACAAATAACAATAACAACAATAACAAGGAACAATACAATATTATTTGACCACTTAAACCAATAAATATCAAATAAATAAAATAAAATAAAACTATAATAGAAAAATGCACAAAGTAAAATAATAAAACAAAAAGGCTATTTTGGGACGCATGTGCCATTGGGCCCGCTGTAAAACGAAAGTTGAAGAAAAAGTGGAACTTAGGATGTTCCATTTAAATCCCCAATGAGGGCACCTTTCTCGTGCCCTCCACTTCAACGATGCACCCGCAGTCGCTGGGCCTTCGTATGCATGCCGAGACAAGGGGGCAACTAAGGCTCGCAAAGCATTCTGGAGAAAGAAAATTAGGATAGTCAAGCATACAATTTGGAACCTCTGGTTGGTCTCCACATATGTCATGTTTGAACACACAGCATCCATAGCCATAGGCGAAAAACATCTCCAGAGCCATCTGATAGTCTTCCTCCATGGCTTCACTAGCCTTGCCAGCTCACAGAAACAAAGAGGGAAAGAAATCGCAACAAGTGAAAGACTTCAGGATAAAGACTTAGAGTCAAAACTCCTATATATATGAGTGGAACATTAATAGGCGCATTAAATGTGCCATCAGAACATCATGCGCTGAAGACACATTAGGGCGTGTGTGCCACTCACGCACTTTATGATTAAACACGCTTCACCTTCCAACGCATTTGATGTGCGCCTTCAACGTTCTTAGCTTCCATGCTCAAGGTGAACACGCTTTTCCCCAATTAGAAAAAAAGCACAAATACCAACCAGGAAAATGGGAGCATTGTGAGTACCTATAGGTCTTTAACCCATTATCACGAGCCTAGGTCTAAATTCCTCGTTAATCCTTGATCCGTCATTGGGCCCACGACATGTGAAGCGCCCAAGCCCAACTTTCATATCACAACTAGTAGGCACTACCTAGACAGGAAATCTAGATGCCCATCTATGAAAGCATCGGCGATCCTCTCAAAGGTCGTACTCGTGGCGCCGCTTAGAGTTCCAAGTCCCCAAATACCACATCCTGTACTTATGGCAAGTCTGGTCAGGGAAAATCTTGATAAAGGCGAAATACGCAGTGCTGCATTTATCCCCAAATTTCTAGCTTCCAAACCCTTACTTCTGGCACAACTCGATAAGGAAGAATTAGTCTTTGATAAAGAAAGAAAAATTTTGTTCCTAAAAAAAAGGGAGATTCTTTCTGGAGAAAAATGGAGGGACTCTCCAAACCACCCTCTATAGATCAAAAGGATCTCCACGATGAGAAGGTATGCAATCCTAACTGTATGAACCTCTTCTTCTTCTTCTCCATGTTTTTGTTGACTTAATCATCGAAGAGGTGGTCACGCACCGTCAGCCGAATCGCCTCAGAGGTTGACATTGCACCGATGCCCCGAGGTCGACAATCAAGGTAACAACAATATGGTCTGATCACAATAATCGGGCTCTTCACGTTGGCCTAAATTTACCAAAGTCACCAGAGAAAATCCACTATTCCTATTGACGTCACCGCTACTTGATCGTGTCAATATCACGAGCTCGATCATAAGGTACTCCTTATGCCCCTTTTTTCTTTGATTCTTTTCATGATACAATTTTTCGATAAAAAGAAAAGTTCTTTGACAACTATTTTCCTGTAATTCGAAATTTTCTTGGAAGCCATTCAGCCTCTTCCTTCGCTACTATTTGAAATATGTGGGCAACATGCAATTTCTCGAAAAATTTCTTTATATAGTTCAACTAATTGATGCAATTTTCAAAATTTTCTTTGATGCAGACAAAAAAATTTTTTCGATGTTGTTCTACCCATTTCAAAGATTTTTTAAGTACATATTTAGAAAATAATTCAATGCACTCTCAAAATTTTGATGTCATTCAAATTATTTCAAAAAATTTCAATGGAGATTGAAATTTTCTAACAATGATTTCTACAACCCTTTGAAAATGCTTTCGAAATAGGTTGAGTGACCTATCACCCGGGTTTAACTTGATTTTCTTTGGAAAATTATGGCTAATATTAAGCCATAGAATTTCGATTTTTCCTCGCTAGGGCTAAACGATTTAAAGGTAACTCGAGTTCTCGCTATATAGGCTTTTGTCTCAGCTCTACTATTCTTAAATGCTTCGACTCAGTAGCTTAAGATTAAGAAATTTTGTCATGACTGTAAATTTCCTTGGTTTTATTTGCTTAGGAGTTTCTCGTGTTGGTTCAATGGCTTCCAACCTGGTCCCATTTTCATTGAGGTACTCTAATTTTTGCTTGTGTTTTTATACTCTATAGCCTATGAAGGCAAATGATTGTCTTAAGGCTAGTTTGATCCCTTTCCATCCTTTTCTAGGAGACCATTAGCCTATCATTTTTGCTTGATGAATGGAAAAAATTTGGGGTGTGCTCCTCATATATTAATTGATTCCACAAATGAGCTTGAACTGCTAAAACTCACTCGACACGCATAGGCGACTTCAAGCCATGATGACAGATTAGTGGACCAAAGTGGCACTAGGCCTACTCTTTGATGTGTGTTGGAATGTTATGGAATAATTTTCATGGAGAACTCACTTAACACTAGCATGTACACTCCATACCATGACATTGCATTAATGGACCAAGATGTCACTAATCCTACCTTTAGATGTGTATTGATGTTGTGGAGTAATGATATACTATATTGTTTTTGTATTAAAGTGGTCCTCACACCTACTTTATTTTCTTTGAGAATATATACTAAGTATATTAGGGTACAAGATTGAGAAAATTTGAATATCAAGAAAATAGTGCCAAAAAATTGAATAATATATGTTGAATAGGGTGCCAAGTCGGGAAATTTTAATGTCGAGAAAACAATAGCTAAAAAACCTACTAATATATGTCGAACATGTACCATGTTGGAGAAATTTTAATACTTGAGAAAACTGTGGCTAAAAAGCCTACTTATTTACTAAAAACATATATTTAATAGGTACTATGCTAGATAAATTTTAATGCTTTAAAAACAAGGGCTGTGCCGCTTCGACTCAAACATACTTAATGTGCATTATGCTAGAGAAATTTTAATGCTTGAGAAAATAGTGGCTAAAAAGCCTACTTCTTGACTCAAAATATATACTAAATAGGTACTATGCTGGAGAAATTTTAATGCTTGAGAAAATAGTGGCTAAAAAACCAATTTCTTGACTCAAAACATATAGTATAACAATTTCCCAACATTATCCCATTAAATGTCGTAGGATCAGCCTAATTATTTTGAAAAGTTTCTACAATTTCCCACATGGTAGGGAAATACGTCTTAAGGTATTTCCAATTAATGAACCTCTTGTGTGGTTCTCCTTGTAGGCTTGCTAACCAATAGGCATTTCCAAGTAGTATTTGATGCACCTTGAAAGATCCCTCCCAATTAGAAGACCATTTTCCCAATTCTCCTGCTCTTTGAACCACCGTGATAATCTTCCCAACAAGATATCCTACTTCAGCTCTTCCTTTACTCTTGTCGAGGTTTGAGCTTATTTTATTTTTCTAAACCAAATATATGAAGTTGGAAAGCTTGCATTCTCTTATCATTTGTATATTCGAGTTCCATCATCAAGGACCTCTTACTATACTCTCAGAGGAGGTCATTCTCGCGAAACTTTAAAGAATGCACCACTACTTCTAATGGGAACTACATCTTATCCATAAGTTAGAGAAAAAGGACTTACCCCTGTAGAACTCCTTTAAGAAGTCATGTAGGCCCACAATGTCTCTGATAAAATTTTGTGCCAGCCTCTGGGATTCTCTTCCATCATTTTCTCCAAGATTCCTTTCAACACTTTGTTGGATGTCTTTGCTTATCCATTGGCTTGAGCATAGAAAGGAGTTTATCTGATTAGTTTATCAGAATCATAGAAGCAATAATATTTATCCCTTAATATAGGTAGATTGAGGGTTTCTAGTTTATGAAGGCTGTATTGACTGATTTCTAAGTTGCTGCTGTTTAGTATGGTAATAAATGTATTTTGAATTTAGTAAGAAGAACATGAAATGTCATCAGTGATCCAGATTATGTGAAAGGTTGATAATTTAGAATTATAATTGACTGCAAAGATGAGTTAGTATCAAATACAGGTGCTTAAGAATGAGCCCAAAATTGAGATGTTAAACATGGCCTTCTAAGAAAGGGAAATTTCTACCTTGTTGGCTTTGAGTTAGAGGTCATATCAGAGAAAACCAATTTTAGTTTGTTTGTTCTCCATTTTTCACACCCAGCTCTAGTTCAAATAAGAAGAAAAGAAAGAAAAGGAAGCTGTGGAGGAGATTTCAAAGATCAAGGTTAGGAAACTATCCTAACTCTTTCTTTGTCTATGTTTAGGAAAACACTAACTCATCCATAAATGTGTTTTTGTTAGGTTTTGTGTTCTATTTGGAAGTTGTTTTGCTTTTCTTTGGTTTTGATTGGCAAATTCTCGTGAAATGGAAACCTAGCTTATTTGAAAATCCGACGCCCACGCCAGCGTAGAGCGCTCACCCAAGCGCAGTCTCGTCTATACGTAGGACCCACGCCTAGGTGAACCAGAGGTCTGAGTTTTCGAACTTTCTGATCCGCCTAGGCGTAGCAATGCTTTGCCTAAGCGAACCTCTCCGCCTAAGCGTAGCATTGCTTCGCTTAGGCATACCTGCAAATCCTGTTTTGTTTTCTCTCTTCCATTAATTCTAGCAATCATCCATTGGATTAATGAAGGATCCTAATAAGTGAAGGAAATGGTTCGTACATGTATACAAGTGATAGGAAAAATGCTCTAAACCTCGCCGCCAAGGCGAAGCTTGTCGTTGGGTAGACCTTGTTTCTTGCCCTTTATTTACTAATGTGATTAAGAACAATATAACAAACTCAGTAATACAAATTGTATGCTTGCTTAAGACCGAATAGGGAATGAATAGGTACTTTTGATTAGTGCAACAGTATTCTCTATTTAGTAGCTTCAAGATCATTAGTGTGAAGGCACTTCGCCGCTAAGTTACTAAGACTTCTCGCTTTGTGCTACTTCAAGACTGCTCAAGATCGCACTTTCCTGTGCATTCCATCACACAGCTAGTTCTCCATTCATTATTTCCACCTATATACAGTAAACATTTATATGATAAGAATCTAAATAATGTGACATATGGAAATTATTATATTAAAATCACAAGTAATCTAAGAGGTTCCTAGAGTGTACCTACGCACCCTATACAAGATTTCTGCTCGCACTTACTCGAGATATGAAAATCTGGAGCATATGAATTATTGAATATGTATACTGTAATTAAGGACCACTATTGTAGTCATATATATATTATCTATTTTCCCACTAAGCTATAAGCTTAGCACGAGTGTTTCATCCGTGTAGGTACTGAAGAGGACATCCGAGGCATCTCCCAGATTCGCTGTACAACACAAGAATAAGAGTCCACCATATGTGTGTGTCTCGACTCTACTTTGTAATGTAAATGCAAATTTTTGTAATATGAACTTGTGTAAGTACAAGTAAACGGGACTCGTGGATATATGTACAAGAACATTTAAACACCACTACGATGGTAGTATTATGTTACATCTTTGGAAGAATTCATGGATTTAAGTTATACAATATGTACAAGTTTGATTTATATTTCAAACGGGCCCACCAATGCTCGAAAATCGCTTAAAGGAGTCCCAGCCCCGCAGGGCATCCCACTGGTCCGTCTAGCGAAGGATGGGGCATTACAAATAACTGGCTTCCATGATAAATTGAATCACGCCTTCATCCTCGCTTCTTCAATGGTATCGCTCCACCCACTTAGTAAAGTAGTCTATACCTACTAGATGAAGCTATGTCCTTTTATTGATGTTGGATAAATTTTCCCAGTCAAGTCCATAGCCCATTCCTTGAAAGGCCATGGCCTTACTATTGAAGGTAATTCAACAACAGGGATCCATTATATGCTCCCATACTTCTAGCATTGTTGATAACTCAGGAGTATGTGGATTCTCAATCTTTATAATGGTCGGCCAAAAATAGCTCGTGGTTCTAATTGTCCAACATATCTTTACTCCGCATTGATGGGCTCTACAAACCCTTTCTGTATTTAACTCGTCTATAACTTCCATGTCAAGCTGGGGGAAAGATAAGCACTTTGTGCAATAGCCTATCAAGTCCCGTATAGTTCTCTTTCTAGTAGAACAAAATTTTGAGCTTGAGCCTTTACTTTATAGGGAACCCTATTGTTTGGATTCCCCAAATATTCTCTAAACTTTGTTCTCCGGTCTCTAGCAGTGTTCATATCTATTGAAGATGTCTAGGTTGATCCCCCTTTCAAAAATTGAAAGTTGATTCTTCTTCTCTATCACGATGAGTTTATGGGTCAATTCATACCCATTTTTTGTAATTCAAAGACTACTAGAGTGTTCATTAGCTTCTCACACCTGATTCCCTTGTGGCACTTGTTCAAATTTCACACTATCAAAGGAGTCTAACAATTGAATGGTAAAGACTGGCAGCCAAAGCAAACTATTGCATTTATAATCCCATGTTATTTGCCAAAGTAATTGAGAATCTCCAATGACTCAAACATCTTTTAAGCCCTAAGCTCCGCAGGAGGATCTTTAAGTCAATCACTAAAGCTTCTTACTCACATGGTTATTGGTGCATTCAAAGGCCAGATTGAAAGACAATGTAGTCTTTACTCCCCTTGGGAAAATAATCACTATTCCTGCACCAACTGAATTCTTTGTACGTGAACCATCAAATTTGAGGATCCAAGGTTCTTTTCTACTCCATAAATTCCTAGATCCATACTTTGCTCTATCTCAATTTCTAAGGAAGGATGATTAGCTAAGAAATCTGCTAATTCTTGTCATTTAACTGATTTCTGTGAAAAATAAATCAAGGTGAATTCTGATAAAGCAAGGGACCACCACTAACTCTCTAATTAGTGGCCTAAGCATATATACTTCACAAGGTCAGTCTAAGAAACTACATAAAGCCTAGACTTTATTAAGTAATGTCTTAGTTTGGTACATGTAGAGTACAAGGATAAAGATAAATTTTCAATTAGGGTATCTTGTTTTTGCTGGATTTAAGACCCTACTCAAATAATATACAATCTGCTCATGGCCTTTAGAATTGTTTTGAGCCAAAAGACAACCTATTGACTATATTTATGGTCGGGAGTAAATTTAATTTCTAAGTGGTGGCCTTGTGTGTTTACATTAAATCGGAGGTTTAGAGAGGTAGTCTCGATCTTGTCAGCAATACTTGATGGATGCCTCCCACCTAAACTCTTCCATATCTTTCAAATTTCACCAAGTCAAAGAATTCCTTTGGTTTTGAATTCCCGCTGCTAGAGAGATAAATCTTCTAAATAATTACGACCCAAGAACTTTTTGAGTTCTTTCTTGTTTTGTGGGGCTTTGGCTGAAGTAATAGCTTTTTCTTTATTCTGATCCACTTCTATCACTCTTTAGTGAACTAGGAATCTAAGAAAATTCCTAGCATGAACTCCAAATGCATATTTTAGTGGGTTACGTTTCAACTGATAATGTCTCATCCTTTCAAAGTTTTTCTTTAGATGGTTCACATGCTCACTGGCTCTTTTAAATTTAACCATAATATCATCCAAGTATACTTGCATGTGGTGATGTCACAAAATGCATTCATCTGCTTCGTAAGTCAAAATCCCAGATTTTGAGACCAAAAGTAGGCTGACTAACCATTCAAATGTCCCTATAGAGCCATGAAATCAATTAGAATCTTATTGTAATCAGAGAATCATCCATAAAGGACAACATTCATTATTAGCAGCAAAATCAACTAGCATATCCGCCATGGGCATCACATATGTCCTTCGTGAGAAGAAGACAAATCTCTAAAGTCACACATAAATTCAAGTTTTCCATTTTTCTCATATTGGCACGAACAATATTTCATAATCCATTGAACATACTGTAATCCTAATGAATTTAATTCTCAAGAGTTTCTCAATTTTTCTTTATCTTCGCCTACTTCCTTAGACATCCTTCTAGGTGGTTGCTGACAAGGATGGAACTCGTCCCATGGGAAGTGATGTTCCATAAGACCTCTATCCAACCTTGCCATTTCATCATAATTCCTAGCAAAGCAATCCTTAAATTCCTACAATAGTGATATAATCTTGCTCAAGCCACTGGGTAAGAGAGAACTATGTGGCAATCACAAATCTTCCATAGCGACGAGGTTTGACTTCTCCAGGATCGATCGAGGTCATTGCCTTCCATTCGGAAGGATCATGCTCCAAATATTCAAATTGAATTTCTAAATTTTCTATCTGATTCTCCTTCATAAATTACTTCAGATCCATAAATTCCTTGGAACCACTTCTACAATTTTTCAAGAATTTGCTACAACTTCATTTTGAATTTCGTATTACAATGTCGTGATTCTCTTCATATAAGCATAATTAGTCATCGATTTCTCAATGATCGACCCATTTATCACCCAAAAGCCATGATAGTAGTTATCTTTAGAAGTTTTGCATTGGTCTTGGATTCACTAACATTTCTTGACTCCATGTATATTTTCCATGAAGCCTCATCATTCTTCTCGCTTTAAACTTTATTGAACCAAACTCTTACCATTACTACTTACTACCACATCTTTCCAAAAAAAATTGGTGGAAGGAGGATGGCACACACCAATTGGCATGAATCAAGTTTCTTCCTATCAAAACATTGTAATTAGAAATAGAATTAATCACAAAGAAAGCTAATAAAGAGGTCTTACTCAAATAAATGGCGTCAATAGGAGCACCAGAGTCCCTGAGATTTCCCCAATGAAAGCCACAATACGAATATTTCGCTTCAATTAGTCATCAATGTTCCTTCCTAATGCTCTCAACATCCTTAATGGCATCACATTGACTGCTGATACATTATCTACCAACACCTTGGATACCGGGGTTTTCCATTAGCGGTTCCTGCCATAGAGAGTCCTAATGTGATGTGTCATTTCCTCAGTAGGTTTTTCAAGTATTATCTTCTGGGCCCTGTTTCCTTTAGAAGAGTCAATAGTGATTACCCTTTGACTATCTACTGGAGATTACTCCTTTTCACTTATCAGCTTTTCCATCTCCTTCACTTGAAGAAATCCGTAGTGCTAGAGAAAATGGTATAACATTTCAAAGAAATAGAATTGTATCTATCAGAATAATTCCCAAATCCATTTCTTCAATAGATCAACAGCTAGACTCATCATTCTCTATAGCTTTCCTTCAAATTTTGGTTTTTTTTGGAGTAGGCGTCACAGCTTCTTTCATATTTTATGCTTCTTTTGGCTTTCTCTGTAGCATTTCTTCAAGTAGTTGCCTTATCTCCATAGCTCTATCTCTGCATCCTTCTTTTTTGGGTTCTAATGAGCTTTTGGGGAAATTTCTTATGTTTCGCCAAATGCCATTTTTCTCTAGGTGAGACAAGATGAGGGATTACAAACCTTGAGGCATTTTCCTCCCGAGGATTGTTCACGCTCTTTCCCTTAGAGAAGTATGTCTCCTTTTCAAGAAACATTATTTTCCTCAAGAATTTCTTCTTCTTGATTTCAAGCCGACCAGATGATTGATACGATACTTCATTCTTTTTCTTTTCTTTATTGCATAATTTCATTTTTCTCAAATCATCCATAAGGAACTAAATATTCCTTAAGAATTCATGCATTTTATCCTAGTACTGGGTGAAAACCTTCAATCAGATGGTATTGTTTCAAATCAAGAGGCAATGTATGTTGCTACTGGTGGAAATGGATCCTCATCAATCACCATGGCTTCCTTTTTCCTCAAGGAACCCGTATTTCCTTGTTAACTCGCCTTGATAATACTCAAACCTCCAACAAGAATAAGTTTTATGGTTCCAGGAGTTGTGATACTTACAGTATACTTTTCCTCTAAGCTCATCTTTGTTAGGGAGTTAGTGATCTTATGAAAATGTGATGAATTTCTCCTTCAGTAGGAAATCAAAGAGATTTGCTCAATCTTTGCCACATTGGGGTATACTGTTTGACTCAGGTACGTAGAGGCTTGTGATTTCCATAAATTAGGTGTTTTCTCCCACCATTAGAAGGCAAATAAAATGAACCTATACTCTTAGAGATATGCTACTCGCTTACTTCTTCATTATTAACCTCATGGCAATAAGTTCCTAAGGAGGTCTTTCCTCGTGATTTTCTTCCTAAGTAATTCTTCATACCCTATTACCTTGGCAGAAAGTTCATAGGAAGCCCTAACTCCATACCTTGAAATTTCTTCCCCAACTCTATATCAAGTTCCTTGAGCCATCTTCGATACTGTTGAGACAATTTTTATCTATTCCTCTATTCTTTTGAAATGAGCAATGAATCAATCTGCTGGTTTTCACCCCTTTGGGTTACCCTTGATAGTTCTGTTATGCAAATCTCAGGTTCAGCTCTAAAGAATTGTGTGTGGAATTGTCTCTCCATTTCCTGCCAACTCATAATAGAATGCATCAATGGGCCATATACTAAGTAAAACGCAATTCATGTTAATGAGCGTTAAATAACCCGAAGCTCAAGTAAGGAAATTTGAGAAGCTGGCTACTTACATTGTACCGTGAACCTAGCCACATGCCCAAGGTGGATCGGCTCCATCTTCTCTAAAGAATAAAGAGAATTCTTGTAATTCTATACCTCTATCAGTAAGGATTCTCATTGTCTATTGCTTCCGGGTATGGCTTTAGTACCCTGGAGGTAGGATTGTCAGTTTTAAAGGCTGTATATCATGCAAGGTATAGCTAATACAAAAAATTACAAAAACCAATCCATGGATCATCTTGAACTAACAAAGCCAAATAACTAAGTATCTTATGTGGTGTTTAAGAAAGGCCACTTTTGGTTCTGGTGGCTTCCTTGTAAGAAGATCTGACGAGGGCAGCCTTTTAGAGTGTAGATCCGTAGCACACCAAGTGTTCCAAGTATAGGACCACCTCTAATGGTGATCCACACGAGGGCTCGAGAAGAAACCTCAAGTGAAGTGCTATACTCATCTACGTTGCTAGTCAAGATCAAACCTTTTGTGAGAAGGCTAGAGGCGAATAGAGAAAATGTTTCCTCTTCGAGTGTGAATGACGGCCTCATTTAGGGTTCTGCATGTACAAATATGCTTCAGCCACATGGAGGAAAGAACCATAGTGCCCTCATTAGTTGGGCAATGCATAAATGAATCCCTATGCATAGTGTGCACTTTCATGGGCTTTAGGTCCAAGAATGAGCCTAATGATCCATATGTGGTCATCCAAATGACTCGAGATTCTTCTAATCCCTATTTGGTCCAATCCCTAAGCATTCTTGTTCTATTCGGATATTATCCAAAATACTTTCTCTCGACTTTGATCCTATCAAAGACCATTTTATTCCTTCTTCAAACCTTCTAAGTGTGTGATCCATTAGGTTTCCGGTTATGTTGGCCACTTGAATCAACTCTTAATTCAAGCAAAATGAGCAATATCTAATAAATACATCATGATTCCACTCAATTCAGGGAGAGAATCACAAGGGTTTGACAACAAACCTTTCCATATGCAATATATTGTTCAATGTTATCCTTTCACTCCATATTATACTCGACTTAGTTCAGAGCATGGACTATGCATCAACTCCCACTAGATCGGGGCGTATGCCACCCTAAATTTAAGTGTGTTTTCTTGTCTCTGAGATCCATTACTCAAATAGCATGCCATTAAAGACTATCTTCATGACATATTCACTCTAGCTAAAAATTTCGAGTAATGATCTCTACAAGAGGCCTAGGGTATACCCTCCTTCTGTCAAGAGTGGTGAATCCTTTATTAGCTACTCAATTACCTTCAAATACCTTAAGCTATACCCAATCATCACCCTACAAACAACCTCTTTAGAGGCAACAAGGATCAAAGTCAAAGTATAGAATCAGTACCCAAGATATCCTTGAGCACCTCAAGTCTAAGGATACTTGCACCATTACTATGATGAGACTATCATTGATGATTGAATAGATAATTCATATGATTGTCTCATGGCAGGCCTCCAATGTACTTGACTACTCTTAGCAAGCATCCACATGTCTACTCTAATCATCACAATGATCACGGTTTATGAGACCGATTGCTTGATCAAATCAAAGAGTACAGCATGTGCTAGTATGTCTGGATCAACAATGTCCAGTCTCGTTGATCCTAGGATTAGGGATCATTTAGATACTAACATAATTACACATAATAGGAATCTTACTATCAAGATCACCATCATGATTTCCTTTATGCTATGTAATATATCATGGACTTCATTAATTTGATTTAAGATCGCTATCAATTCATATATTAAATAAACATCAAAGAAATGAATATATGTGTATTATAAGTGAATATAAATCGTACAATAAGTGCTAAAGGTGATTGCCTTTAGAGCACTTCTCTAACAATCGCCTTTATATCTAATACCGTTTGAGAGTACATGAGAATCAAACTTCTTTTGGGGAAGTGGCTTAGTAAGTGGATCAGCAACCGTGGGCACATTCTCTATGATTACATCATGATCACCAATGATTTCTCAAATCAAATGGTATCCTTTGAGTATTAGTTTGGACCTTTGATGAGATTATGGTTCCTTTTGCTTTCACAATTGCTCCATTGTTATCCTAATACTTTAATGCAAGGCACCACTCCTATTTCATAAAATGAATCTCTCGTCTAAACCGCCTCCTTAGCCGCTTATATCTAAGCAATGATGTACTCTAAATAAGTTATAGAATCTATAGCTGTCTCCCTATTTGGAACCTTTCCAACTCGACTACTTCCACCATTCAATGTGAACACATAGGTTGATTGAAATTTAGAGTCATCTCTATTCATATCAAAGTCAGCATTCGTATACCCCTTCACATGAAGATCACTATCTTTATCACCATATATCAAGAATACATTCTTAATCCTTCTCAGGTACTTAAGAATATTCTTGATAGCTACCCAATAACCCTCACTAGGGTCCGACTTGTATCTGCTCGTGACACTCAGAGCATATGATACATCGAGTCTAGTACATATCATAGAATACATGATTGATCCTATAGCCAAAGCATAAGGGATCAAACTCATGTGTGTCCTCTCATCCTGTGTCCGAGGGACACAAGGACCTAAAGAGCAATCCCATGTGTCCTGGGAATGAACCTTCTCTTGAACTGATCAATTCTAAACTTCTTTAGCATCTTTTCTATGTATGTAGACTGTGAAAGACCAACCAACCTTTTAGATCTATCTCTATGGATCTTAATCCCCAAGACGTAGGTTGCTTCTCTAAGGTCTTTCATGGAAAAATTCATGGATAACCAAAATTTGACAAATTGTAAAATCGAGACGTCGTTTCCTATTACAAGTATGTCATCTACATACAATACAAGGAACACGATTGCACTCCCACTAACCTTCTTATACACACATGCCTCATCCTGGTTTTGTGAGAAACCAAACTCTTTAATTGTCTTATCAAATCGAATGTTTCAACTCCTAGATGCTTGCCTCTGTTCCATAAATGGATTTTGAAGCTTACACTTTATTGCCATCTTGGATGTAAAGCCTTCTCCGTCAGGTTACATGCACATCCTCACAGTTTCCATTAAGGAAAGTCATCTTCTACATCAATTCTTCCAAATCTCATAATCATAATGAGCAGCAATGGCTAGAAGTATCCTTATGGATTTAAGCATAAGTACAAGACTAAAAGTCTCATCATAGTCAACTCCTTGTCTTTGATGATAGTCTTTAGACACAAGCCTAGCTTTGTAGGTAACAACCTTACCTTCCATGCTTGTCTTTTTCTTGAAGACCCACTTGCACCCTATGGGTTTTATTCCTTTAGGTGGGTTAACCAATATCCATACTTGGTTTTCATACATGAATCTATTTCTGACTTCATGGCTATGAGCCACTTATCAGATTCTAAACTATTCAGATATTCTTCATAAGTAGTAGGCTCATCATCCTCTATGAGCAAAACGTCATTTTGTTTACTGATGAGAAATCCATATCTCTTTGGAACAACACGTATCCTACTAAACCTACGAAGCGCTTGTGCTTCAAAAGGACTGGCCATATTTTACTTCTGCGCGAATGTCAACCTCAGGTTTAGCCGTTGATTTGCGTCCCGTTTAAGCATCTTCAACTTCTTCAAGCTCAACTGCTTCTCCTTCTATCTCTTAAAAGAAATCCCTTCAAGAAAACAATGCGTGCTTTTGGAACAAACACCTTTATGTTCCAAAGAGTTATAAACTAATATCCCATTGTTTCTTTAGATATCCTGGGCAAACAAACACTTATCAAATTTATTTCTACTTATCTAATATCTCGTTTCACATAGAGTTTGATAAACCCTATACTTTCATATGAGAAAGATGTGGTTTCTTGTTAGTCCATATCTCATACGGAGTAATATCAATCGACTTCTCGATGGGACTTTGCTTTGTGATATAAATGCTACTCGAGTGCATAACCCCAAAAGGGTCAGAAGGTCTCCGCTTGCCTATCAGCAACTTCACCATGTCTAATAAGGTCTGGGCCCTTTCAACCACACACCATTGTGTTCGTTGTAAAGTGGAGTCCATTAGGATTGTATCCCATGATTTAGAAGATAATCCATAAACTTTTGGCTTAAGTATTCACCACCTCGATTAGATCTTAAGTGTTTTAATACTTTTCCTAAGTTGTTTCTCCACTTCAGTTTTGAATTCTTTAAACTTTTCAAAGGCTTCTGACTTGTACTTCATAAGATACAAGTACCCATACCATGAAAATTCATTAGTAAAGGTAATGAAGTAGATGAAACCACCTCTAGCATGCGTGACACGAAACTATATACTATCTTGACTAATAAACAAGATTCGTGATTTGTCGCAGGATTCATAATCAAATGACCCTAAGTTTCCACTTCGTAGCTTAGCCATGCGTCTCTCATATATGGCCAAGGCTACAATGCTATAAATATGAGGGTTTCACATTATCTTGTTTTAATCGTTTGTTGTCATGGACAATTAATATTGGATTAGACATATTTAGTATGTATATACCATTTCATAATGTACCAAAAGCATATAACACATCATTTAACATAATAGAACAACTATTGTTGTTGAATGTTAAATGAAATCCTTTCTTATTCAAACTAGAAATAGAAACAATGTTCTTTGTTAAAGTTGGTACATAATAGCAATCCTCCAAAGATAAAATAAGTTCATTAGGAAGTGTCAGAATTTAAGCCCCTATGGCTAAAGCTACAACTCTTACCCCATTGCCAACTCGTAAATCTGACTCTCCCTTGTTGAGCTACCTATTATCTCTTAGTCCCCACACATTAGTGCATATGTGAGAACCACAACCGATATCCAATACCCATTGATTATTATCAAAAAGAGTAATAACCTTAATGACAAACATACCTGAAGTAGACGGGGTATCCAAAGCCTTCTTCTTCAAGGACCAAAATAGGCTTTGCAAATCATCCTCCACTGACCATCTTGGCCACAATGGTAGCAAGGGCCTTTTGGTGCTGCCTCCTCAACCTTCTTCTTGGTTACACCTCCATTTGCTCTCATGGGCTTTTTTTTTTTTCTTCTTCTGCTCTTAGAACCTTCTTAAACAAAGAGTCCACAAGCATCACAGTTTTAGCCTCCTTTTTCAAGGTGGGCGAATGTCTTTGTGTGGATCGATCAAATTCTTAAATGGAGGTTCTTTGCTTTGCATCTGATAATTAAGCACAAACTAAGCAAAATTATTGGTCAGGCTGGACATAATCAAGTCTATACTTAATTCATGGTCCATTACAAAACCCAGTTAACCCGATCTGTCAATATTAGTATTCATCTTCAGTGCATGATGCACTAGAGATGTCCCCACTTGCATCTTGGTGCTAAAGAACAGCTTTGAGGCCTCGAACCTTTTGAATCTCGCATGCTTGCCACAAATCCCTAAGATGGATGACTATGTCACCTGAGTCCATTGTTTCTCACAGACTGCTTGATGGTCATAGATGCAAGTACATTACAAATCCTGCTATCTCGCTATCAACTATATGCTTTGATACGCATTTTGATCACACCAAATGCACTGTGCCAAGTGGGATTTGAGAAGGGTCATTAAGGATATAGGCTATTTTTTCATCCCTGAGAACAATTTTTTGGGTTTCTGAACTAATCCAAGAAGTTCGAGCCTGTCAATTTGTTGTTATCCAAAATGGATCATAGGTTCACGTTTGAAGACATGATGTTGGTTCTAACTACCTAGAAGTAAATGGAGATATTGTTATATTGTACTTAAAGTACAGATTATTACGGCTTCAATAAACGAATTATGGCTCCCACTATTTTATTGCGGACTCATAGCCCTCATTATGAACCTGAGAGAACCTATATGGAAGTTCTCCTAGTGGGTTGATATCCAATCTCACCTTAATGACCTTGGGTTTACCCAATAAGTCACCTCAGATCAAAAGGTAGGTATCATACGTACCAATTGCATCTACTTGCAATTATCGAATCCAATGTTATCAACTGATTGATGTATGCACCATCGTTATTTTATCAACTCTTTGACAAGTGTACATCTCTTATATACACTACCCAACTTGTCTCCAAGCCTACTGAATTGGTTTACCCCAACAAAACAATAAGCTCGATTAAACCTGACTCATTAATCCGAAAACATGTTTCCATGGTTTGAACATATTCGAGTCGAGAGAGCTTGGGTTTACCTAACAACCACAACTTTAAAAGAACTCTAGTTCTAGTCATATTAATGGAAGACTTAAGGTTTAATGTTGTTTAACCGAGGGATTTCTTATTTAAGTCTCATCATTTTATTAATAAGCATGCATTTATAGTCTTTTCATCATATGAAACAATATACTAAAAGATAGTTCAATAACTATATGTATGGTTATGGACTTCTCTAATGTCAATTCTCAAGCCATGAAGGAACTGACTAGGTCAAACCTAGGATCTATGAATTACATCCCCAAAAGGGAAATAAATAATTCAAAATTACACCCTTCATTTAGGTCTTCTTTCTTCATGGCGAAAATTTCCTTCTACTCCTTTGCTCCTTGCATTTCAATCTAACCTAATCCTATGCAATCTAATTACATTCAGAAAGAGAAGGCCTCTGGGTTACATTTGAGGGGGAATAAGGTAAGAAGAGAATACAATAGAGATTGATAGAGAGAGGCAGGGACTCACAGGCCATATTTACCAGAAAAGAAAAACATGCATATGCTCAATCATCATTAGGCTCAGTCCATAACCAGCCATCATGCTTGTTCCATACACCCTTAGCATACATCTATGTATCAATATTAGATAATGGCATCCTAAGTTACATTTTTTTAAAACTAAAAACACTCGGCCCAACCTTTGTCACCAAGGCCCACTCTTTGTTCTTGAAACTAAGATTGCTAAAATGTGTAGTACAATTCACTAAGGCCCATATGAAATTTTAAAATGAGTATTATATTTAATCAAATTAAATTAAAATCTAAGTTCCATTATTAATTTATAATTAATCTGCTCCTTTTAGAGCATGCCAATTTATGCCCTTGAATAATTCAGTTAAAGCTTGTTGTCCACCTTTTCTGGGCATACCAAAATGCATGATTTTTTTGTAAAATCTAAAAACATTATTTTTAAAATTCAGAAAATTATTTTGCAAGCTTCTAAAAATATTTAACATCCAAAGTTTTGGAAAACTGCTCTAAGGGCTAGAACGAAAAATTGCCTACCCAAATGAATTTTACAAAATCGGGTTGGCTAGGCGGACACTACAGCCCAGCCTAATTCGTGTAGCCAACTTATTTTAATTTTTAAAAATTCAATTTAAATTAAAGTATAAAATCAAATTTAGAAAGTATATATTTTACTTAAAAATCAAAACATGGAATTATCTTGTCAACAATTTCAAAAAAATAAACACTCCATTGCTGCATCCGAACGCTAAAAACAGTAGTTCTAAGTTTAAAGGATTTTTTCTAAAATTTCGAGACCAATCTGACCACCATACTCTAAAAAAAAAAATATCTCAGATGAGTCTAAATATTATTTCCAATATCAAATCTCGAAAATAACATGTCCAAGAATTTTAAAATCAAAACTCCACCGATGCACCCATGAACATCAAACTACGGCAAATCCAGTTCAAACAATCTTTAAAAAACAAATATTAAAAACAAATTATGTATGATTTGATCGAGCTAAGACCTCATAACACATCTTACATGTGTCTAAACTGTACTCATGACCAAATCATGAAAAAGTACAAACCTTTTTATCAAAACATCAAAAACACGCACAGCATGGCTACATAATAGATTTTCGGCAATCTCTCTTTCAAAAACGATTTCATGTTTGAATCTCATTCAAAAATATTTTTCCAAAATCCTTAATCATTGATATTCTTCTAATAACAAAGATCAACCATAAAAAATCATAAAATTAAATCCTTTAAAAAAATGTTTTTGAAGGTTGAAAAACCTTAGGTGCCGAAATCAACATGCTTCTTCAACAAAGATCGACCTTAATGATTTACGGTGGTTTTAATACCATTGGTTTTTGTATAGTCAGACATCACACGCATGCGATGAAATACAAAATTTTGTACAAAAAACCCCATCCACGATCAATCTCAATCATCAAAGTCAAATAACTAAGCATTCCATAGGTGTTCGAGAAAGGTCAGACTTGGTTCAGGCTTCCTTCTTAAAGAAGATCCGACGAAGGCAGCCTCTTGGAGTGTAGATCCGTAGCACACCAAGTGTTCCAAGTATAGGAACACGGTGATCCACACGAAGGTTAGAGAAGAAAACCTCAAAGGTAATGGCTAAGGATTTGATCTACGTCGCTAGTCAAGATCAAACCTTGGCATGGCAGGCGTAAGAGGAAAACATTTTCTCTCTTCTTCAGCGTATGAATGACGTCTCTCATTTAGGGTCCAGATGTGTGGCTTAAATATAAGCCAAACACATATAGGCAAGGACCATAGTACCCCTCATTAAAGGGGGGAGAGGACTGCATACATGCATCCTTATGCATATAGTGTTCACCCTCATGGGCTTTAGGCCTAAGAATGAGCCCAATGACCCATGTGGTCATCCAAATAACCCCGAGATTCTTCTAATCCCTGTCCAATCCCTAAGTATCTTGTTCTATTTGATCTTATCCAAATTACTTCCTACCTTAGATCCCATCAAAGACCATTTTATTTTTCTTCGACCTTCTATGCGTGATCTAATAGTTTCCGATTATGTTGGTCACGTGAATT
>JAEQBH010004635.1:0-232967 GCA_016808115.1 Tetrastigma voinierianum
TCGCACCTTCGAGCATACGAGCTAATACTCTCCATGTGTGGTTTCAGCCCGCGAGGAATGTGTAAGAATACGGCAAAGAGCCGACGGGAACCAACGAGCCTACTACGGCCTGACTAGGGAAGACGTAGTCTTGTTTGGCTCTACTTAGTAATCCGCTCGAGGGAATACCTTCCCTGACCTCCCAGTGTCCGTAGGACCCTCCTAAATCTATCAGTGGGACATAATATCGGCTTCGATTAGCCATGAAAGCCCATCTCGGGAGAGTCCACAACAACTATTGCCTACCCATTTGAACCCTCGTCGGTTGGGTGTTGATCAACTTCACCAACCACTTCAGGGGTAGCATCCGTCGACTCTTGAAACCGGCAACTCGTCTGGCGCTCGTGCTTCCTCGAAGTTTTGGAATGTCACCATCTCATCCTCCTCTTCTCCCCTCTCGCCAGCGTGGAGGGTGGGGCGGCTAGATATTGAGGCAACCCAAGGGATAAAGCAACCCAAGGGATGAAATCTTCCACCCCCGCCCCGTGGCGCCAATGCTCGTGCACCCGCCCCTCTTCGACAAATAGCTGGACGGGATTCCTTTTTCGTAAAAGGAGGACCCTTGAGACGACTACCCCTATCAACCTTCTTAGATGCTTGGGGGCGTGGCCGAACTCTCCCACAAAGAAGGTTGTTCTGCTAAAAGACCGGATCACCGCCTCCACCAACCACCTCTAGCCTCACAAATTGGCTGGAGATGAGCCAGTACTAAATTCGTAAGGTCGGCAATGATCGTAATGCTCGCCTCCTATTTCTCGAGGGAAGAGGGCGTGGAATAACTGGAAGAATATAAGGAGAGGGATTGCAACTCAATTCACGAAGATTCCTCACAGTTAAGAGAATTTCGTGATGTCATTCCCTCTCAGAAATTTCTAGCAGTTTCTGAATATTCTTAAAGCCATCTTTCCCTACCCAGTTTACCAGTCTACCTCTCCGACTTTTCCCTACACGAAAAAGTATTTATTAAGAAAATTATTAGGATGGACGTGCAACGACATATAAAAACGACATGCAAATCCCATAACGTGAACACACCTGGGAATCCCATTGTTCGGTTCAAAGTAAACGGGAGATCAGGAGAGCCCGAGGTCTCATACCACAGTCCTCTGACCAAGATCACGCCATTCGCAACAAATTGCAGTCGGGGGCTTTGGGCTGACAACAATAGTCGGCCTCCATGTGCTAGCTTCAAGGTGTAAATAAAGTAGACCTCTACCAACGAAATATCAAGTTGGTACAGGAGGTTCAGTACGCTACACCCGACCAAGATTCGAATGACATTCGAATGGATAAGAGTAAGCGGCGCTCCGGAGAAGTGGAGGAACTGCTTGATTAGAGACGAAACAAGGAAGCCGGCCCTGGCTATGAAGTTGTTCTTGTAGTAAAATATATTGCATCAAATGCTCTTCACTCTGATAATGATCACCCGACCGTCCAAAATTCAATATTGATATTGTCGAATTGGCAAACAGACCTTAACCCTCCACGGACATAGAAGAAATGATGCCGCTTAGATAAGGCAACCTGGCCAGCCCTTCGCACCCACCAGCATAAGTCTCCTCTTACCTCGCCATACCGCAGCGGCACAACAACAAAAGGGACGTGAGGAAATGGGAGCCGCTCCATGCCGTAATACCAACCGGTGTGCGAGAACGCACATGAACCCACCAAACCGTGGAAAATCCTACTTAGCATATCCAAAAACACCTCCACGCTCCCCGCCACGGACACATGCCAAGAATCGGAATCTAAAAACACGTAACCCTACATGGGACAAAAACAAGGCTTACCTGGAAGACAAGGGAAGACGAATGCCTGAAAAGACTATCCGCAAAACACGTAACCTACAGCGAAGTATCAGCAGAAGCTCTTGAACGAAAGGGAAACAAGAAAATGGTGTAGACACGATAGGAGCGGGTAAAATCCAATTATGATTCCCTAAGAATAAGGCTTCTAGCACCTATAGTTGCATTAAATGCGCCACTAACTCATCACTCTTCCAAAAGATTTGAATCCTGACGACGCTTCACTTACAAGGGGATAGTGAACGAGTGTGGGTCAAGTTTGTGGGCCCCCAAGCTAGTGCCCTTATGCCCCCCTAACATATGGGCTTAGGCCGAACAACCTAGCCGGCCCAGTTAGGAACCGTAAGAGTCGATTTATCCTCGAATTCATCAACATCAAACGCCATAATCCTTGTCCCAAGAGACTGGTCAATGTTAATGACCGGTTAGCCGAGCACAATAAAAATAAGGCGAAATAAAACACAAAAATTTCTAGAAGCGCAATTTCATTAATTACACCAAATGGCGTTCATAATTACATAACACATTCGGGATGAAAACTGAGCCTAATACAATTACATAACCCATCCGGGATGAAAAATGAGCCTCAAACAATTACATAACCCATCCGGGCTGAAAACTGAGCCTAAGAAAGATGAGAAAGTTGAAGAAAAATCCTAAGAAAGAAAAAGAAGTGGAAGAAGAAGGCTAAGCAAGAAGAAAAAGCTGAAGAAAAGGCCCCGCCACATGTGCAGCAGAAAGTCAAGGAAGAGGCTAATAAAGAAAAAAGTTATCAAGCAAAAGAGGCTAAAGATGAGAAAGCCTCACCATTTCTAGCAAGATGATTGCCAAGAGGCTGAAAACAGGGGCATACAAGGAGCTTTATCTCGAAATATGGAGATAGACTATCAATTGTAGGGGTGTTCTCTATCCGAGTTTTGAACCACCCAAGGGGACATATAAGGCTAGAAAAGACCCCTCCAAACATAAATTAGCACGCTCCAACACGTTCCCTGTAGCCATCGGCCGACTTCTATCAACATCACATTCAGCCCAGGAGCAATCAGAAAAGCCCGATAATAGCAGCATCCGCCAATGTTTAGCTATGCACATCCACCGAAAACTCAAAACCAGCCAATGAGATGAAAACCCATCACCCTGCAACCTTTATAGGGGTTACAAACCAAAGTGGGAAACTCAAAAATCCGTACTAAATGCATTACCAAAAATAGAAAACTCCCCGTAAACGTGCACATTGGAACACGCAAGCATTAACGATCCCCCGTTCCCAATGACAAACAGGTCAAAAACACGGTATTTTTCCAGTCAATGAAGATTGAACTCCCCAGCCGGAAAAAAGGGGGCATTGTGGGTACCATGGCTTTTGGCCCATCATTCCTACCATAGCCCATGGGACGGATTGGGTTTCTCCACAGGAGGCCCAAGTATCTCTCATTCAAACATGGGCCCTCGAATCCACGGCCTAAAGTCCGGCCAGGGGTATATACGATCACAGCCAAAGGCCTCCAGAATTAAGTTGCTCAAGCACGCCCTCTTCTAGCCAACTGTCGTCTCTAAGAAGATGGTCATCCAATAATTTCTCGGTTGATCCCTTGCAGCTCAAGAATATATCCTCCCCCAATCCTCGTACGGAACCGCCCTTAAAATATTCAAACGATCCTTGAAGCAGAAGACACGGACAATTTAGTTATCCAAAAGGAAAAACAGTTGAAGCGCAAGTGAAGTGTCTGCCTCCCTTCCATTTCGAAAACCAATCACCCACTTTCCATAGAAAGTGGATCATCATCCTCCTTAATAAATAAGGAAGCAATGACAACGAAAGGTATATTACAATATACACCTGCAAGACTGACATTTTTTGTGCTCTCTATCTCTTTGTCTAACTTAAGCATCGAAGAGCCGGCCGGCACACCACCGCTGGTACCTTGTATGTTTTGCAGGTCCTTACTGCCAGGTTAATGCCCTGACGATCCGGTGACTGAGAATCCAAGAGACCACAATCTTTACGAATAATGTTTGGTTCATGAGAAAATGTGTTTGATTTTAATGTGTTTGCTTGCAAGAAAAGTCTCTGTTTACTTCAATTTTCTTGCGCTACATAAATTTTCGTTTTCCTGTTTATCGTATTTCATTTATTTCGATCAAAGAAAGAATTATCTTTACGTATAACCCATAACCCTGTTTGGTTCGTGAAAATGTGTTTTGATTTTAATGTGTTTGTCAAGCCAAGAACGTATGCTATTTGGTTCCCAAGAAAATCAAAGCAACTTAGGCTTTTTCTTGCGCTACATTGATTATTGTTAAGTTTTCGTCTTCTTGTATTGCAATTGTGTTTGATTTTAAAGTGTTTGGTTGCCAAGAACGCTGCCGTTTGGTTCCCAAGAAAATCAAAGTAACTTGGGCTTTTTCTTGCGCTACATAGATTAATGTTAAGTTTTCGTCTTCTTGCATTGCAATTGTGTTTGATTTTAATGTATTTGGTTGCCAAGAACGCTGCTGTTTGGTTCCCAAGAAAATCAAAGTAACTTGGGCTTTTTCTTGCGCTACATAGATTAATGTTAAGTTTTCGTCTTCATGTATTGCAATTGTTTCAATCAAATATTTGGAACCATCCTGATTATCGTGTGTTAACAATCAACAAATATTTGTTTATCTGCCAAGAAAAATTGATTATCTTTTTCTCCTCTTTTCACGCTAAATTCTGTTGATTCTGTCATCTAACATGTAATTTTCTGCTAATTTTCTTTTTGTGGATTCTGTGTAGTACATTGTTTAGTTCCGAAAATTTTGAGTGGAAATGCAGTGGAAAGAAAATTAGGAGGAAAAGTAAGAAAAAAATGAAGAATAATAAAAAATAGTTAAATCATGTATATTAATGTTATTTGAATTTTTGACACTACTAGAGTACTTTTCCGTGAAACTTAGTGAGAAATATAAGAGAAAAATGGAAGGGAATAAATGTTTCACTATATCTATAAAATAATTTTTATACTTAAGTAAGAGAAAATTATTAAATTTACGAAAAGGGGAAAATATAAAATAGATTTCTTTTTTTTTTTTTTAAATTTTCATATATAATCATTCTCATTAGATCTAATCCTTTTATCATCCTTATCCCTATACCACTTGAGTTAGGCCTAAGGGCTAAATATTTTTATTGGTAATCCTCAAGGGCTAATGAATCAAATTAACCTTTGTCAAAGTTTAACTCATAACTAAACATGATTAGCATAAACTAATTTTTTCTCTAATTAGAAATGTTTAAGGTTAAGTATTAAGACGGTTTAAGTTATTACTACCTGTGTTTAAAATATCCGATATATCGCCAATATATCAAATATCGGTAAAGGGCGATACAATATCAGCAATTAATAATCGTTTGAGGAAAACATTGGAAAAAAATCAGTAATGTGACACCCCAAAACCGAGGATCCCATTGACAACCCGTCAACCCATGGAATTCTTGTGGATTTCGGTTAACCCGATACCACACTGTTGTGTCCCATTTATCGGGATCCATATTTTCACAAAAATCAAGCAGAGTCTCTTTTGTTCGAGGAGTTTTACCCAATATACAACCTATATAACAAAATATGCATGACCCATCCAGGGTCTCAACAGAAGTAGTAATGACCCCACAGGGTCCATTTGTCCATATCCACAATATACAACTATATCACAATAGTCCATAAGAGTTTATTACAACACTCTTATACAGAACATATATTAAATCTAGCTTGTTCTAATATAGTTTACAAAAATATTTATCAAAGCCACATCATGGCTTCCTTCAAAATCATTAAATTTCGAATGAGCCGTCCTCCGATGTCGCACCCGAAATACGGCCCCACGACAGTATGAGCAATGCCCGGCAGGAGAATAATTTCTGCCAAGGGCTACCCCCACCTAAGCTGCAATACGCAATGCCATTTCACACATTCGAAAGAAAAACATACACATTCCTACTCAAACGCTCATAATGCTACGCACGAGAATGTGACTCGCCCTCGTCCCATGTCCCGAAGTCCTCAATCGACTTTTACACATGCATATGTCAAGTGTGAAAACCATCATTTATGTTCTATCAATGACCATTTTTCCAAAACAAAAGCTTTTTTGTTTTATAAATCAAAATCCATTGGACAAACTCTGATATTCACTTGTTTTTATCACATCCCGTGTGTTTTTGTGGGTAGCGAATTTCCAGGGTCTCATCGCAGGCCTCGCATGCTTTCCGACACTATCACGAACTTTCATCACTGGATACATATGTCTGACCAAGAATACCAGGTTTTTCACCCGAGGTGGTATCTATCCCTTCTTGTTATACCCAACACACATTTTTCATTTCCCTTTTTTTTATGCGACCATGAGACTCATTTTGGACGTTGTCCCATTTTACTGAGCCCACCATCGAACACCAAACACGATGTCGATCTACCATGTACTCACGACATACCATCAAACATCAAACACAGTGTCGATCTCTACTATGCACTCACACCCATGTCATGTGATGTCCTGTGCATAAATGCAATGCAATGTCATTGCATGTATCTCATGCTACATGCACAATGAATGTCATGTGCAACAATTCAAAACCATACTTCATGCCAAGTATCATGGATAATCATATTTAATACATATAATTATTCCCATTTAATTTCTATATGTCTAACACATATATCTTCACATGCTTCACAATACAATAAACATGTTATTCACTTTCATGCATCTCAAGCATATATCAACACCAAGCATCAATCATATACGCAAAGATAACTTGGTATCCTTTACCAATTGTGGCATAGAGATGCTCACAAAACATTCCACACAACAAGCCATAACATACCATAGGATAGTTCTGAGCTCCTGCCGTAAAACTAGCCCCTGAATTACCCAAAACTGGACACAAACCATTAAACACCCAAGCTGTACATTCCAAAACAACCATAACTCAGAAGAGAGGTCCGAGTTTGGTGATTCAAAAGCCTAACATCAAGTTCTCAGATAGAGCTAAAATTCCCTTGAAGGATACTAGTCTAAATTCTCACTTTTTCCCAATCGAAAATCAGTCCCAAAAATATGGACTATAGGTTCAACCAAAACAGGGCAGCTGTTGTAGTCCCGAAAAATGGACCATAACTTAGGTTATAGAGATCCAATTTAGGTGATTCAAAATCCTAACATCAAGAACTCAGATAGAGCTAAAATTTCCTTGAAGGATACTATCCAAATTCTTACTTTTTCCCAACCAAAAATCAGTCCCAAAAATATGGATAGTAGGTTCCACTAAATGTAAGTGTACTTGTAAGACCCGATAAATTCCAATTTCGAAAATGGCAAACTGTAATTTCGTTATAAAAATTGTAATTTCGGTTAAAAATCCGAAATTTATTCTCTGGATCTCGGATGATGAAACGGATTTCACCGTTGGAATCTTTTCGTGAAATCTAACTAGCATGTCGACTTCTCGTCGACTCCGAGACGTTTCGAATTTACATCGTTTTCAAGGCATCGCTTCAAAGTCAGAAACGATTTTCGATGCCACAAAAGTCACATATAACACGTACTCATGTGCCATAAGTGGCATGAGTAGAAAAATGATGAAAATGGACGGCCGAGATAGTGCCGAATGTCAAAACTGGGAAAAGAAGGGACAAAATGGTCATTTAGAATGTCTTAAATGATAATAAGATAAAAGTTTGCATAGTACTCATCTTGTAACGCCCCAAACCCGGGGGTCCGTTGACTACCCGTCAACCCGCGGAATACAAGTGGATGTCGGGTTACCCGACGCCACTTCAGAAAAATTCCGGGCAGTCTTTGCACTGAGAACTCTACCTAAATACAAGACTAGCATATACCAAGGTTGGGTCTCCAAAACAACAATCACATGAGTAGAAACGTCTCAGCCCATAATCCAATACTCATAAACCTACTAACTATATACGATAGTTACAAGAGTTAAAATTTTACTCTTATACAACACATATTCAAATCTAAAATTCTAATACATGTAGTACATCACAAAACCAAAGCCACAACCCGGCTTTCTTCTTCTAAAGCGCCCTCTAGATGAGCCGTCCGCGCCCCCGCACTGGAAAAGAATAAATCCCACGACGGGTGAGCTTATCGTCAAGAGTGGAATCACCCTAAATGGGCTACTCTCCACCTAAGTGCATATAATTAAAATAAACACACATTCAAGCAAATGTGGCTGATCCTACTTGAATGTCTACATTTAATTAACCTGCATCCCAGTCCTCACCGACTCTCTCACACTCGCCTAAGCCTTGTATGAGAATTATTGTTTTGTTAGTGGACAACCCTCCGATGTATATATATCAATTGGGCCGCTCCGACGATTGATATATTATTTGTTGTGGACTACCCTCCGATGAATATCAATTGGGCCGCTCCGACGATTGATATTTTTCGTTTGGACTACCCTCCGATAATGAATATTTTTAGACAACCCTCCGAACCATTTTCTCTAGACTCGTCTCATGCACTAACCCCTATAGTCCTAGGATGTTCCAGTGCATATGGAATGCATGTATGCCAATTCCAATACGGTCTAATTCACATGCAAATATGTACATGAATATATTCACATAATCATGTTATGTAATTATCATTTCAAACATCAAAATTAGCTCACTGTATTTAATGATCAAACACAAAGAATTAGGATTCAATTACTGAATTAAACCTCATATTTTCACAAATTATATTTTGTGAAAATTATTGCGCCTGGGAACAAAAGAAACCTCGCTTATCGCTCCTATCAAACATTAAATCACTCCGCTCACTTTGCGAACCCGTATTTCTCGGCCATTTCCGACCTCAATCAAACCAATACATGATTTATGGAACCATTCATCACACATTTAACCCAAACAGTCCGTAGAACTGATACGGACTGCTCGTGGGTCTCAACCCAAACATTTCGATTCCAAGAGATTTGGAACCGATCAAATCCGCCGCTCAAGGCCCCAACCAACCGAAACATTTTACATGGTACTTAAACAAAGAATAAAACCGGCAGTAGAGAAACCCCTACTCTTTGAGTTTGTCAAAACTCACAAATCCGGTACCCACGCTAAGCCCTCTCCGCGTAGAGCAGTTCTCCTTCTTGTCTCAGGTCGCGACTGGCCCATCTCTCCCGAAAATCTGCAGAGGTTACACTCTCTCTCAAAACCAAAAAAAAAAAAAAAAAAATCTAACCTCCTGTAAGTTCTCCTTTTCTTTTCCTTCCTCCCCACGTTTTCTCCCTTTTGATAAAGGAAGAGGACAACTGTTCACTATTTTGTCATTTTCCTCATTTAAATCAATTTCTATAATGACATCTATGTCCTTCTTTCCTTGCTGACATTCTATCTCGGTCATTCATTTTATCATTTTCTACTCATACCACTTCAGTGGGCAATATGAGTACGCGTTATATGTGAATTTCGTCGCATCGAAAAATCAATTTACAGACTTAAATGATGCCCTCGTAAACGGTCAACTCCGAATTGCTCGGAATTCTACGAAATTTTACGTGCTAGCTAGATTACGAGACGATTCCAACGTTGAAATCCGCTTCTGGCCATCCGAGATTTGAGAATAAATTCGATTTTAACCGAATTAATAATTTCAGAATCGACTTACGATTTTGCCCTTTTTCCATAAACAACTTTCTAAGCCTTACACATCTTCTCAAATTGAAAAGAGGAGAAAACGTGAAAAGCTGGGGAATTTCTACAAAGCAAAAATGGTGTGGATTTTTAGAGCGAGAGAGAGACTCTCTCTAGGTTTATACGATCCGGGATCACTGAATTGCCTGGGACAAGAAGCAAAGCTGCTCTACGCGACGAGGCCTACGCGTGGGCTCCGGTTTTGAGGATTTTTGACAAACTCCGTGATGTAAGGGTTTCTCCCTACTTGGTTTTTATTCTTTATTTAAGTACTTTGTTAATGTTTGAGTTGAATGAGGCAGTGAGGGGCCGTTTGATCGGTCCCAAATCTTGGGACCGAATTGTTATAATTTTGAAAACCCAAATGGTGCAGCCCGTGACTGTCCAAGGCTGAATTGGGTTGTTAATTGTGCATTTATATGTTAATGCATGCTTTGATGTGTATGAGGTCGGAAATAGCCGTGAAATTCGGGTTCACTAAGTGAACCGATGATCAGGATTAGCCTGAATAAACCCAGGCTCTCACTCATTCTCGATAATAGTGTTCACAAAAATAATTTTTTATGAAATAATGTTTAGTGAGTAATTCAAATGGAGTTGCTCTGTTTGATCATTATCATTGAAGCACTTTGATGTAATTGATGGTGAAATTACATGACATGTTGTGTGATTTAAATTATGAATATATGCATGATTATATTTGCATGTGTTATAAAATTGAATGGAATTGGCATCATGCATTCCATATGCACTGGGGCACCCTAAGACGATAGAGTGAGTGCATGCAATTCTCGAGAGAATTTGGCCTCGAGGGCTGTCTAAAAACAATGAATATCGAGGGTAGTCCAAATAAAAATATCAATCGTCAAGTCGCCCAATTGATATACATCGGAGGGTAGTCCATACATAATATCACCGTCGCAGCATGTACCCAATTGATATATACATCTGAGGGTTGTCCACAAACAAATAAACATAATAATTTCATACGAGGCTTAAAGCAAGTGGAGGAGTCGGTGAGACTCCTGGGTACGAGTCGATGTCAGACATCTGGCAGGATCATGTATCATTAGAATGTGTGTTTACTTGGAACATTGCATAAGTACTAGGGGGAGAGTAGCTCCACTTAGGGTGATTCCACGAGCATTAGCTCACAATCAGCCGAGGGACACTAGCCTTACAAGTACAGAGCGGCGAGGAGATTGGTTCATCATAGAGGTTTGCTTAAAGAAAGCCGAATGTGGCTTTATGGTTTTGTGGTATGTATTAGAATGTTCTAGAATTTTAATATATGTTACAAGAGTAGATCATTAACTCTTGTAACCATGATATATAGTTAGGATGTTTTAATGAGCATTGTTTATGGGCCCAAGTGGTCTGCTTTAATTATGTGGATGGATTATATTGATAGATGGAATATATGTTGTGAGTGTATAAATGCAGTGGGCCCAAGAGGTCATTTACTCAGATAGTTGTATAAAAGACCCTCAAGTGGTCATTGATGTTGATTGGGACAAAGTTATATAATAGTGATGTATTTCAGAGCTCCCGCATAAAGGAGACCCGATTCGAGAAATGTCGGGTCACCACACCACGAGTGCTCTGGTCACGGGTGCAGTCAACCCGACCCCTGGATTTGGGCGCCACACGCCTTGTGGCACCCGAAAAATGGACCATAACTCACTATAGAGGCCAATTTGGGGTGGATTCAAAACCCAACATCAAGTATTCGATAGAGCTACAATTTCCCTAGAAGGATACTATCCAAATTCTCACTTTTCTAACCGAAAATCAGCCCCAAAACTCGGACATCATATAGGTCAAAATGTGGCACTATTCTTATAACCCATTATTCGCCAAACACTCCTTTGGGGCAAAAGGCCAAATAGCCCGAGGGGTATTAAAACTCAACCAAACAAATTTGTATATAATGGAAAATAAATCCAAAGTATGAAGAATCTCTACTCACATGAAGAAACTCTAAGAAGTCTCATTTTGACTACTCCTAAACCCAAAACCTTGATTTCAAACTCGCTTGAATTCGATGAAACCCCGTATGTTTTCTGCATCTAATGTAGCCCTCATCGAGTAGATGAACTTTCGTTTCTGTCCGACAAATTCGAATCGATGTAACTCCATGATCAAGAGAGAAGTTTGATTTTTTTTTTTTTCTTTTTCTCCCTCTCTCTCACGACTCAGACCAGAAATCTGATGTTCTTTCTCTCCCCAAAATCATTTTTTTAACCCTTGTTCTTAACCCTCACTTTAAGTCGACATGCGTGGCCCAGACGCACGGTCCACGAGACCATCGTGCCTCGTCACTAAACAATTTATTGTAGTCTCGGCCAAGTTCAATTTATTTAAATGAACTTAACTGAGTTATTTCAACTCGAGATTCTCATAAAAATCTTGTCTCCGAGTCACTAGACACCCAGCACCTCGAAAACGTGGAAGATTCCAACTATCTCTAATTCACGAAACTGGGCTTTTGGGCAACTAGATTTCATGGTGACAATTCCAATGGTGAAGTCCGTTTCATCATCCGAAATCTAAAAAATTTCAAGTTTTCAACCTGTACTACAACGGCAAATTACCGTTTTTCCATTTTTCCCGGGTTTTACATTCTTCCCCCTTTAAAAGAATTTCGTCCTCGAAATTCACACACATATACACATTCAATATCACATGCATATGCAACTGTCATTTCAATATCAATGACAAAACGCACTCTCCATCCTCAAACAAGAAAGGATAATTGGCGGCTGTATCATGTCCTCAAGGCTCCCATGTTGCCTCTTCCACCTCGCAATGCTACTATAACACACTTTATAAGCCTCACAATTCTTCCTCCTTGCAAACCTCGGTTTCGTTATCCACACACGCACGGGGTCCCTCCTTGAAGGTCCCATTCGCATCAACAACCAACTCGCCCCAATCCGCTACATGAGTTGGATCTGGAGTGTACGTCGGGAGCATGGAGACATGGAATACCTCGCGGACACTCGATAAACTCGGTGGTAATGCCAACCGATACGCAACTGTGCCCACCCTCTCAAGTATCTAGAAGGGCCCGCTAGGTCTCTGCGATATAGCTTCCCCGCCATCAACCCGATCACTACCTCTAGGCATCACCTTCAAGAAGACGTGATCACCTACCTCGAACTCTAGAGATCGACGTCGTCTGTCAACGTAGCTCTTCTGCCGACTCTAAGCCGTGAGAAGATGTTTCCATATCAAATCCACCTTCTTAGAGATGTCTCTAATCAAATCTGAACCCGTGATGGATCTCTCTCCCACCTCCGTCCAAACAAATCAAGATTTCTTTTCTTATTTTTGTTAGCGGTGCATAATGCTAAACACTAATAAATACGTCGAACTATCATGTCTATTTATTTTTCAACCCTAAGGTTATGTTCTAACTTAGTATTCATCATTTACTATATACATCCCGTCATGCATATATTTCACAAAATTTGTAACACACAAACATTGAGCATGTTAGAACACAAAACATATAATGCACCCCATGCAATGATCTAACTCATGCCCAACAGTCCTAGGTATTCGTGTACCTAGACTTTTGATATCTAGAATGGAGACGAAAGCTAGTATCGTGACCATACTTGTGGATACCACACCCAAGCTCCTAAAAATCGCTACCTAAGCTCTAATACTGTTTGATGCCCCAACTGGGGTCCCGTTGACAACCCACAACCTATGGGAATTTATTTTGATTTGAGTGACCCGATACCACATTGTTGTTTCATTTATCAAGATCCATATTTTTCACAAAAATCGGTAGAGTCTCCTTGTTCGAGGAGCCTAATTCTTCTAATATACAAACTATATAACAAAATATCCATGACCCATCCAAGGTCTCAACAGAAGTAGTAATGACCCCACAAGGTCCATCTGTCCATATCCACAATATACAACTATATCACAATAGTCCATAAAAGTTTATTACAACACTCTTGGACAGAACATATATTAAAACTAGCTTGTTCTAATATAGTTTACAAAAATATTTATCAAAGCCACATCCTGGCTTCCTTCAAAATCACGGCCTTGATGAAGCGTCGTCTTTCAGTGTACCACCTGCACCTGAAATATAGTCCCACGACGGGGTGAGCAATGCACGGTAGAGAATAATTCCTACAAGGGCTACTCCCCACCTAAGTGCACATGCAATGCCATTTCACACATTCAAGTAAACATACATTATTCTTACTCAAACGCTCGTCATTTATGGATGAGAATGTGACCTACATCAGTCTCCATGTCCCGAGTCATCACCGAATTTCACACATGCATATGCCAAGTGTGAAAACCGTCATTTATGTTCCATCAATGACCATTTTTCCAAAACAAAAGCTTTTTTGTTTTATAAATAAAAATCCATTGGACCAACTCCGATATTCACTTGTTTTTACTAAGTCCCATGTGTTTTTGTGGGTAGCAAATTTTTGGGGTCTCACCATAGGCTTCACACGCCTTCCAACAATTTCGCGAACTTTCATCGTTGGATACATATGTCTGACCAAGAATACCTGGTTTTTCATGTGATGCCCCAAAACCCAGGGGTCCCATTGACAACCCGTCAACCCGCGGAATTCCTGTGGATTTGGAGTAACCCAATACGACATTGTTGTGCCTCATTTATTGGGATCCATATTTTCACAAAAATCCGGCAAAATCTCCTTTGTTCGAGGAGCTCTACCCAATATACAACCTGTATAACAATATATCCATGACCCATCCAGGATCTCAACAAAAGTAGTAATGACCACATAAGGTTCATCTGTCCATATCCATAATATACAACTATATCACAATAGTCCATAAGAGTTTGTTATAACACTCTTATACATAACATATATTAAAACTAGCTTGTTCTAATATAGTTTACAAAAATATTTATCAAAGTCATATCCTGGCTTCCTTCAAAATCACGGCCTCGAAGGAGCGTCACGTTCCAAGTGTACCACCGCACCTAAAATATTGTCCCACGACTAAGAGCAATGCCCAGAGAACAATTCCTACAAGGCTACTTCCCACCTAAGTGTACATGCAACACCATTTCACATATTCAAGCAAAACATACTACATTCTACTCAAATGTCTACATGTCAGGATAAGAATGTGACTCTCCCTGTCCTGCATGTCCCTAGTCCTCACCGACTTCACACATGCATATGTCAAGTGTGAAAACCATCATTTATGTCCCATCAATGACCATTTTTCCAAAACAAAATCTTTTTGGTTTATAAATCAAAATCCATTGGACAAACTTTGATATTCACTTGCTTTTACCAAGTCTCGTGTGTTTTTGTGGGTAGAGACATCCCGAGGTCTCACCGCGCAGCTTCGCACCTCTTTCGACACACTTCGCGAACCACTGCTAGACACATATGTTCAACCAAGAATACCAGTTTTTCACCATAGGGTATCTATCCCTCCTTGTTATGACCCACACAATTTATTTTCATTTCCTTTTTCTTTTATGCAACCATGAGACTCATTTTGGACGTTGTCCCATTTTATCGAGCCCACCATCGAACACCAAACACAGTGTCGATCTACCAAGTACTCACGGCATACCATTGAACACCAAACACAGTGTCAATTTACCAACCATGCACTCACACCCATTTAATGTGATGTCCCCGTGCATATGCAATGCAAGATTCCATTGCATGTTATATCACGTCATATGCATAATGAATGCTACATGGACAACACAATCCACACCACTTACCGGTGTCATAGACAATCACATCACCTGCATATGACTTTCATAAATCATTTCATTCATGTCAACCTATCATGAAAACATATATCAACATTCACATTCAACATGACATTCTATGATCAAGCAACGACACACACAAGAAATTCATGTAATTGGGCTTTCTATCATGACATAACACCATCCTGTCAACATGCTGTAGCACGTACATCACACCAAACATCACCTAGTCACAATGACACTTGATCCTCAAGACCAGTTGTGGTATAGAGGATGCCCACAAAAACAGTAACACAACAAGCCATCATGGCCCACAGAATAGTTCCAAACTTAGTTCATAAACTAGTCCCCTAACAGTCCCAAAATTTGGACACAAACCATTAAACAGCCTAAGCTATAGCAATCCCAGAAAACGAATCATAACTTGAGTTATATAGGTCCGATTTAGGTGATTCAAAAGCCTAACATCAAGTTCTCATATAGAGCTACAATTTCCTTTAAGGATACTAGTCCAAATTCTCACTTTTCCCAACCGAAAATCAGTCTCAAAAATCTGGACAGTAGGTTCGGCCAAAACAGGGCAACCTATGGCAATTTTGGAAAATGGACCATAACTTGGGTTATAGATGTCTAATTTTGGTGATTCAAAAGCCTAAAATCAAGTTCTCAAATAGGGCTACAATTTCCTTGAAGGATACTAGTCCAAATTCTCTCTTTTTCTAATTGAAAATCAGCCCTAAAAACTGGACATCGCCTTGGGATAAACTAGGCACCTCATTCTTTTCTAAACATTGCTTTTTTGGCAGCCTTAGGGAAAAAAAGAGCCAAACAACCCCTTAGGGCATTAAAACTCAACCAAACAACACCTAGAATGGAAAATAAACCAAAGTAGGAAGAATCTCTATCTCTTAGAGCGTAGTAGAAACCGTACGAAGCCTTAAAACACTTCCTAAACTCGAAGCCCTTAATTTCCCCAAATCCTTCTATTAGATCTTGATTGAAATCGCTTAGCTTTTGGTATCTGTGTATTACTCGATCGAATGAAGAACACAACTCTGGGCTCGTCAGCTCGATAATGATATTAGAAACCTCCCAGAAGCTATGCATTCTCATCTCTCTCTCTCTCTCTTCCTCTGCTTTCTCTGGTTTTGAAATGATTTTGGGAGATATTTCTCCCAAATAAGATTTTTCCCCTTTTATACTTTGGACACTTGGCTCACATTGCGTCACGTGTCCCCCCCTTACTCGGGTCCGTTTTTGCCCTGAAACAATTTATTTCGTCCTAGTTCAAGTTTAAATTATTTTATATGAACTTTCTTTAAATTATTTTACAACTTACAAGATTTTCTTCAAAAATCTCATCTTTAGGGTTCACCAGACACCCGTCACCCCGAAAAACTTGAAGATTCCAACTATCTCGGAATTCAATGAAATTCGTATGAGTAACTAGATTTCGCGAGACAATTCCAACAATGAAGTCTGTTTCGTCATCCGAAATATAGAAAATTTCAGGTTTTCAACCTGTACTATAACGACAAATTGGGTTTGTGTCATTTTTCTGGGTTTCTGATATATTGGTATCGAGCCGATATATCGGTGAAGTTTTGGCTATGACACACACACGCGCATGCGTGATTTTTTGATGCAAAATATCGGCAATATATCGACGGTCTCAAGGTTGAATTGTTAACTTATATGACGACTAAGATCATCCCGAAGATGATCTAACGATCCAAATGTCACTCGAGTTTTCAAGTCTTTCCAACGGCTAGTTTGACTAATCCAAGGGCCAAATTTGAATCTGCTTTGATCCTATGGCCCAAATTTCACCTGAAATTTGAATGTTATCCAACGGTGAGATTTTTTATCCAATGGTCATATTTGAAATCCTAACTTAATTCAACTGATCCCAACTGTTTAAAGAAGATCTAATAGTCAGATTTTCACCAAAATTAAATCCAATGGTTATAATCAAATTACAAAGATATTTTGACCATCCAATGGCTTGTTTGACTCCAAAAAATCTTTAAATACCTCTAAAATCATTTCATTTTCTCACAATCTTCTCTACTTATATCCAATCTTCATTTGACTCCAATTTTTTTTTTCTTTGTGATATATCTCAAAAAAAATGTGGGAATTTTGGTGTTGAAGGTTTCAAGTTTCAACAAGGTTAATTAAGGTATGTATTTATGTTAATTTACTTTTAAATTGTCATTATTGTATTTATGTTTTGTGTACTTAATATAGCTAATAGTAATGTCTTATGTAAAATATAGTTTTATATTAGATTATAAATTTAACAATATAATTTATATTAGTTTAAGAGTTATGTCATATATAGTATATTATTAAATAATATTATAGTTTTATAAAGTATAATAAATTTAATAGTAATGTCTTTCTTTAAAATAACTAAATATTAGTTTTATTTTATAATTTCATATTATAAATTTAACAATATAATTTTTATATTAGTTTAAGGAAGTAATGTCATATATAGTATACTATTAAATAATACTATAGTTTATATAGTATAATAAATTTAATAAGTAATGTCTTCTTTGAAAATAACTATATATTAGTTTTATTTTATAATTTCATATTAGATTATAAATTTAACAATATAATTTATATTAGTTTAAGGTAATGTCATATATAGTATATTATTAAATAATACTATAGTTTTATATAGTATAATAAATTTAATAGTAATGTCTTCTTTAAAATAACTATATATTAGTTTTATTTTATAATTTCATATTAGATTATAAATTTAATAAAGTAGAAATATATTAGTTTTATATAGTATTATAAATTTAACAATATAGTTTTATATTAGATTATATATTTAATTATAGTGATGTCTTCTTTAAAATAACTATATATTGAATTTAATTTGATAGTTTATATGATACTTTCATACTTCAAACCAATTAGCTAATTTAGTAATAATATATTAATTTAGTAACTTTTTCATGTTAGTTAATATTTGAAATGAAGTTATATATTAGTTAATATTGTGTATGCATATTATAAATTTATAGTTTTATCACAAACTTTCATATTTTAGATTAGTTTAATTTAGTAATAATATATTGGTAATTAATTAACCTTTCATGTTAGTTAATATATTAAATTAAGTTATATATTAGTTAATATTGTGTATGCATATTATAAATCTATAGTTTTATATGAAAATAAATTCATTTTGAATTGTATAATAATATAGTTTATATAAGTTCAATTTAATAGGATGGATTGTGGAAGTAATATTGGAGGCTGAGATCTAGCATAGAAATATTGCATACATGTGGAAGGGAATAAAAATAGTACAATATGCAATTACTGTGGTTTGGTGATAAAGAGTGGTGGGATCACTCGCTTTAAATTTCACCTATCTCATTTGGATCTCCTCTTTGTCTGAAAAGTCTTACGAAACGTGCCTCAGGAAATGAAACGAAATGAGAACTTTACAGAAAAATAAAGCAAAAGCGAAGAAAGCAATAGATATAGAAGAAATTTTCCTTTGAACTACAAGGCCTGATAGGGGGGCCAGATAGACACATCTCATTGATGATGATGAGGATGAGGAGGAAGAGAATGAGGATGTATATATGTCTCCGAGTGACATGACCCCTGATGAGAGAGCTAAAGTTCGAAGCGACTTATCGGTGCTAAATCAAAATACAGTGAATGGAGCAGGCAACGAAAAGGATTTATGAGAGGCAAAAGAAAAATGGATAAATTTTTAACTTAAATTAGTTTTTATAAAATAAACGAATTCACTTTGATTTCTAATTTAGATATTACAACAGGTGAGCCTTCACAATCGTAGTCGATTGATTTAACAAGGCGCATGTAAAGATCTCAAAGTGTGAGACAATCGGATCCATCACCACCTCTTGCTCCATCATTATACAAATCTTCGATAGCAAGACAAAAGAACATTAAAAATCTTTTCAAAGGTGGTGCAATCATATATGAGAGTGTTGCGCCTCACAAAGCAGACTCTCACCACTTCAAGAACATGATTATTGATGCACAACAAGTTGGTATGTAACAATCAGTTTTCAGTTTCTAATAAAATTATTATCTTATATTATAATTGAAACCCATATAATTAATTCCATTAATACTACTTATAGGCATGGGAATAGAGCCACCATCTCCATATGAAATCAAAAACAAATACTTGGATATGGAGTATAAAGACATGGAAGATTATGTGAACATCCAAAATGAGAAATGGAAGACTTATATAGATTGCAATTATATGTGATGGACCGGCCCCCTGAAATTGACATCATTAAATTTCATGGTATATTCGAAAGAATCACAATATTCCTCGAAGTCCGTTCGACAACATAAAGACAACAAAATACATTTATGGTTTGTTGAAGGGCGTGATCAAGGAAGAGAGTTGTTGGTGGAAGCAAATGTTGGCTAATGACTACGAAACAATGGATGATCGGCATTTGTTGTGGCGCCCGAAAACCAGTGCGGGTTAACGGCGCGATGGCCGCCTGGCTGAGTGCTGTGGTTCCAGGTAACCCCTGCCACATTGTTGTCCCATTTATCGGAATCCATATTTCACAAAAATCGGATGCAGGAGTCTCCTTTGTTGAGGAGCTCTACCCAATATACCAACGTGTATAACGGTATACCCTGCTTATCTAGGGTCTCAACATAAGTAGTAATGACCATAGAGGGTCCATCTGTCCATGCTTACACGATATCTGGTATAACTAATGGTTCATAAAGTTTATTACAACACTCTTATACAGAACATATAGATACATCTCAAAACAACTACCAAAGCCACAATTCGGGTTTCTTCACAATTGAGGCATTTATTGAGCGTCGTCCTCCAGTACCTATCATGTACTTGAAATATGGTCCTAGGACGGGGTGAAGCGTCTTGATGAGAATAATTCTACGAGAGTACTCATCTAAGTCTGCGTACAATGTCATTTCACACATTCAAGTAAAAACATACATTCCTACTCAAATGTCTACATGTCATGGATGAGAATGTGACTCACCACAATCCCATGTCCAGGAGTCCTCGCAGGCTCCTCACACATGCATATGCCCAGTGTAGCGAGTCATTATGTTCCATCAATGACCATTTTTCAAACAAAAGCTTTTGTTTATAAATCCAAAATCCATTGGACAAACTCCAATATTCCTTGTTTTTACCAAGTCAGTGTGTTTTTTATGGGTAGCGAATTTTTGGGGTCTCACCACGAGCCATAGCCTTGACACTTATGAGAGCTTTCATCGGCTGGATACATATGCTCCCAACCATCGGGTTTTTCGTCGAGGGTATCTATCCTTCTTGCTATATGACACATGTATTTTCATTTCCTTTTTTTCTTTTTATCTCGGCCAAGTGAGACTCATTTTGGTGTTGTCCCATTTTAAAGGCCACCATGAACACGAGCATAGTGTCGATCCACCATGTACTCACGACATACCATCGAACACAACACGATTAATACAAGTCTCTACCATGCATACACTGAAGCGGGAATATGGGCTAAGCAGATGGGCGACCATTTTAGCGCAAATTTTGAGGCTGGGCTGAAAAAGTGACCGGCCGAATAAATCCAAGCCCTATTAGCCCGACGAGAATAAACACTGCAACCCGTACGAGGTTCGGGCGAGTAATCCCATTAAATAGTTTTATTCTAATGACTTCAAATCCATTCCTGGTAAAAAAATTAAAAATAAAAGCCCATTTTTACCATTTTGAAACCACAGAAACACAATTCTTCATGGTTCTTCTTCTTCTGTACAGAGGAAGCAGTGCCTTGATCCCTCTTCTAGTCCTCTTACATCTTCGATTCTTGATTTCTTCACATAATAATGAAAGGCGACTGCTAACGATTACGCAAATAGCTCTGCTTGATTCCTCATTTGAGTTCTTCTTTAGCTTCTTGTCTGAGCAATTCTCTTCTATCTTCACCACCATAACGATGACAACGGGCTATGAACAACCCACCAACGATTCCACGATTCTTTCCAGATCAGACCGATAGGGCCTCGTCGACATCTCCGACTCCACCGATAAGAATCAAAATCCACAAAAGATGACAAGATACAGTAAATGGGCTATTGATTGTGAATTTTCTAATGATTCCAAAACATATACAAAATAGATGTGTCAATTGTTTTACACTTTTAGTCTTTCAAACAACATATGCGGTCACGAGACAACGAGGTGGTTCGAGGCGTTAAAGCCCGTATCATGTTATGAGAATATGAGGTAATGACCAGTCGCACATCATTTTTGTCTATCATCAACCTAGGTCCACATGGAATATTATGTTATGAGGTGATGACAAAAGAAAGTACTAAATTTGATGATGATCATATCAAATTTAGTACTCAAATATCGATCAATTCTTTGACATGATATTTCCTTTATAGATATAAAAATAAACTAAGTATGTTTGGTAAAGCCTCTTGGATTCCATTTTTTGGTGGTTTCAGAATCATGAGAATGGTTATGATCTGATGTAATCCATGTTTTAATTTTTCCGTTCTTATGTAAAACCAATGTGTTTTTCTTATTAACAGACAGTTTTGCTTATAGTTCTTTTATCGTTGAGTTTCACAATTGTGAACCTCTAGCTCTGATGTTTGAAACAAAGTAAATACTACTGTATTAAATTGCGATATTGATGGTTATTAAATCATTGCAAAATCTATTGTTGTAGTACTTGCTTGATGTTGATGATGTTGTTCAATCGCAAGCGAAAAAGCTAAGACTTTAACCTAATGTGTGATTACTTTGTAAAAATTAGGGTAAACAAAGATAGCAAGAAAATACAAAATGTAAGGATTGTGGGAAAGAATTCTTCTGCAAGTAGATTGGGAACTTCTCACCTATCACGTCATATTCCTAAATGTCACATGATACCTCGATTTCATGATGTAGGAGAGATGCTAATTGATTGTGAAGGGAAGTTGAGAAAGAGAAAAATTGACTCTAAGATGAATCGAGAAATATTGTCAGAATTGATTATTGCGAAACCCGATGCGCTTTTAAGCGTTGAGTGGAGGTTGAAAATATCAAAAAAATTTGAATGAAAATTGTAGAAGTATTTCAAGAAGAACAGCTAAATATGTTGTGATGAAGAAATATGAGATTGAAAAAGAAAATTTGAAACAACAATTAGCCCAAATTCCTTGTAGAGTGTGTTTGACTTCTAATTGTTGGAGGCATCTTTTACCAATGGTTTTATCTCTTTATTTGTACATTACGTGATAAAGTTAGAAGTGAAAAGTAAAATTTTATCATTTGCTCACATGCAACCTCCACACACTGGGTATGATTTGTCATTGAAGGTGCTTCAATTTTTAAAAGATTGGGGAATAGAGAGAAAAATATTTTCTATTACTTTGGATAATGCATCTTCAAATGATAGCATGCAAAACCTCTTGAAAGAACATTTATTCTTGTCAAATAGCTTGTTACTTAATGGAAAGTTCTTTCATATTAGATGTTTTGCACATATCTTGAACCTTATTGTTCAAGATGGTTTAAAGGTTGCTAGTGATGCATTGCATAAAATTAGGCAAAGTGTGCATTTTGTAAGGGCATCGGAAAGTAGGATGAAGTTATTCTTTCAATGTGTTGAACAAGTTGGTGGGATTGATACATCAATTGGCTTGAGATCATATTATATTACTAGATGAAATTCTACTTATACAACGCTTGACAATGCAATCAAATATCATAGGCTTTCATTGTTTTAGCGGTTTGGTTGTTAATTATAAGTGGTGTCCATCTAATGATGATTGAATTTGAGAAACGATTTCAATGTGTGAATTCTTGAAGCCATTTCATGCAATAACCAACTTGATTCTACGGCTCATCTATATCCTACTTCAATTTGTATTTTAAGGAAATTTGGAGTTGAGCTTCTCTTAAATCATATGGAAAATATAGTTTGTTAGATCAAAGTAACGTGTTTGTAGAATGAAAGAAAATTTTGATAGTGATATTGGGCTTGAATTATAAGCGTGGTTATTGCATCACGGGGCTATTCTTGATCAACTAAACTTAATTTCTTGAGATATACTTATTGAAGACTTATTATATGGCTATGAGAGAATTAGAAAGTAAAGGCTTTGTATGCACTTTTTGGGAAATATGCAATGAGGTGCATCAGCTTCTGTGTCTTCTAATGTGGGTCCACCTGAAGTATTGCTAAAGGAGAAAGGAGAAGTTGCCTACATATGATGTAGATTTTTCTAATGAGAATTGTTATCTTTTTTTATCATTATTACATGTATTTGTTATTTAATGAAAAATTCATGTCATTTGATAGGATTTTGAAGAATTTGATTGCCAAGAAACTTAAAAAATGGAAAGTCTCAACTTGATCTCTATTTAGAAGAGGTAAGAATTTCCTTCTCTGGAAATTTTGATGTGTTGAGTTATTGGAAAAATGGAAGCAATAGATTTTGATCCTTTACAGGATGGCTTGTGTATTAACATTCGATTACTATTGTAGCAAAATGTAATCCACTTTTAGTATTGGCTCTCGTGTTTAAGCAAGTATAAAAGTTCTATGCTTGATGAAGCAGGTCTGACTCTCATACTGCACACACAATTGATTCTTGGTTTGTTGGTAAGCTTAACTTTTTATTGAGAAATTATAGTAGAAGAGGGACATTTCCTTTACATTACTTGTGTATGCTGAATTTTATTTATAGATGATAATGGTAAATGATGATGACTCAGCGATATCAGAGTTAATCTTTCTAATGTGGAGTCAAATGTTGTTGGAGATTATGTTGATGAAGATGAAGATTAAGAGCATAGTGGATTTATTTTGAAACTTTGGATTTGATTGTGGTTGGTACTTCATTAATTCTGAGTATTATGTAGTGCGTAGTTAGTTGTTTCATAGCTAGTTAACTTTAGCTACTAGTTAGTTTAGTTATAATGATGTTTAGCATTATTTACTTATTTATGCTTATTAATTTAAATATTATTATATTGTCTGACTCATCATTTATGCATTAACTATTATTAAATACTTGTGTGTTGTTGTTTTTTTTATTTGAAGGGTAATAATTAAGATAAATTATGTTTTAGCATTTTTTTAAATTTGGCCCGTTTGGCATGTTTGCATAGAAATTTGACAGGCTTAATCAAAAGCTAGCCCGAATAAATGTGGGCTAAACTGGCTCGACCCGTTTTGGCCTACAATCCGAATGAGGCTGACCGACCCGTTTCCGGCTTTCTAACTCACACACCCATGTCATCGCGATGTCCGGAGTGCATAAATCTGTTTAATGTCGTGCTTGTATCTCATCTCACTATACTATTGATGCATTTAACAATTACAAATCATCTGCCATTCATAAAGTATAAGCTGGATAATCATATTTAATACATATAATTATTCCCATTTAATTTCCATATGTCTAACACATATATCTGACATGCTTCACAATACAATTAACATATTGATTTCTTTTCATGCATCTCAAGCATCTATCAACACCAAGTATCAATAATACAAGCAAGGATGTCTTGGTACCCTTTATCAATTGTGGCATAAGCAATGCCCACAAAACAATCCACACATCAATTTTTGACAAGAGCAGGAAAACACCCAAAATTGTGAGACCAAATGTCATTCACTGGCATATGGTTAAATTCTAAACTCAAAGAGCTTTTCGTAGAGTCCAAGAACGCACAAATCGAAGTTCAGACGAGAAAGTTATGGTCATCTGAAGTCAAAACTGCCTATTCGAACGGGTGTGCGAAAATTGTTCAGACCCCAAAACCAAGCACTACCCGACCAACTTTTCGACCAACCCCGAACCACAAGCGGTCGGGTTCAGTCCGGGGCGATCATCCATGGCTTCTGGTATTTGGATCTTGACCACGTAATCATAACAAGGCTACACATGGGTAGCGAGGGTCCATAATTTCTATCTCGAAACACTAGGTCCGGTCCTTGACCATCAATAAACACAACCCCAAGATTAGAAATTTGGTTGAAATGGCGCCACATGGCCACTAGGCAGAAAATAACCGATTAATATGAGAAACGTGCCTTTTGGATGCGACAAAACCGCGGTTCGGTGCCCACCGCAGTAACTCTCGTCGCATGGATCAACTTTGTCTCTTGCCCCTACGCATTTCGACCGTCGATTCACCGAAGATCGCGAAGGGAAGTGATGTTTCTTTTCTTTTTTTTTCCTTTTTCTTTGCTTCTCCCTTACCCACTGGATTTTTTTTATTTCCTTCAAGTGAGAGGAAGCTTCATCTCACTCTACTATTCATCTTGCCATGTGTCACATTTTTCATGGTCCATGTGTCACATGGATACATATTCTAGGTGGCACTCTCCACGCCACATGGCTCTCATGCCATGTGGCAGCCCCTGGTCATGCCATGTGGCACCACCCCATGTGTCTGGGCACAGTGCCTCAAAAGCGTGAAATTTTGACCATTTCGAATTCAATGAAATTCATTGGTAACTTCGATTTCGGTGAGATGAGGTGTTAAATGGTGAAGTCCGTTTTGTCATCCGAGATCTAGAAAATTTTCAAATTTTCCACCTGTATTATAGCAACAAATTACCGTTTTACCCTTTTTTAGAAAAATTAAATTTTTCCTAGGTTTTACATTTGTGAAGGTGGGGAAGTTGCTAATGAAGAAATACAATTTATATTAGACTTCATGCGTAGCACACTACATTGATTTGATGGTTGAAGACATTGGTAAAAGAGCTACTGTTTTGGAATTGATTACCAATGCACAAAAAATCATCAACTTCATCTATAATCAGGGTTGGTTGCTTGCGAAAATGAGAAAGGTCTGTGGTGGAGATATTATGTGTCCGGGGCAACAAGATTTGCAACAAATTACATCGCCCTAGAAAGTCTTCTAAAAAAGAAAGTTTATTTGAAGAAGATATTTATTGGTAATGAATGGGCTTCTCACAAGCTTAGTCGATCAACCATTGGACATGAGGTTGAAGTACTCATGTTTGATCATACATATTGAAAAATGTCTCTAAGCTAGTGTCAATTTATGAGGCTCTATATATAGTTCTTGCATTTATTGATTTGATCATCCCGACAATGTCATTTGTGTATCAAGAGGATTGATTTGGGTAATGAAGCAAAATTTATCTTCGATGCCAAATATTGAGTGAGAAACAATCATGGTAGATCATGGGATGAAGACCCTCAAACATCATCTTCATACGGCTAGGTAACTTCAAGCAATATCATAGCGTCATTTAATGTATATTATCTTCCTTTTATCACATACTAATTCATCCTTTTGTAGCATATTATTTGAATCGAAGACTTGATATAGACACAGGTTAATAGTGACCTTGAGTTACTCCAAGTTGTTCAGAAGTATTTGCAAGATTATCTTACGCTCTTTGTAGGTCTTGGTAATTTTGGAAATGAGATACATCGATGAGTTACAATTTCTAATTAATTGATTGATTTATTTGGTTACGCACAATTATATTGATTTGAAAAGTACATTTTAATTCACAATTTGTAATGTTTAGATATGCGAAAAAGAGGATTGATTGATAAGAAAGCGATAGTATCGAGAGATTATAATGGTTCTACTGTCGATTGTTATTTCTCATTAAAACTTTAAAAGTAAAGTCTATTATCATGTTATTATTAGATTTTGAATGTTAGTTATTTTATTCTGGCCCGAATAGTGGTTTTATGTATGAAATGCGCTCAGGCATTGACTGAGGAATTTAGCCGTGGTTCTTTCCCAAAATGTATCTTCTTGACGTGTGAGAGAAATTTGAGCACATTGTATCTATACATACAAAACAAAAGAAATCGACATACCTAAGCTCAACAATTAGTTTTTGTTACTATAACATGAAACTAAATATCGATATTGACAGTAAGAGGCAGATAAAGTTGCTAAAGCGAATTACCTTGATTTACTCAACATTTCAACGAGTTTGGTGAAGAAGAGGATAATCAATTACTCGATAGGTTAGACTTACTCTCATTGGATGATGAAGATAAATCCCTATCCCACGAATTGTTGCACATGTTCAGAAGCGGTGTTGATGTTAGTATTTTATATGAAAGTTCATAGTGAGAGTTTCGGTCAAGACACGAGAGACTCATTTCAACCCCGTTGGTACTTCTAGGCCTCTTTTGTTCAAGTGCTGAACATAGTAGTAGACCTATTTTTTAGGTGCCTACAGGTTATAATGGCTGGGGAGAGGACGATGATGGTAGTGATACTGGAAATGATGGTAGGGATATTGCAGATCGACAAATAAGTCAATATCCATTGAGTCCATTCACTGGTGAAAATGTTTTCACACATGCTACACAAGATGAAGACAACGGGTCTAGGAGAGCTGGTCCATGTATTGGAACCATTGGAAAGCCATATAAGTCGGCTTGCGAAAGATGACACACCCTGATGATGATTGTTGTCGGCTAGTTTTGAGTCCATGATCATTGGCACTCAATAAAGTGATTCATCCAATGACGGCAACATTTTTCCTCCTAACACAATGAGTTATGGTTAGCCTTCTTCAAATCCTTTGGCTTACATTGATGAAGAATATGGAATGATAAATTATTCTCATGCTGAACAAATGTCATTCCACATTCCATATCACATGCAACAAGGATTTCAAACGAACATATGGAGTAATTCCCAATTTCCTATCCATTAAGAGGTTGTGGTGCAAGTCAGAACATTTATGCATGGCATGTTCGATCCACATAATCAATATTATCGAGAAACACGAGTCTAGTATGAGTATTGTCTTCACAGATGGGATCCACTTCATCAAAATGTTGCAATGGAGCCACATAGATCTTCATTTCGTTTTAAAAGTTCATTGCAATGTAATCTCAATGTGTATATTTGATTATTAGCGTCATTTTTACTTTTTTATAGAATATTTCCATCAATTTCAAAGTATTTTTGTTAATTTCTCATATATCGATACTCGTGTAAAAATATCCACCGATATATCTCCGACATATCAGTAAAATCCAGTATGTCGATATATCGAGTCAAACCAATATCTCCGTATAGTTGCTGGAGTATTTCATGTCTAACTTGGTTTTTTGTGTTACAGGAAAAGAAAGACTACTTTGGGAAGCATATTTGAACTTCAGATTAATATTTTGAAAATTTCAAATCTACAATTTTCCATGATGGCTTCTCATTTGGAACTTGGAAAAGTGGCGAGGAAGAAAATATTGAGGAAAAGTGGAAGGAAAGAAAATTTGGAGGAAAATAAAAATTAAGTTTAAACTTAGGGGGTGTATTGGATTAGGACTTTTAATGACATTTATAGACTTTTTGAAGATGATGGCTTTTATAGAGTTTGATAGATTTCTAAAGACTTCTATAGATTTTTGTAGAGTTTGTAAATTTATGTATGACTTTCATAGACTTTTATTTTAAAAGATTTTTATGGACTTTGACAGAATTTTGTAGATATTGATAAACTTTTATAAAGTTTGTAAATGTAATGATGACTTTTATAGATTTTATTTTAAAAGACTTTTATAGACTTTGACATAATTTTGTAGATATGTTAGACTTTTATGAGCTTTTATAAATATTAATAGACTTTTATAAACTTAAATAAATATGATATAATATTTTAATAAAAATCAACAAAAGTAAAAATATCATAATTAACTAATTTTGTCCAAAAAAAAAAGTATCAATTCTATTTAAAATATGTTTGAATAATAAATTTTCATAAATTCTTTTATTTCAAATTTTCATCTACACATTTAAAAATAAATTTTTATTTATTTATTTTTTTATATTTTATTTCATCTCAATTTTCTAATTCCACTCATCACTTATAAGTTTTTTTTTTTAATTTTCAAAATTCTAAATTCCTCAATTTTTGCTCCTTATTTAAATAATCAAAATTCTAATTTATCAAATTCCAAAATTTTAAAATTCAAAAAATTTATCAATTTATGAAATACAAGAAAGATATGTTGATGTGATTTAACATTAACATTAACATTAACGATATAAAAGAATTATTTTATTACAGTATATAAAACTATTCAAACAAAGACCAAAATACATTTGTGATTTTAGGAACAATCAAGAACTATAATTGGAATAAAAAAATCATACTTTATTTTACCACCTACGATAGGCATACATGATATTAAAAATTACAGAAATTTTTTAAAATCAGATTAATCAAATGATTACAATACGAATAGATCTCGGGTTAAACATTTACCTCAAAAAAATTCTATTATATACAAATAATTTTGCCTGATAATTAATAGATCTAGGGTTATAAGAATAGATCTCTGTTGATAATGAATCGAGAAGAAGAAAACGATAAACGCGATAATGAATTAAGAAGAAATTTTGCCAGTAAGATAAGATGGGATGATTAGAAGCGGATAAGCATGTATCGCCCCGACCGTTCTTCAGCCTTCATGGATAGTGAATGAAAATCGTGGAGAACCATATAGTTATATACAATTGGGAGTGAGTGTGTCATTATAATTTTGATTTTGAATGAAACAAGAAGATGTATTTGAATAAAATTATGATTCTGAAAAAATATATATCATTTTGTTAGTTCTGATTTTGATATATTTTTTTGAAAACGATTATGATATTTTTAGTTCTTAAAATATCATATATGTATGCAAAACTATTAAAATAATAATAATCCGTATGTGATTTTAGGAACAATCGTAGTTTTTTAACTTTTTAGTTCTTAAAATATGAAGAATTATAAAATTATCTAATTTTTTTAATCATATGAGTTTTTAAAAATTATCTAACTCATAAAGTTAAACCACATCTCTAAAATTTTATTAGTACAACCGATACCGGTATACTTTAAAGAGTCCGATCTGTGTGAAACATAAAACTTTTAAAGTCTTGTCGAATCTGACATAACTTTTATAAAGGCTTTAAAAGTCGTGTCCAAGTACATTATGATTTTATAGACTTTGTAATTTCACATGAAAAGTCATTAAAAGTTGTAATCCAATACACCATATAACAAATTGAGGAATTCTATAATAATTAGTTAAAGCTTCAAACTAGTTTTTTATTGTTTCTCTATATTATATATAAAATTTTGAAGGTAGAATTTTGATTATATTTTATTTTCTTTTATATTTTCCATTGTGAAACCAAAATGAGAAAATCATTTTCTCTTTGTATTTTTTTTTCTTTCCCTGATACTTTCCGGGTTCCAAATGGAGCCCAACGCTTCCAAATACAATATAAAAAATTGACACTATTTTCTGCTTCTTCTAGTTCACATTAGAAGTAATAACTATGTCCTGAGGCACAAGTTTTCTGAAAAGTGGGAGATAGTCCTTCACTTTTTCATTCTGCAGAACTCTATGGTTCATTAGAAAATGATGAATTAACTAATGTGCTAGCTGGGATAGCTGGTAGGTTTAGAACATGCAGGAAAAAAATATTAAAATTACTTTTTGATTTTATTTAATAAACACCCTTTTTTCCCCTTTGGCAGATATCTTTTCAAGAATTAGTTCAGTAAAGGGGTCTTAATATTTTAAACTTGAGAGTTTGTTCCATAGACTTCTATTCTTATTGCGAGTTTTTTTTATAAGTATTGTCTTAAATATAATTATACAAATATGAAGAATGATGAAAAATAAAACATTATAGATAAAAGTTATTTTCATAACATTTTTAAAAACACAGAAAAAAAGTTGAAAACATTCATTCAAGCTTCAAACAAAATTTTGTTCTATAAAAAATAAAGCAGTGAACGGTTTAAAAATTTTAAGTTAAAAAACTGTTTTCAAAAACACTCCCCAGATATAGCCTTTGATAGTTATATTAAAAGGTTCAAATATACTACGTATCTCAAAGATTTTCTACTTTGACATTCTGGAAAGCTTCCAGGATTCGAATATTATGTATCATCTTATTGATGCCTCAGTTGAAAGGATCTCTATTACTGATATCCACTTTTCTATACTTTTGGTTGATTTCTGTTTGGGTTGAGCCTATATATGTTCATGTTCAATGGACCTTTTTTTATCAGACATGTTCAATGGACCTTTTTTTTTTTATCAGACATGTTCAATGGACTTTCATTGTTAGATGCTATTGTTGTTCATAATGGCAATTACATAATTTCTTTTTCTTTTCTTTTTATTAGAATTCTATGCTTTAGGTTATCAATAAGCCAAGCAACTTCTGTTGGCTAGCTATTGGCTGTATTATTACTGAAATTGTTGTTTGATTAACTATAGTGGTTGTGGAGACACACTGTTTTTGGTGTCCAGAGTTTTAGACCAGTTTCTTCATGCATAGCATATATATGTTGCAGGTATGATGCAACAACACCTTCAGTACTAAGGAACTAGGTCTGTTTTAAGCGCTTGTGTGGCTTTGATTAGATTTTCCGGGTCCTAAATGGCTATAAATCGGCATCTCCAGGGATGTAACAAAGTAATTTAAGGTATTTAATGCTGGATATATATATATTTAGAACTGATTTAGGATATCTTTGTGCCAACCTTGCAGGTATAACTTATGGATTTTTTTTTTTTCTTAAGTTTGATAAGATGAGATACAAGAGGCAGCAACCCCATGTTGGTTTAAGATAGGGCTAGACTACCTCTATGCTTTAGAGGAAATTTCTGGAGATGCTGATCTTAGCTCTGACCTACCCAGCTGCCTTTACCTCATTGTTCACAGAAACTGGGTAGAGTCATCCCTTACTAATTGCAGTGTAGCACAACTGATAAATACTTCCTTGAAGCCATGTTACAAATTGAAGGATGTATTTGTCTATCTACTGATTATCTGGATGATATAGTAGTGTCTGAAGGCAGATCAGGTTATGTTGTGCGGTTGTCTTCTAGCCAAACTCATTCCTGTCATGACACATGCATCTATCTTCACACAAGATACTTGATACAAACTTCATAACATGGATGAAAAGTTTCTGTAGGTATTTGTTACTACTTGGTTGTATTTGTTACTACTGGAACAAGCCATTGGAGAGTTTTTTTTCCATTTCAGCTTTGATTTGAGGAATTTTAAGCTGCATGAAAGTACATATGAAACAATTTAGAAGTTAAACAACAAATAGAACAGTGCATATATGAGGGTGGCTACTAGAGCTTAGGTTGAGGTATTTGTGGTCAATCCTGCAACCCTAACGAAACTGAATTGAAAAAGGTTAGTTTCCAAAAACCAATCTAAGAGCAACCCTAGGAACCAAAACAACAAAGATCAGTTTGGTTGGGTGATTATAGATTCTTCTATATCCCCATGAGCATATCAAATTAAATTATTTCGTGTTCAAAAGATGTTGGGAAAAAAGCTAATTGTTCCTTACCCAACTAGAGTCAGCCCGATCACTTTTAGAATAGAAAAATAATTCCTTGATTTTCTTTGATTAACGGAATGAGAGAAGATGTTTATTCTAACTGTATACTTATTTCTATTTTATATGAAAAAAAATGTATAGATAACTATTTTGAAAAATATGAATGCAAATATAAATATAAATATAATTGTATCTTTTCCATTTGCAATTAATTTTAATATTTAAATATTATTCATATTATGTGTCATAAAAGTTAAAATATTATATAGTTATATAAAAATAGATATAATATTATGAATATTAAATTATATATATTTTTAATTTAAAAATTAATTTCAATTTTTTTAAAATATAAATAATATGTTTATTATGTTATTGGTTGAACCACGCTTTAACTAAATAATACTTTTTGGGTTATCAGTTCAATTTTTAAAATATTGCAAATCACCAAAAATACCGTATAATATCATTTTTGTATCCTTCGGTAGTCTTGTTTAATGATTATTTACCTTTTTCAGGTTACTGCTGTCAGACATCATGGTTGCCAAACATAAACGTCACGCCAAAAGGAGACCGGTGTTTGATATGTTGCATAGGATCAGACGTCACGTCCATCGAGACTGGTCCCGTTGGTTTACTTCTGCGCTTGGGACGGAACTGTTCCGATCCCGAGCTATACTGACTGTGCCATACACCGCAGGAGCGAGCCATACTCCAGCATCCGTGCATGATGCTTCTAGCGCACCTCACATGAGCGGCCCGGCCGATTCTACACGAGCGTCCATGCCGGGCGCCTACTCCAGCCACCACACAGGATACGATCATCATGACGTGGCGTTTCTTTTGCTCGGCGGTCCCTGCAAGCAGCCCGTTCGATTCTACAGTGTCCATTAGGGCGCCTGCTTCAGCCACCGCACGGGATCGCTGATGTGGAGTTTGTTGCCGATGCGGCACACCTGGCGGCTGAGCCGATTTTACGGCGTTGCCTCGGCGTCCCATGCGGGCGTCTACTCTAGCCACTCTAGCGATCATGGTGCGAGTTTGTTGCTTGGCCTTAACTCACCTGGCGGCCGTCGGAATTCTACGGTGTCCATTAGAGCGCCTACTTCAACCACCACACAAGATACAATCATGGTGTGGAGTTTGTTGCTGCGATCGCATTTCACACGGCGGCCCGACGTTACACCTAGCGTTGCCCTCGGCGTCCATGCGGGACGCCTACTCACGCTTCCACTCTGGCGATGTGGTGCGGAGTTTCAACATACGATCACGTACACGGCGGCGTCGCCAGATTCTGCAGTGTCCATTCGATGCCTACTTCAACCACCACGGGGATCACGATCATGGTGTGGGTTGTTGCCGATCACGACTCACACGGCCGGGCGACGATTTACCGAGTGTTGCCTCGGCGACCATGCGGGATGCCTACTGCAGCCACTCTGCGATCATGGTGCGAGGTTCTTCATGAAAGAGCTCACCGCGGCGGCCCATCCGATTCTACACGAGTGTCCATTCCGGGCGCCTACTTCAACCACCACACAGGATACAATCATGGTGTGGAGTTCAGGGTTCGAAAACTCAGCCGAGTCCGATACGACTCGACCGAGTCGTAACCGTCTCGAGGGTAACCACATGAGGTCAGATGCAGATACGATACAATCATAAACTCATTCATCCCGGTCAAACTTCGATTTTCATCATTAAGCTTCAGGATGATTAAGTAGAAATTCGGGAGTTAACCAGATCAACTCGGTCTTCTTTGAGAATGAAAAAACGATTCCTTAACTTCTCAGTATCACAGAAAAAAAAACCATTTTTTCTGAGAAATAAAGATTTCTCTTCCAAAAAGTACCAAAAATGATTACTTTTCACTTCAAAGTACGAAATTACTGTTTTTACCCATCAAAAAAAAAAAAAAAACCTTTTTCCCTGAATGGAAGGCGAAGAAATGGAAGAAGAAATTTCTTTGTGAATATCGGCATAAGCAAAGAAGAAGATGAGAAAAGCGAGATAATCCATAGACTAAATCGCCATTGTGATTAAGCTTTTGGCATGTTTGATCGATTATCCCATTGAAAAACCCTTACGTCACGATACACGCAGTTGCCGCTGACATTGTTCGTTGTCGGCCAGTGGATGCCGAGGACTCGACTGGCAGCCGGTGCGCAATAGTCGTCGCCGTAGCCGTAAATTCACCAAATCTCTGGTGCATGAAGGACCAAGGAGAGATGACAGATGAGGGCTGGAAGAAGGATAGAGCTGTCGGTTCAGTCCCCTTCATTGGGCACTTCATAAAATGGGTTACGATCTGGTATATAATTACAGAAAATGCCATCAATTTTGAACACAATTTATAGATTTAAAAGTTAATTTGGATAAAATTAAAATTGGATGATGATCTTTTCAAGACTAGGCTGGAGCTAGATTCTTGTGGTACAGGCTATAAAGTAGGATCGATGCAATGCTGGTGCGGGCCCCGAGCATGTCTCTCTGCAAAGCAAGAAAGAAGGGGTCGGCTGAGGGGGCTTAGCCGGGTTGCCGCTCAGATGCCTAAGTCGGTTTCTTTCTAAGAAAGAGGGCGCCCAGAGGCGAATGTGTTGCGACAATGTAGCTGGCATTGTGGTATGCGTACCTTCCGTGGAGTGGGGTGGCCTTGTATTTATAGTAAATGTTCTAGGTTGGATGGTGATTAGAGTTCCATTCCCATTGGATGGGATATTTCTTGTTATTATCGGTATCGGATTCGGTGGGGACATAGAAAGAAGCGATTTATTTGGGATAATCTTCCTTCCTTATTGGGGGATCCAGAAGCAGTCATGATGGTACATTATTATCTTTCTTTCATATTGGTGAGATTTAGTTGGATTTCTTGGGATAATATATTATTATGGATTGATACATTTTACGTATCTATGGGAGACTTCCATGATCGACCTTTGGCGGCCGGATTAAACCCTCATTTTGAAATTTTGGCACGGCTTGAATCTTTGGCGTAAAGGCTGTCACTTGTCGTTATGCCTCTCCTTTGGGGTTTAAGCAGTGGGCTGCGTGTTTAGTTGGCTGGCCTCTTTTTGGAAGCTGGCGGAGTGGGTGCATGAGCCTTATTTTAATACTGTCAGTTGGCGCGGCCCAGCGTGTACGGTGTGCGTGGCGAAGGCTGTAACGTTTCTATGTGGTCTGATTTCGCATTGTCTGCTCGAAATTTAGTTGAATTAGGGCTTGGTCGCCATCATTTGTCTTATGATAATGATGACTCTTCGGTTTTCGCGCTCATTTCTCCCACTCCTTTCAGTTTCCTTCTGTTTCTTTCGTAGACATCCTCTGTCTTGTGTGCCTCTGATCTTGAGACCTTTTCTTTGCCTTTAGCGAGTTCGGACTTCCTTCTCTCTTAGTCTTTTATCTAAGCCTTTTTGTGCAAAGTCTTTCTCTGGCGTCTTTCTTGGGATAGCCTTTTAACATACTCTAGTGCGGTGTTGCGTCTTTGTCTCCTTAGTGCTCTTTTTCGAGCGATCTGTGACGGCCAAGGTTAGGTTAATTAAATTTTATTTTCATCATGGGTCTAGGTCGTTCTTTTTCTCTACGTATAGGCGGTGACTCTTCGATTTGTTGTCGGCCGAGACGGGCGGCGGTGTCTCGACCGTTCGTGGGGTTGAACTTGAGATGCCGGGCGCCTCCTCTTCCCTTGGACCCGAGGGTAAGAGAAAAGTAAACTGATTAAATACTGAGGGTGAGAATACCTAAGATACGCGTTCGGCATGCTTTAGCGTGGGACTGTAAGGTGGGTCCCTCATCAGGGGCCACAGCAGCGTTACCCAGCCTCCTTTTGAGCGTTCGGGTGTAGTCTGCGACATTTAACTCCCCTCTATGTGGTCTCCGTGCCTAAGATGGTGTGCTTAACTGAGTGGCCTTCGATAATGGTCTCGCTTTCCTCTGCATCCCTTCACCATAAAGGGGTTTTACGACACTTCCAATGTTGTCCTTCTCAACTCGCGCCCAGTGGTTGGGGTATCTTGGTTAGTGCAATTAGTTTTCTTTGGGACGGGGCTCGGTGTCCCAGCATAGCCTGCTCCTTTACCTTTTAGCGAAGAGAGCCTCCCAGGGAGCTGTTTCTGGCTGTCTAGGCGTTCGCTCCTCTTGTGATTCCGTCTTCCCTGTTCCCACACGGGCTATGGAGGCGCTGCTTCTTTGTCGGTGGTCGTGGTGGGAATATGACCACTCTGTGAGGAAAACACCTGGGCGTGGTGGCTTGGACCACCCCCGAAAATCTTCGTGAGTGCTCGTTCTGTTTTTGGTTATAACTTGTGTGTGGTCATTGGATATTCCTGATTCTGTACTGTCTACATGCTTCTCAGGTGCTCGAATTGATCTCAGCGCTGAAGATAACGTCATAGCGCTGGCGTTGGTTGAGTGCCCTCCTCGTCCTTACGCGGAGCTGATCAAGTCGGATATTCACGGCCGCCCGGCTCGAGTGCGCTCGCTCTCTTGCTCACGGGGGCCTTCCTCCTTCCACCGTAGGTATTTCCTCCCATTGGGCCCTCGACACTAAACCCACTAAGGGAGACTACTGCTTCGATTTAAGGCGTTAACTGGAAGCCAGGAGCATGAAACAAAAAACCTTGGACTCCGTTGAGAAAGATCCACCGGCTTTGGTCAAAGTTCCGAAATTGGGGGCGTCCTCATCTTCTCCGTCTACTCAGGTTCGAAAATCGGAGCGGGCGCAGTCGCCTCCGGTTGAGGCTCCTACAGTTTTGAGTTTGCGTACATGCAGTGCAACGTGAGCCAAGGTCCTTGGGTGGGGCCGTTGAGCGAGTTGGCGGTCACCGGTGTATCCGTGCGGAACGCCCGGCGAAAGGGATTCGTCACCTTCGAAGGCGGGAAGAGTTGAGGAGGAAAGATTTGGAATCCAAAATTAGCAGAGACGGGAACTCTTTGCTTCTCAATGCCGAACTCGCAGCAGGCGCAGTTTCGTCCATACTTAAGGATTTTGATCTCAAGAGGTCGAGTGCGTTGCCCGTTGATGAGGCTTTAGCCACATCTCTCCGGTCGCTTAGTAGTTCTCATACACTGTCGTGTCGATTCCATTTTGAGTTGAGTATTGAATTTGCATTGGGTGTTGATTCTGTGCTGGGTGCGTAGGTGGCTACTCATTTGAAGGGTTGGCAGGCAACTAAATGAAAGATCATGCCGCGGCCCGGGCTTACAGGCGGGGTGCCTTCCCTCACATCGAAATTTGAGCTCGAGTCCAGTGCGACTTATGGCCAGGAGGCGAGTGAAACTCAAATCTAATTTGAAGCATACCACGTCGGCACGTGCTCGGGCCGAAGGTAGAGAAGATGAAATCCGAAACAGCAGCGAGTGGTAGAAGCGAAACCCGGGAAGTTGAGATGAGTTGCGGGTTTGTCGCGAAAGCGACTTGATGGAGGCCGAGGAGACGGGGCTGCGGTGCGCGATATGAGCTTTCGGATGGTTAGGGATGAACCCCACTCACGTCAGGCAGGCCAGGGATCTCAGGAAGCGCGCCGTCGCAGTGGGCGACCTGCGTGATAAGGCGACGTTGTTGGACCCGGGGCTCGTCGCGAAATTGCGGTTGCTAGCTCGTGACGCTGATGAGGAAGTCTTGCGGCTGCGTGGGGACCTTCATCGACCAAATAACTTTGGTGGCTCGTAGGACCCAGGGTTATTGGAAAGCTGAGGGCGAGGCTTGTACTCAATGGGTTTACGGGTGGCTTGCCTTTCAAAGAAGAGTGTTAAGCCTTATTAGGCTGGTTTCTTTGACCCTCTAGCGGCGAGGAGGATGGGGGTCATTCTCTGGCGATTATTACGGAGGAGGCAGGGCACCCTGCTTGAGGCCCTCCCCTTCTTCATAGATCTGCTCCTCCTTCTAATGTCGATCTATACGTACGTCTTCGCTGCCGTGCTCGACTTTTATACTTTCTTTTTCTTTCTTTTTTTTTTTTTTTTTTTTTTTATATATATTTTTTTTTGTTGGGCACGGGACCAGAGACATACATAACCTTTTTCTTAATGAATACTCTTTTTACCTTACTTCTTTCGCCTCGCGTATCTTAGCGTTGTTACGCTTTCGATTTGAATTGACTTCTTGTGCATAGTGCAGATTGGCCCGGCCGGAGTTGAGATGTTGAGCTCCTCAGCCCAGTCATTGAGGCTCACGGGCTCTAGGCCTTATGGGGTACGAATAGCCCTAAGGCTGGCCCGACCTTTGGGCTACATGGCATGGTGGTGTTAGGCTTTTCAAGTTGTGTTGTTGGGAAACCATACGCGGCGATAATCTGATGATCGACTTCGCCGATTTTGCATGGCTGTCTGGAGTAGTTGAGCTTCGTCGATATTTCTTCGAGCTCGTCGGTGATTTGCACGAGTTGAAGGCCCGATTCTAAGCGCTTGGCGTGGCCAGAATGGTTGAGCTCGTCGATGTATTTCAACCCCGGGCTTGTCGGTGATTTGTCACAGTTGAGCGATTCCTATCTTTGCCTTTATGTATAATGGATTGAGCTAGATCAATGTATTTCTTGGGCTCGGGTCGGTGATTTGTCTAAGTTGAAGCGATTCTGAGTACAGCAGCTGTCTTGAGTAGTGAACTCGTCAAAGTGAATCTTGCGGGCTCGGTGCCCAGGCCTTAGTGGCGATCCACCTGGCGTCGATCTGGTGTATTAACATCTTGATGAATGAACTTCGTCGAAGTGAATTTCTTTGGGCTCTGCGGCGCGAGGCCCAGCAGTGATCCAGCACGAGCTGATCGACTCCTAGAGGCTGCGTGCTTTGTGCGGAGTAGATGAGCTCGTCGAGTGGTTTCTTGGGCTCGGTGTCAAGACCTTGGTGGCTGATCCGACTGAGGCGATCTAACGCTGAAATTTGCGTGGCACGGTGCGGAGTAGATGAACTCGTCGAAGTGAAATTTCTTGGGCTCGGTAGAGGCCTTGATGGTGATCGGCGGCGTCGACTCATTAGGTTGCGTGGCTGTCGCGAGATAGATGAACTCGTCAGGAGTGGTGGCGGAGCTCGGTATTGGGCCATGGTGGCGATCGGCGCGGTGATCGACTCGTTAGGGCACGTATTGGCTGTGTTAGTAGATGAACTACGTCAAAGTGAGCTACTAGGCTCAGGGCGAGGCCTTGGTGGCAATCGACCCTAATTTGATCGACTCCCCAGGTTGCGTGCTTTGTCTTGAGTAGATGAACTCGTCGAAAGTGAGCCTCTTGGGCTCAGGCTGGTGAGGCCTTGGTGGCGATCCGGCTGGTGATCGACTCATTAGAGTGCGTGGCTGTGCGAGTAGATAGACTCGTCCAAAGTGAGCTGCGGGCTCCAGTAGCGAGGGCCTTGGTGGCGATCCGGCTGGTGATCCCGACTCCTAAGGCTGCGTGCTTTGTATTGAGTAGATGAACTTCGTCGAAGTAGTGCGGGCTCGGCGAGGCAGCAGTGGCGATCGGCTGGTGATCGGCTCATTAGAATTTGCGTGGCTGTGTAGAGTAGATGAACTACGTCAAGAGTTAGCCTCTTGGAGCTCGAGGCGGCGGGGCCATGGTAGTCCGGCTGGCGGTACGTCGACTACTGTTAGAATTTGCGTGACGCATGCGAGTAGATGAACTTCGTCCAAGTGAGCTCACCCGGGCTCGGCGGCCCGAGGCCTTGGTGGCGATCCAGCCTGAGCTGATCTGACTCCTTAGGCTGCGTGGCCTGTACTGAGTAGATGAACTCGTCAAAGTGAAGTTGTTGTATGCGGCCATTCGGCTTCTGATCCTCTTGGAAAGGTGCGAGTGTCTTTAATGCTGATTTATGGAGAATTTGAAAAGTTTGTGAGGATTTCCGAGTGTTTTGGCCTTCTTATAAATGGCGGCTTCATTGCTATGGAGTTTATACTTTGGATATTCTGCCTCTTCTGGTGCGTAACTGAAATCTGCGCGAGATGAAGCGTCGAAGTTTGATCGTCTTCGCCGGGGGTCCACCTGAAGATCTTGGTTCAGTTTTGTCGGACTTCTGCTTGTGGGAGTTGTGTTTTTCCCTAGTCTCCCCTTTATGGGAGTCATGGTGCTAGGGAATGTGTCTGGAGAGGGCGGCACATTTCTTGTGTCGCCTTCTCCATTTTCTGTTCTTCTTTCTCTTCCTCCCCTTTCGTCTCTTTCTCCCTCTCCTTCATTTTCTCTCTTTCTTCCTTTCTTCTTTTTTTCCACTTCTCATTCTCCCCTTTTTGTTCTTCTTTTCTTACCACATCCCCATTTCTCCCTCTTATACGAACTCATACATCCTTTTTCTTCTTCTCCTCTTTTCCACCTTTCTGGCCTTCTTTCTTTTATTTTCATCTCGTTTCCTTTTCCTTTTTTCTTCCTGAAGTTTTTTTTTTTTTTTTTCGAGGGAACGTCTTGTACTGTATACTTCCAAGATGTAATCGATGACACTACTGATTGTAGTTGAATGTAATCTGATTGGAATAAAGAGGGACTTTTTCCTTTTTGGCTATGAGCTTTCTCATTTTATTGCATGTACTTTTTCTGAGCATTATATGTCTAAGTTGCTTGTGACGTCTAACAAAATAACCAGTAAATGGTCGAATCGTTAACTGAAAATTGATAAATCTCCATTTAGGACTACAAACCAAGGTCTCTTGTCACTTGTAAGATCATTGCATTTCGGGCATCTTGTAAATTTTCCCTCCTTTGTTTTGGGCTCGTAATTGCTGGTCATGACTTCGAGATATGATGTAGGGGCCTTCCAGGTTGGGACGGTTCCCATGTCTTTGGTTCTTCCTTCTTTGGCGGGAGCTTTTAAGACAAATCACCGCATGTAGCTCACAGGTTTGACTTTTTTGGTTGTAGTACCTCGTTGTCTTCCTTTGTGAGTCTTAAATGCGCCTTAGAAGCCAGGCTCACGTTTTTCATCTAAGAGATCTAAATTTAAACGGAGAGCCTCGTCATTGTGCTCCACTGTTGCAAACTCGATCCTTGGGGACTTTAATCCGACCTCGGCGGGGGCTGCGCCTTGATCTTAGAGGCTGGGGCGAATAGGGTTTTCTCAGATGGCCGACTTACGTGTTGTCACAGCAGGCGTAGTACCTCGGGGAGGTATTCTACCCATTTTCCTTTAAGATCTTCTAATTTGGTCTTCAAGCGGCCTTAAGGGTTCTGATGGTGACTTCGGCTGGCCAGATTGAAGCTGGATGTCTTTGAGCAGTAATAATTCTTAATTCGACTCGATACAAATCTTAAGGCCCAGGCGTTGTCAAATTGTTTTCCGTTGTCCGACATTAGGGCTCTTGGGATACCAAACATGCATATGATGGCTCGCCACACAAAATTACGTATCTTCTGTTCTGTGATTGTGGCTAAAGGCTCGGCCTCAGCCCATTTGGTGAAGTAATCTACTGCGATGATGATGAATTTACATTGGCCCTTCCCGAGGGCGAGGTCGATATGTCGAACCCATTGTTAGAAAGGCTAGGGGCTTGTGATTGACGTCAAGGGCTCTGATGGGAGGCGTGAGATCTTGGCGGGCTCTGATGGGAGGCGTGAGATCTTGGCGTGCTCCTAGCAGATCTTGCATTTCTTGACTAGGTTGGTTGCGTCTTTGAGTATTGTAGGCCACGATGGTATCACGTCACCGAGACCTTTCACGCGTACTTTCGAGCTCGGAATATGATTTCGCATATACGCCGTGTACTTCTCTTATGCGTATTCGATTAATACTTTCCGCGTGCTTAGGATGGGTGTGAAGAAACCTTCCGGCTTATGCAGGCTTCACTTATGATTCGTGAACACAGTGGATCATCCTTATTTTAAATTTGTTTCTTTGGTGCGTCGGTGGGCGTCGTGTGCGCCCAAACCCGAAGTCCGTTGACTACCCGTCAACCCAGGAATACTCGTGAATGTCGGGTGACCCGGAGCATTTCTCAGCAATCGGGCGGAGTCTCCTTTATGCGGGGGCTCTACCCCAGATACAATACTTGTATAAAACCTGCATTTACTTGTCCCAACGGAGTCCGATATATGCAATATATATATCAATACGACCGCTTGGGCATAAACGGTGCTCAATATACATATCAATCATGAGTCGACTATATATCCAATAGTTACAAGAGAATTAATCAATTCTCCTTTATACAACACATATTAAAATTCTAACATTCTAATACATGTATACCTTTGTGACACAGAAAGCCTGTCAGGCTTTCTTCAAGCGACCTCGGACAAGCCGTCTCCTCGCCGCTCCTGTACTTGTAAAGGGATCCCACAGCAGGGTGAGCTAAAGCTTCGATTAGGAGGCCATACTAAGTGAGTACACTCACCACCTAAGTGCGGTGCAATGTTCCAAAGTAAACACACATTCAAGCGAATGCATGATCCTACTTGAATATACCATGACCCAACTTTCGGATCCGAGTCCTCCGCAGAGCTCTCTCACACTCGCCTAAGCCTTGTATGAGAATTATTGTTTTGTGTGGACAGCCCTCCGATGTATATATCAATTGGGGCGCTCAGACGATTGATATATAATTTGTTTGTGAAGTTCCTAGATGAATATCAATTGGAGCGCTCAGATGATTGATATTTTGGTTGTGGACTACTATCCCGATGAATTAATATTTTGGAGCTACCCTCGAACCATTTTCTCTGGAGCTCGTCTCATGCGCTAACTCTATAGTCTAGGATGTTCCGGTGCATATGGAATGCATATTATTGCGATTCGTCTGATCCCAATCACATGCAAATATATATACACGAATATATTCACATAAAATTAAATCACACAAACATGTTATGTAATTATCTGACTCAGCACATCAAAAAAATTAGCTCACTTAGGCTAATGATCAAACACGAGTAATTTAATTTAAATCACTCGACCAAACACATATTTTCACAAAAATATATTTTCGTGTCACTATTCCTTGGAACAGTAATGTAACACCCCAAAATATACCCTAGTAGTTTTCGGACTTTTGTAGGGTATATTATAAGCTAAATAGGAATTTTCGGAAATAAATTGAGAAACCCGGAAAGTTTACAAGATACAAGAGGGCAATCTTGTAATTTTGCGAGATATGAAAGTCATAAAAGAGGAAGATGTGGGGTTAAACTAGAATATGCATAAAGTTGAATTTCAAAAGGGAAGAATTCATGGGCCAAATTGCAATTAGAGGAAGTTAGCAAAATGGGTTTTATTTGGAGGAGCCAAACATAGCCTTAACAAATCCATGTTTTAAAGACAAAAATTGGTCTCATTTGAGAAAAAAAAAAAAAAACGTAGAGAGAGAGGGGGGAGGAAGAGCAAAGGGAGAGAAAGAAGGAAGGAAGAAGAAGAGAGAAGAGGAAGAAGATGGAGGACAGGTATGGAACTTGGATTTTGGTATGGAATTACATGGGCTTTTAAAGCTTTGAATTGTTTTCCATGCAATTGTATGGTTTTTAGTTGTCTCCAACCTAGGGTTTTGTTAGGGTTCTTCCTAACCCAATAATTATAGAAAGTAAAGTGGATAAAACCATAAAGTCACAACAATGTAGAATCCTCTTTAAGGATAATTCATGGTTAATAGTAAAGTAAATTAGTTAGGGTTTAGAACAAACTCTAACTAATCATCATGTTTGGTTGTGTATGGGTCATAGCCCATATTAGGAAGTGTTTTTGGGAGAAATCATGAAAGGTTTTGATGAAAGATATCCATTGAAAGATGATTTGAGGATAATTGAGGTTAAAAGATGAAATTGAAATGGTTTTGAAGTGTATACGAAGTATAGATTTCGTTTGGGATGGAAAAGTGCATGAAAAAGGGGAGAAATAACAAAATCTGGGCATTTGGGGTGTCTTCTACCGGTAGAAGTTAAGTTCTACCGGTACAACTTTGATTCTGGTCGATTTTGGCCAAGTTCTACCGGTAGAAGTTAAGTTACCGGTGCGACTTGTTCACGGTTTTCCTGTTTCGATAAGTTTTTGTATTTGACCATAACTTCCACTCATTTCTTATCGATTTGAGTGATTCAAGTGGCCACTTAAAATAGACTTCAAGGAGAACAAAACATATTTACTAAGTATCTCCAAATTCTGACTCTAAGTGGCCCAAAAATTCACTCAAAGTGGGACCATGTGAATTCCAAATTCTGGTTCCAGCTTCGAACATAGAGAAGTCCGGGATGTTTCGGACGTAACTCGAGTTAGGTCAACAAATTGAGTGATTCCGGTTGGAATGGAACCACTGGCATAGCTTTAAATGAGTATAAGGGCGTAGTGTCAAAATATGAAGTCAAGACCCCGGAAAAATGAGTAATACAAACAGTCCTTGGTAAAATCGGTGCAGACTTGTTGGCATGAAGTACCGCCAGCGAAGTTTGGGCGATCCGATTGGATTGATTCCAATTCACGGGTAAGCGTAGATTCATAGAAGAATAAGAATACATGATTAGGTGTGATTACATGCTCATCATACCTTGCGGTATTTGGAATACGATACATCATGAGCGTATAATGTGGCTAATAATGCCTCTTATAAAAGATAGTAAGTTATTGAACTCCTTCTGGTGTAAATTGCCTAAGACCGATTATTGAATGACACGGCACTCTCTAATCGTGCTTGGCATTAGTACTTAGTACTCACGATTGGTGCGACGGCGCTCGGCCGTCTTGTGGCATTAGTCTTGATTACTCGATTAGTGCTACGGCACTCAGATCTTGACACACCTAATTGCCGGTACTCTGATTAGTGCGACGGCACTCTACGATCTGTCTTGTACCTTGAATTACTTATTGTCTGTGTCTACTCATTCAGTATTCTTGGTCCTAGGTAATCAACAATTATATGATAAGGCTCAATGGAATAAAGAAGCTGAATATGGTAAAGATCACGGAATGTACCTCAGGGTTCTCTGTATATGCAGCGGAAGCCTCTGGAATTTCCCTCTTGTATTTGCTATGTAGTACCTAAGGGTACTCTCGTATCAATAAAATAAGTATAAGTCCTGTAGTACCTACGGGTACTCATGCATCCCGATAAGTCGGTATCCCGAATAAGTCTGTAGTACCCTACGGTACTCCCTTACGATAAGTCACTGTATGCGTTAAGTTACGTAGTACCTACGGGTGCTCTTGTATTTGATTAGATGCAGCAGGTACTACGGGTACTCTTGTATCGATAAATAAGTCTGAGTTCGGTAGTAACTACGAGTACTCAGTATCGTAAGATAAGTATAAGTCGATGGTACCTCAAGGCCTATAAGGTATAAGGAGATGCGTGCAGCTAGCCCCTCACGAGTACTTTTGTACCAGTAAAATGTTACGCCAGTACCTCACGGGTATAACATCAAATCTGTTAATAAGTTCACGTAATCCCGGTATAAGATACGTAAGATAAGAATAAAGTCACAATATCTGATATGAGTTGTAAAGACAAGTATGTGCTCAAAATACAAGTATAAGTTGTAAGGACAGTTCTGCTTGGTAGAACAAGTATAGATGCGATCTGCAGGTATAAGTTTTGTAGTACCTAAGATTTTTCCTTATAGGGCGAGTTCATGTACCAGGGGATAAAGATCGAAATACCAAGATAAACTGCAGGCCTGAGTAGAAGATCCAGTAAGACAAGGATAAACTCAAATGCATTACCTACATATTACTCGTATGAGTATAGGTATCGTTAACCTGGACAATTAGATATGATACCAAAAGATCCAGTAAAGGATAAGTCTACCATAAGTGTAATTCACAGTATTAAGTATAAGATTGTTATAAGTATAAGTTCGAGTACCGGATTTATAAGGAATCGAGATAAGTATAAATATGGATCGATGGAACATAAGCATTAGTAAAGTCCGCAGAATATGAGTAAGCGAATTATTTTGATATTAGATAGAGACGACACGAAATTAAGAAAATCATGAGTTATGTAAAGAGATGAATTGGATGCCTTGCCATTGTATATGTCTAAGTTTGCTCTGAATATGATCTGACCTATTATACATTTGGATTATATGAATTCATGATGATTTGATATCTGTTTCTGTTATAAGTTGATCATGATTCGGGTTTAAATACATATTATCGATATAAGTCTCAAGATATCAACTTTCGCATTAAGCGTAAAACGCAGGTTTAATTCGTGTAAGTACGAGGAGAAGACATCAGCAGCCATCCATCTGGTGAGGTGACTTACACTTGGGGTTCACTACATGTTGGGATTAAGCGCTTCGATTTGTATAAGTAAAAGTCTGATTTTATGTTGTAAATGGGACTGGTTATATGATGTGGGCCATACCCGAATACCCGGTATGGTTAAAAAAAAAAAAAAAATCAGGTAAAGAGTCTCGGTCAGGGTCTCGCACCTCGAACTCGGTTCGGATCCGTGATCGGGTCGAAAGCGGAGTTCGGGCGTGACAAGTAAAACCCTAAGTTTACAGGTTCCAACACTCGACAATTCATCGGTTCACTTGCATGAACGCATCTAGTATTCCGGCCTTTTATAATCAATACATGATTTAACACATGATTGCACAACAAGCAACGCAATTCAGCCGTGGACAGTCACGGATTTACCTAAAATGTCACAATAATTTCCAATAATTCGGTCCCAAGTTTTGGGACGATCGGTGATCATTTAAGGCTTGAACCAACCAATACATGATTTGTTTACTGTTTTACACAATTAACAACCCACAAATTACAGTGCACACCTTGTCACGGCTACCATTTGGGTTCAAAATTTACAACAACACCGGTTCCGAATTTGGGACCGATCAAGCCATTTTTTCGCGGCCTCATTCAAACGCAAAACATTCTTAAGGCATACGAATAAAACCCCCAGTGAGGAGAAACCCTACCTCTTAGAGTTTGAGGAAATTCCATAAATGGGTACTTATGCGGGCATCTCAGCGTAGAGCATTTCTGCCTCTCTTGATCTTAGAAGGCTGACCCGGTTGGATGCGCCGCGTTTTAGAGAAGAATGAAGAGCGTACCGGCTGCAAAAGTAGTGAAACCCACTGCATCCCTCACATTTCACGTTTTGTTCTTATTTTTAGAGTAGGGAAGACAAAGTCATTATCGTATTTTGTGCTTGGTAGGCACTAAACGGTCTACAAATGACCAGTTTCTGTCTCTTCTCGGATTTGATGTCGGCACTACCTCGGCCATCCATTTTCATTATTTCTCTACTCCATACCCTCCTTGGCACGCCAGAGTCACGTATTATATGTGACTTTCGTCGCGTGAAAAATCGTTTTACGGCACGGGCACGCGATGCCTTGTAAGCGTGCCAGCTTCCGGTGTCTCGGAATTGGCGAAATTTTGCGGGCTAGCTGAATTTCGCGAGGCGATTCAACGGTGAAATCCGTTCCGTCATCGAGATCTAAGAGAATTATTCGGATTACTTAGAAATCAAAATTTTTGTAATCGAAATTACAATTTTGCCTTATTCGGTGGAATTTTCTCGGGTCTTACATTCTCCCTCCTTAAAATGAATTTCGTCCAGAAATTATAGACAATCACAATCACTCACATGCATATGCAGCAGCGCACTCTATCATGCATGTAACTAATGCATTAAATCTTGAAGCAAACTAAACCCATTACCTTCATCCTAAACAAGAAGGGATATGTGGCCACGTAGTGTTACCATGACTCCCGTTGCTCCTCCTCCACGATTACCGCCTGGCACTCTCACTAACCTCAGGTCTGCGTTGCAAAACTGATGCGACTATCGACAATGCACACACTAGTCCTCCTCGAAGGTCTCATCGGGTGTCCAGCCTCCATCTGTCCCCGATCCACCATGTTTGGATGCGGGTATATTTCAGGAGTATGAAGGCGTGAAACACCTCGTGGACACTGACGTCTTTGGGGCGATACTTGGCCGATGCATAGCAGTGCCTACCCTCTCAAGTATCTCGAAAGGCCAACCGAACCTCAGCGATAACTTCCTAAACTACGAACCTGACTACTCACTCTTTTAGGCATTACGCCCCGAAGGCGTGATCCTGACCTCGAACTCTAAGGGTCGATGTCGCACATCGACATAGCTCTTATGGCTCGGTAGTGAGGCATATCAAATATCAAGCTCACCTTCTCAGAGGTGTCTCTAATCAGATTAGAACTAGTGATGAAGCTCTCTCCCACCTCGGTCCATCCTAACGGTGACCTACATGGCCTCCCATACAATGCCTCACACGGTGTCATGGTATACTCTTTAATAGCTGTTTGTTTGTAGGCGAGAACCACTAAGGGCAATTTATCCTCTACCCTTATGATCGAGCATGCTCGTAGCATGTCCTCTATCTACAATATATAATCATACACCCAACCTACCTGGCCTTACTTGGCGTGTAAACTCGACCTTCCAGTCACAATCCTTGTTTCACAATCGATGAATTTGTCAACCTAGTCCATGTCGTAGACCGAGCATGTCAGTATGCAGAGGCCCTCGCGGCTCAAAAAAGCAACACCAATGACGCGATTTCCAAACGGTATCGAATCTGAGTGTTCCAGACTCCTATCATTCGACTTTAGTCCATGATGTGATCGTGTGTGTTTCATTTAGGTCGACATAGCTTTTAAATACGGCTTTGGACACAATTGCGTTAATACTTGAAGTGAGATATCTTCGGGTCTCTTACACCCTAACTCCGGAGATTCTCACCTTAGGGATTAACGGCCCCCTCTTTGCTTTGCGACACGCTCTAATTACTCTTCGTTTCTGGATCGAACTATGAGTGCTTCATTGTTTGTAGTCCTAAAGACAAACTTCGACCAGCGCTCACTAAGAGTGGTGAATGACGTCTGGAGTGCCGCTTGACTTGACGTGAGGTTCGCGTGCGCTGAAGCGAATCTTGCGTGACCTTGATCCGGTTTCCCACCCGTGAAGGCGAATGCGGGAGATCTCTCACTCGTAATCCCGGGCTATCAGTTGACTCTCACCCACACCACACAGGGAGAACATCTATGCTTGGCTAGCCTCCTAGCCGATCAGTAATGGTGTACAGTGTGACAGCAGGCCGAGTTCTGATTACTAGCGACTGGGTGGTTTTTTGTTGACTCATCGTGTCTGGCACAGGCGTGTGACGATATGCTCTACCACCTGGGATCCGCCTCTGGCTTCCCTTTCGCATGAAAGCTCTGATCTGTCAGAGCTTTGACCCACACTCTGGCCTTTGGTAATGCGTGCTGGTGAGAGTGCTTGTATAGCACCAAGAAACTGAAACTAGTTCCTCGACAGAGTACTAGGGTGTGGAGAGGGATGAGCTGTATACTATACGTCCTCTGACTAAGCGGGACTGCATTGTGCAAAAGTCTTAGGATCCTGTCTCTGGCCAATCCAGTCATCATGCTTTTAATCCGGTACTGATGAAACTGGTGTGACAGAGATGCCGACTCTTCCCCCCCGAACTAGGAAAGCTGATCTCCCTCTTCTTACCAACACGAGTATCGTGTTCCATGTATCCTCGATTTCTCTCTCTATGGTGGGACATGACCGCTGAATCCTTATCCATAGGTGAAATCATCAATCCTGCCCAGAATGGACAACTTTGGCCCATTCTGAATCTCTGTAATATCCGGCCAATCCCGAAAGCTTGTTATCTCGAAGATTGACATTCGGTCTCTCCCAGTTCATCATTACCTCGACCCTTCTCTAGGTCGATGACCTCGGTGCGACACCCGTCCAAAAACTTCACCTTAGTAAGCCAAAACTTCGCACTTACTAAACCTTTATCACGGCTAATGGTCTCTCGACAAGCGTAAAGGCGATCCTCGAATGATACTCGTATATCAGTTGAGGGAGTAGATCAAATGTCATCCACGAAGACTACGACAAAGCGATCAGATAGGGTTGAATATCCTTCATGAGATCCATGAATGCGCTAGCGCGATACCGTCAATCGAAGGCATCGCGTAACTCAAAGTGCCCATGCTTGGCGTCCTAACTTAGTCTTAGGGATATCGTCCATACAACCTGACGATGATAACCCGGTCGAAGGTCTATCTTGATGACTTCGCGCTCCTCTCGTGATCAACAGTAATTGATCCTCGGTAATGGGTACCGATTCTTGATCGTAACCCTGTTCAACTGCCTGTAATCAATGCACAGTCAAAGGGTCTTGTCCTTCTTTTTCGCAAACAGAACCGGAGCGCCCCATGGTGAAGTGCTCGGTCTAATAAACCCCTTGTCCAGTAGTTCACATGTTTGGACTGAGTTCTGACTTCAGCCGGTGCCGTCATCTTGGAGTCATGGGGATGGGTGAAGATACTAGGGTGCAACCGATACGAAGTCTACTACCTCGTAGGTAATCACGGTAACTCATCCCGGGAAAAACATCACATGCACTAGCACCTTGCTGAGGTAGATCTAGTCTATTATCTTGGTCTATACGGGGTGGGCTGGCTAGCCCGACCCGCTAGCGTCACGACACCTAGACTCGTATACGATGGGAAGTAGTGTCATCTTGTCCCTTGAAATGCACCCACATTGCCGAGTCTGGCGTGTGGCGTGAACCTCGCTGCGCTCCTGACTCGATGCGACCTGTGGCGTGACGATCCATCGAGGATGACGTCAAACTCGACATGTCCATAAATCACCGGGTCCCTTTGTGAGTAGAGTCCCGAGATCTCGACTCACAACCTCGACATATCATCCCTAGTCTCGCCCCCTAGTCCCTAGGGGAGAACTCCTCTGGCAGCTCCTCAAGGTCTCTGAGGTCCTTGCCCATTCCTATGTTTGGGCCTCACTCACAGCTGGAACACAGCTAGTTTAATCTGTATCCAAAGTAATTCCACCCTCTAACACCTTTTCAATCTGTATGAACCAATGGTCTACCACCATTGGATCTCCTCCCCCTGTGAATGTCGGAGGATCTTTGTGTCACTGAAGCCACGAAGGTTACTAGGATCTTCACAATGCACTGTACTGGCTTTGTGTTATAGCATTCGTTGTAATACTGACCTCGGCGCGAAGTGCGCTGTTCGAGTACTGGTGGTGCGACCTGATGCCGAGTGGGCGCCCTCTGCGTCCTCGTGCTCGAATAGCCATCTACGTATTTCAGTGTATGAGAAATCATTTAATTTTTCATTTAGGTCCCAACTAGTAATACGGATGCAGTACTAATAGACTTGACAATATGGCGGAAGCCTGATTCAACATAGTGATTGTTGTTCAACATCAATTAATTTATTTCAAGAAGGTTCTAGGCTCTCTTATTCATTTCGGTATCGAATCCTAAGGTCATAGTTCCTATTAGCGTTCACCACTTTTCCTATACACATTACACCATGCATATAGTTTATATGCAACTACCGCGCAATCCGATTCAAATGAGCTGATTAAATCCATTCTCAGTATCTCTAAGGCATAGCAGGCAAAGACACTAATCATACACAAAAGCAGTGTATATATCAAGTTCACCGCATTTATGAAGCAATGCGAGACAATTTATCTACAAATTTAAATCATTTTGATCCACAAAATTTCATTTTGAAAATTTTATTTTAAAATTTTGTCAAATTTTATTTTATTTTATTTAAAATTTAAAAAAAAAAAAAAGATTCGGCAAATTTTTGCGATGAGCAGGGTTCACAAACGATGTCAATTTGACTGGAAAATCTGAGTCAAAACCAGTCAAGCGTGTCAAGTGCCCGAGCACCCTGGCCCGACCCGGTGGGCACCGAACCTTGTATGCCTTGAGCCCATGTCATGTTCTTCAGCGGCCGTGTCGTGGGCGCCCGGTAGTGTGCATGACTTCGATGGCTGGTGTCGCGAGCTGATGGTGCGTATCGTGGGTGCGATCTGTAGCGCCCGGTGGCGTCTTGGCACGGCCTCCGGCCCGGGTGTCGTCGGCGCGCCCGGCTCAGCGCGTCACGTACACCTGGGTGTATTGCAACACTAAAACCCATCTGCCTGCCCTTCCTATGTCACAATACACTTTGTGTATTGAATCTGTTTCACACCCAGCCATTGACCCATATGGCCACGATCTGAGCTTTGTGGTGGGCGCCTTTTCCTCTTTACTGTACAAGCCGACCGCCTCTTGCCGATCTGAGCCAGGGCGCGCCTGTGGCCGTCATCATGTTCTTCTTGGCCGTGTCGTGGGCGCCCCGTGTAGGTGTCGCGGCGTGGGCGTCGTGTCGCGGGCCCCCGATGGTCGTGTCGTGGGCGCGGTCTGCGTGTGCCCCGGTGTCTTGGCACGGCCTCCGTAGTGTCGCGTCTGTTTGCACCGCGGTTCCTTTAGTCACAATACACTGGTGTATTGCAACCATCATATCACGCGACCCTTCTATGTGCAAACCACTTTGTGTGAGATCTGATTTTCCACAGCCATCAAGCCACTATAGCCACGATACAAACTTTGTATCGTGACGCCTTTCCTATTTCCAATACAACCCGGCCACCTCTTCCTCTTGCAATACACCTTCACATCTCTGTCCCTGTCCTCAGCCTAGCACACACCGTGTTGCTCTCTCCTGATACACTCATTCTCTTGCAATAAAGTACTCTTTCACAATATAATTTGGGCGAGTAGCCCTGACGGTTCTATGAAATTTTCATTTCCTTTTTCATTTCAACCAGGAAAAATAATAAAAAATATATACTTTTTCCATTTCATAATGCTCAAATAAATTTATAAAATTCATTTTCTCATTTATTCAATTTTTCAGCTTTAAAATCTTCAGAAAATTATTTTCTTCTGCTCCATAACCCAAATAAATTTATAAATTTTTCTTTCTTGACTTTCGAGTTTAATTGTAAAACTCAGAAAAAAATTTTTTTCAAACTGATCAAAATAGTCCGAATTTGCTCAAAACCTCATTAGTCTATTACTAATCCTAGTGTTTAACCTCAAAATTTATTAAATTTAGTTCATTATCCAAACAAAAATAAATTGAAAAGGTATTTTATTTCTCCTTTTGTTCGGTTTTTACACCTTGTAAAAACTTCAGAAACTTCCCAACCACATCGCAGTTTCATCTAGAGTGCTTTAACCTGCTAAGCACCTGAGCCATACCACGGTACATGATCACCTCACATCATTCAAGTTATGAATATTTTCCTCTGCCAATTCGTCAAGTCACTACAGCATGATGCATTGCATGTAGTGTCACCGTTTGTCAGTGATTTACCCATAATCTCATACCATACTCAACGCCGAGCCACACCTGTGGTGATGTTCTTCCTCAACATAGCCTAAGCCCGATTCTTGATCTAGGTTTCCATGTACCTATACCTCTAAATCAACCACCTAATTGGTGATGGTTGCCCCAATGCAGGAAACCTCTGGTGTTGGGTATCATACAGAAATAGATGCTGTTTGTGAAAATGAGGGCCGGGTTAAGTTCTGCGTCGACAGTGGGGTGCTGGTGGATGTCAGTTGTTGGGCGTTTTCTTGCGAAGATGGGGTGGAATCCTTGCATGAGCCACAAATGTGTGCTCAAACCTGCATTGTCCAAGCAGTCATTGCAAATGCATCTGTCAGTCGACCGCCAGTTATGCGATACTCGAAAATCTCCTGTAATGTCAAGTCAACTCTGCTATCAATCGATTGGGATATCAAATCCTCACCGTCGACTATCTTAAAATGATCATTATTATGCATGACAAAACATGACTTAACGTATGAGGATCAAAATAGTTCACTGACTGCGTTGTGAGATGGGATCTGACGGGATCAGGGATGAGATCAGTGGAGGTGCCCTGGGAGTGGGTGATGCAGCCGAATGCGATCTGAATGTTCAAGTCAAACGATCAGGCCAGATCTGCTGAATATCCCCAGTGCCTGTGGATCCAGATCCTGCAGGACTCTCTCCCACTCAGCCTGGGCATATATGGATGTGTACAATGTGATAAACTAAATGCCCTGCCTCGCTCCGGGCTTCTCAACGATATCTCTCTTCTATTATCGTTCCTCTCAAATCATATCTCATTCGAAAAAAACTCAGGCGATTGATGTTGCGGTTTGTGGACACCCTCGATAATTGTATTTTGAATACCCTCGAATAATTTTCTCTGGAGCTGATCTCGCGCACTAACTCCCTATAATTACCGGGATATTCAGTTGCATAGTGAACTATCTTGTACTGAGTTCGATACAGTAATCCACATGCAAATATATATACACAATATATTCGCAAAGTCATCACACAAACATGTTATGTAATTATACAACTCACCATCAAGAGTGATTAGCTCACTTGGGCTAATGATCAAACAGTAATTTAATTTAAGTAACCGACCAAACCTGTATTTTTCTGAATAAGTTAGTGTCATATTCCCTCAAGGAGCAGTAAACCCTAAGTTTCCACGGTTTGACCTTTCCAAATAATTCCTGTGGTTCAATTTGAACGCATCTCTGTTGACCTTTTCCTGATATTACATGATTTCTGGCGCGATTGCACAATAAACCTTGAATTCGTAGTGGGCGATCCTGCAGTTTCTGAAAATGTCCGCGATAATTTTGTAGTCGGTCGAGTTTTGGGGTGCGATCAAGCGATCATTTGGAAGCTCTAAGAGCCAACCAATACATGATTTGTTTGCAATTTTGCACAATTAACAACCACCACAGGTGCAGTTGCAACGTCGCTGTTTCTTAGTTCAAATGCAGGTTCAAGGTGGATGATCTGTTGACATCAAGAGTATCAGTGTATTCTCAAGCCTGGCGGGATAGCGCAGTGGGAAACCTCTGGGATTGGGAGCTGCGAGTGACTCAGACCTCCGCGTCAGGTGACATCATCCTCTCCATCTTTGAGCTGTCTGCGGTGGATGCTAGCGTGGGAGTGCTGCTCACGAACATCAGTGACCACATCGCTGCCGACTCACGTTCATTCTGCCACCAAAATGAATAAATCACTCTCATATATATCTAATATCTTCATAATCTCTAATAATCATATAATATCACCTAAATATCTCTTTACCGATATCCATTTCATTGTTTCTCTGCTCATACCACTCATGGCACATGATCGTATTATATGTGACTTTCGTACATCGAGAAAAATCGTTTCTGATTTTGACACGCGATACCTGTTAAAGCGTGCCAACTTATTGTCTCGGAATTGTGAGAGTCACACAGGCTAGCTAGATTTCGCGAGAGGCGTTGATGAAATCCGTTAAGATCATCAGGATCTAGAGTGTGCCGGATTTTTAACCGAGAATCAAAAAATTTGTAATCGATCACCGATTTTGCCCTTATTCTAATTGGAATTTCTCGGGTCTTCTGATCCATGTTATATAATCGAATAGAGGGTTAAATCCGGCTTCAGCTCGGTTCAGGCACAGGCAACCTCCGTACTTGATTGATAGTGGGCTGCCGGGTAGTGACCAGTGTTGACTTCTTTGAGGTCTTCTGTAAGAGTATTCGCTCTTTGTCAAGCGTCGGCCTGGGAGTTCTACTATAAGGACATGTAGACCTTTGTGAACCGGCTGCAATTTTTCAATAAATCTGTGCCTTTTGGAGGTATAGGATCATCCTTCACTTTGGCGCCGTGGAAATTGTCTTCCTGGCATCTTGCCTCCGGTGGGAGTCGTGCGGACCTCTGGGTGGTCAGCCTTCCAGTGAATGGCGAGGTCAGGGCGCTGCCAATGGCCTCTGTGCTCGGCCTCGTTGATGGAGGCTTGAGGTCGAATCTGAGTGCGTATGTCTGATATTCCTTCGGAGGGTCGAAGGATTAGACACGCTCGGCTCCCTTGCTTGTGGGCTGAGCTCCATTCTGAGTTTCGGGTGGAAGGTCATTCATTGTTTCAGCGTTTTGTGAGGTTCCGTGAGGTGAATTTCATAGCCGAATCGATACAAGACGCCTTTTTATTGTAGTTTTGAGCTGTATCGATGTCAGATTCGGCTCGATCTATAGCCCATTTCATCGATATGGGGTCTAGTTTCTATGTAACACTTGCCTCATCGGGTGATACATTTAGGACTTCTGGTATGAGCGGAGTAAGAGTGATTTAATTCTGTGTTACCAGGCCAAATTAGTTTCTCATCATGGTTACCTCTCCTCCAGCCTCCTCTCAAGCCGTTATGATAATGCATTAGGTCTTGCGTGGATCTGTCTCTGACGAGACCCGGCCAGCAGTCGAGAAATCGTCTGTTAAGTATAGAGTAAGGGCTCTACTTCGCGCGGGACTTACTAGAATGGGAGGAAGGAGGAGCTGAATGTTTTAAAGTTCAGGAATACTCTTCACGCCGTATCCATTGAAGGTAACCTTCTTCGGGACTTGGAAGAAAGGTGGCATTTCATCCTCCCCACATACTGGATCTGACTAGGCAGCGGCAATCCTTCAGTCGGTGTTGAACTTCCTTTATGCGATGGCGATGGCATGTCGATGCGACCTTTATTTGTGCGGATTTGCCTTAATTCTGGTGTTGACTATGAAACCTGGAACTTCTGAATTCGATACTGCGAGCTTTGCCGCATTTCTGGATTGGAGTTTCATGTTCCTTAATTTCCGAGATGCGGGCGCCTCGGATAGATGAGCTATGTGGGAGCTGGGTTGGTGGATTTACCCGACATGTCGTCTGTGGCACCTCCGTAGTTGTGCCTCTCTCAGCTACGAACATCCGATTCACCAACCTGCGATCGTAGCTTCTGTTCTTGACGACGGCATCTACGATAACAATAAGTTTCCTGCGCTGTGACGAACGAGGTATTTCTCGGGTCGCCTCGTCCATACCGACCGGGTCAGGAATGGTAAGGCATCCATAAAACCGATGAGTTCATGGCCGGCTGTGGCACTACGATGAGGTCGATTCGCCAAGCAGAGGGAAACCGGCCCTTCGGCACGCTTTGTTGATGCCTGAAGCTCCATGCGCAGTCGCCACTCGCTTGCTTTTCGACGCAGTACGACGCTGGCTAGCCACCGATACATTCTACCTCCCCGATCGCCTCCTTCCCGGGCGAGCTCACGACTGCTTGACGGCTTTTCGGCCTTCCTCGCGCCGAAGCTCCTCCTCGCTTGATTGGCTTCAAGGATGGGCCGACGCTCACTCGTGAGTGATTACCGTAGGATCAATTCTCCCATGTCCGCTCCATGGCACGCCTGCTCGCCTTAAAAATGATATGGGGTTTCGAGGTCTTCCGCTAGCTCGAGCCGATAGGCGAGATAAGCCTGGGGGTCACATTCAACAATACCGATTCCGCCCAGGGCTCAGTCGCAGTGGGCACTCCGTCACACATGTCGAGCTCATCCGTGCATATAAGCCGTCGACCGCTTTCTCTCGCTTCATGGATGCCGGTAGCATTCCTCGCCACTCGCCGATCTCGAATCCATTCCTACCCGCCATGAAACTTGATCATCATGTGGTACGCCGGCGATGGGCTTACTGTATTTGAGAGAGGGTCTTCTAGCAACATGTTATAAGCAAAATGGGCGTCTAATATGAGAATCTGGTCAGTCGCCGCCTAGCACGGGGATCTCTCAAGGTGAGTACCAAATTTATTTGCTTCAGGTAATACTCTCTCCCCAGAACCTCCTCGGGATGAAAGTGCTGACTCCGGTCCCAGCTTTCCCTTCCGATGCCCATTTTATCGGGCGCCTGACGCGAAGATGATATCGTACCGAGCTCCCGCGTTGTCAATTAAGACCCGATGAATTGTCTTGTTGGCCACAACTGTGCGAACTACCAGTGGGTCGTCATGAGGGTGTCGCATCCTTCCATATCCGAGAATGTGGGATGGACGTGCGGCGAGCCGCGGTAGTTTAGATATCGCTTGTATTTCCGCTATCTCCGCTGACTCCGATGTCACAGATGGGCCTTCCGAAGCAGCCGACTCCCTCCTCCTACGAATCCTCCCGAGACACTGGATTTCACATGTAGCCAGTTGCGCCAGTCAGCTGCCTCGCGAGGTGTGCTCACGAGGCTGGCCCGATTCCGAGTTTGATCTCGAGCCCGATTCAGGGATATGAAGCGTTTGAGGTACCCGCGCCGTATTAAGTACTTACTTCTCTCTGAGTCAGAGGTACGTCTGCAAAGGTCCGTGAGTCCCATGGAACTCGCAAGACTTAGAGTTGTCTCCCGCCATGTGGGTCCGACTTCATTTGAGTCGCCACCTCAAGAATCGCTCGCTTGCATTTCGCCAGACCCGTGATACCGGTGGCCGGGCAGGGGTGAACACAGGCGGTAATAACGCCGCCGCCGTGACGCGGTGGACCCGCAGACGACTCGAGGTTCTCGCGCCTTTCGTGACCGCTTCCACTTTCTAGAGACCTTTCTACTGCTTTGTCCGCTGGGCTTCGCCCCGCCGTCATTGTCTGTTCCGCTTTTTTCTTTAAGGAGTGGAAGAGCTCTCTTTCTGATATGAGGGCTTCTTCACCGTTAATATATTTCTTTCGCTTTTGCAAGCACTTCAGCCATGCTTGCTTGGGATTTTTGATGAAAACATCAAGTCTTTCGACCAAGACCTCAAGCCAAAGAATGAATGCAAAGGGATCGTGGAACTCTCGCCAGTATATCTACCTTTAGAGACTCGGCATTAAATCTTGGATCGTAAGACCTCAAGCTAAGGAAATTCACATGGTCGCAAATGATAACTTGGCTTTCTATACGTCCCGCCCCAACGGCGGAGAGACGAATGCAATGGATAGCTCTCGAACGAGAGAGATCGACGACTATGGAAGCCTATTAAACCATGCCAAGGACGTGGCCTTTAGTGGTGATAGCGAAAGCCTGCGATCGCACCGATCTTGATACCCATGCGTACTCCATTTGGCTTCAGAAGTGTCGAGGCGGATCGACCGGGATCGACACCATCGAATGCTTCCACTCAGGGTATCCTCGAATTTTTCCCGAAGAGGGAAGTGAAGCAATTTACCGTGAAAGGTGATCCACATGCATCAAGGTATCCATATAGTGTCGAGCGCGCCCTTTTACTACCTCCTTCATACTCTGAGCTCTTGCCGGAGGCTCTCGAACCTCTCGGCTCCCATGATAGTTCTCCGCTTCCCGGATGAGGGTCGCGTGAGTTCTTTCGTTCCCGATACGCTCCGAGCTTTGCTCTCTGCTGGGTCTCTCCTTCTTTCGGGGGCCACCAGGTCCATGCCCCCCGGCTCGATTAGGACTCCTCGCTCTTCTCAGCACCTCGAATGTCGACTGTGTTGTTCCTCGTGGGGAGGGAAGTTAACCTTCCCGAGTTTGTCGTGGTCTCCCCGTGGCGCATCTCGCCCGCCGTGAGTTGCTCTAACTCTTCTATCAAAGCCGGTCAGGATGCGGGGCGAGCGCCTCCACCTCATTCACAGGTTAGCTTGCATTACTCTAACGCGTCGGAGGCTCGCTCGTTCGCGCGGCTCGGTTGGTCCTGCGATCCTGGAGGATTTCTAGCGCGTTCCCGCTTGTGTTCGAGTCGATACCATCAAGAATCGAGAAATCGCTATATTTGTATAGAATCGGCCGCTCCTACGCATCTACGCCAATTGATGATGCTTTCAACCGAACTGAGCTGAGCCGGATTGCCGGGCCGGCCGGGCTGAAGTAGGATCATGCAATGCCGGTCTCAAGGGGGCACCGAACGTAGTACCTCCAAAAACAAGAAAGAAGGTCGGGCGAGGGCTTCGCCTGCGTCGTCCGATGCCTAAGTCATTTTCTTCTCGAGAGAAAAGAGACTCCGCTTAGAGGGTGTGAATGTGTTATGATGTCAAGGTGATGAGTATGCGTACCTTCACCGATGGGGTGGCCTTATATTTATAGTAGATGTTCTACCGCTGGATGGTGATTAGGATTCATTCTCATCGATGTGATATTTCTTGTTATTATCGGTATCTGACTGTAGAGGAGTATTACAGTTGTTGTACTTTATTCGTGATAATCTTCCTTCCTTATTGCGATCCACTGATTCGCCTGATTGTCATGAGTATATGATCTTTCTTTCCTATTGGTGGTATTCTTACTGGATTTGCGGGATAATATATTATTAGGGATTATTCTATTTTCTGTATCTATGGGAGACTTCCCATGATCGGCCTTTGGGCCGAGCGGATTAGGCCCTCATTTTGGGCTGGCACCAAAAGGCTTGAATGCTAGCGTAAAAAGGCATGAATGCTTCAATGGGCATGCCTCTCCTTTGGGGTTTAGCGAAAGTGGGTCCACAGAGTTTCGCTGGGTCGGCCTCTTTTTAGGGCCTAGCTAGGCTTGTGAGCCTTATTTTTCAAACCCTATCAAAAATAATTTTCGTTTTTTATTTGACTTCCTAGACATAAGATTTTGATCCATTTGGTTCATATTTTTTAGAACAGTTTTTTAAAACATGGGTTTATTTTATTTTTATTTTTTAAAACTGTTTTTTATTTTTAAAAATAAGAAGAACAAGAAAAACATGTTTAAGACCTGTTTGTTTATTATTTTTGAAAATTGTTTTTTGTTCTTAACAATAATAAGGATAACAAGAAAAACGAAAAAAACATGTTTAATTTTCGGTTTGTTTTTTCTCGCTCCCATTTTTATATATAAAAAATTTTATTTTATTAAATTTTTTAGTTTAAGTTTTATCTATATTCCATTTTTTAATACGAGTATAAAATTTTAATAATTTTAAATATTTTAATCATCTTATTTTACGATTTCACGATAATACCGATACACCGCGACCGATACGTCTCAGGACCGTCCGATACCGCGACTTTGAACCATGGTGGAGTTTGTTGCTTCGATGTAAAATTACACGAGCGGCCCGACTCATTTTGAGCACCGAAGGTTACTCTTCAGCCGCCCATGCAGACGCCACTCTAGCCACTCTAACGAACATGAAAGTGAGTTTGCTGCTTCCGACGCATACTACACGAGCGGTCTGGTCCGATTCTACAATGTCATTCATTCTGGCGCCTACTTCAACCACCACACAGGATACTGTCAGTCATGGTGTGGAGTTTGTTGCTTCTGATGCAGCTCACACGAGCGGTGCTCCACCCATTTTACACCGTGCCGTTATTCAGCTGCCCTTGGCAGACGCCATCGGAACCCACTCTGGGCCATCACTTTCGCTGGTGAGTCTCACTGCCGCTGACGCAGCTCACACTAGCGGTCCGATCTATTCTAGAGAAGCGAGACCGGCCGGGTCCTTGTTACCTATCATGCATGGCGTCATTGAGGAGCCACCGGATTTGTTTGCTGAAGCTGGTATGACTGGTTCTGAGGTAATGATAATAATATTAATAATAATTGTATATTATATTATTTTTATTAATAAGATTATTGTATATTTTATGCTATTGTGTATTTTATGCAGGATATCTTGGAGATTGTGGAAGGACTGAGGCGTTTTATGGATATGACTGAAGGAAGGACAATAGGCATTGTAGGTGAAGCAGGATATGAAATCATTGGCCCCCATTATTATTATTAACATTATTCTATAATCTTATGATATTGTATTTTTATTCAGGCTCCGGCTCATATTTTCACCACAATGAGGCGCTTTACGGACATGATTGAGTCCGAGGTCAAACAACAGATAAGGTGGACAAGAATCACCTTGGTAGGAGAAGCCGGACAGGAGAAGATTCATCTACGATGTGATTGTCTTTTGAGCTACTGGATCTACCTGTCCAATGATATTTTTCAAAATTTTCATGTAAGTTTTTTCTTTTTTCACTTCTTTATCGATTTATTTATTTATTCATATTTATCAATTTGCTTTTCAGGAACCTAGAGATAGAAGCACCCTGGACGTTATGGCCATTAACGGAAGCTTACAGCTTCAGTTTTCTTGTTCATGTGGACAAGTTTTTACACTTCTGCATTTTCAGCAAGGGTGGTACCGCAGGCTAGTACCTGCTTTAATCTTGTAGAAGGCGAACCGAAATTTGACATGGCTGACTTGATTGTTTGTTGAGCTTACCTTGCCTATTTCTCTCTTTTTTTTGTGAAAAAAAACTACAAATAAGGAAACTTACACATACCATTAAAAGATAAACCACAATAATTTTTAAAATCGAATTTTATAACATTCCTATGAAAATTAGAACACCAAATATTATGAATAGTATTATAAATACATTTTTTAGCTAAACAATTTATGTTCTATTTGCTTTTTTATAGATACGACTACAACGCTGTAATATTTTTATCTAAAGAAAGTCTCAAAATATCCTCCATAAGTAGAATAATTGAACTAGGTAAACTACTTCTTCTATTATATCAACCTATAATTACTTTGGAATCTCCATCAATTTCCAAGTTTGTAAAATCATTGTAAATCGCAACTAGAACACCATCTCTTAAAGCTACACACTCCGCAATAATGATTGAAGTATTGCCTAAATGTTACTTCCTGCTAATTTAATAATTCCATTGGAGTCTCTAATGATCCAATCTGAAGCACTTACATTATTTATTCTTGAATCATCAAAATTTAATTTGAATCTTCCATTAATTAGAGGAATCCATCGAATCCATTTTTCAACTTTATGAGAGACAATATGTCCTTCGTTGCTTAGATAAGTGTCACTCATAAACTCATGAAGATTTTGAAACGTAGTTGTAGCTTTCTCAATAACGAGAAAGGGGTTGGATTTGATTTTCCTAAACACCACCTAATTCTTATGGGTCCAAATACTCCAAAGGATAACGTCAATTTTTTCCTCGGTTGTTCAAAAGTTCAGAATGAGTTTTATAGTTTTTATTGGGGAGTACTGGAACGGGCCAGCTCGACCATTTTAGCCCGGCCCACTCCTGCCCTGCCAATTCGACCCACTTTTATTCGAGTCACCTTTTGGTTAGCTCAACCCAACCTTATACGGGTTACGGGGTAAAATGAGCTAAAATATTTTTAAAAAACTAAAATAGATGATTTCCTAAATTTCATCATTCTTCAAATAAAAAATAAACAATACGGCAAAAATAACAAATCATATTTTTGACCATTACTTTTAAAGAAAAACATGGAAAGAGTGAGATTTAGATTTTGGAATATTTGAGATTTTTTAACCAAATATTTTTTTAAAAAGGACAGCTATAACATGAAATTGGGAGAAACTTCTACCAATGGTCCAATACCACATACACAATCCCTCTCCTAGCCCTTTATCTTTAGTGCTATTTAGGACTCGAAAATCTAAAAGAAAACAGAAACGCAAGTCAAAAATTGCAAGAGAGATAAACAAACAATATTGGTAAAGGCCCAGCCTTGGGCGCTGCAAAGGTGAAAAATTACAATTTTCTTAGGTTCTGGTGCTGAGACAACAAGCTTGTAAGTTGTATTTGAAATATTTGTAAGTCGTAAGATAATTCCATCGACAATAAAGGTAACTAGCATCCAAGAACCATCACCTAAAGGCGTTCTTCAAACTTTTCGGTGGATTGGTACAGTGGCTGCAACAATTGCCAAAAATCGGTGAGAGAGGTCGGCCATCGGCGAGAGAAGTCGACTATCAGTGAGAGAGATCGTCGAGAGAGGTCGGCCGTCGATGAGAGGGTTCGGCCATCGACGAGAGAGTTCGGCCATCAACGAGAGAGTTCGGCCATCGATGAAAGAGAGAGGTCGAGGAGAGATATTCAAAATAAACAGAAAAGGAAAGGAGGTTTAGGGTTCAATTCAAATGGGCTTATACTTACATTTTAGCACAATTAAAATAAAATAAAAAGTGGCCAATGGCTGGTTCGGCTCCGAACCCACCGCCTGTGGGTCAATGTGGGTACAATGCAACGGCTCTGTCTATCTGAGCCTCATTTTCGGTACCAACCCCAAATTTGTCACCACTCAAATTTCATTACAGCCACCATATTCCCACTTCTGCATTTTAAAACCAATTCAAGCATTTAAAATGAAATTACCTTCATAAAAGAGAAGAGCCGAACAATTATATTTAATACAATCTCAAGTTCCTTAGATAAAAGGAAAAGATTTAAACTATCAATATTTTCACCACTCGATTACAAAGATAAGATAGTTTTATAATTTCTAAATTTCTGTGATTTAGAATTCACAAGTAGGAAGAAGATCCTCTCTAGTAGTCAAACCAAAGGAAAACCCTTTATTTTCTAATAACCACTTTGAATGCAAATCCAATTTAGAATTTTGTCTTTGATGAACTAAAGGTTTTCTCATACCTCACGCTGCTTGACCCAGAGTAAATTTTCCATTCCCGTAAGTAACCCTACAAAAATCTATCATCTATAGGACTACATAGAATAGGAATTGCTTTAATATTTGCTATTGTATTTGGAGGGAGGATAGTTGAAACTGAATTAATGTTCCATTACGTAGTTTCCTAATTTATAAAGTCATTCACTTTAGCATCCAAATTAATGTAATGTAGATCATTATCATCCACAAAAGAACCCAAAAGCATGGTATAAAAACCCACCTATCCTGGGTCTGGGGTGCCAAACTTTTCTACCATCTCTTGAAAAAAATCTACATTTTAGGCCAACCCCAACTTACTTTCTATGATTAATAATTTCTTTCCACACATTAGAATCTCCAAACTTTTTTAGAATTATGAAAAAATTGTTGTTCTTAACATATTTATCTCTTATGATCTTCGCCTAAATGCTATCATTATCAATGAGGATTCTCCACCCTAGTTTAGCTATAGTAGCTCTATTGACCTCATCATTTTTCCTAATTCCTAGGCCTCCTTCAGACTTGGGTTTACAAACATTGCCCCAAGCTACTAAAGGAAAACTTTGGTTCCATTGTCCCCCATATTTGATAGCCATAAGAAATTTCTATTAATTTCATTATTCATTTTCGTAAGTTTGAAACAATCCATTGCATGAAAAGAGGACTTGCCAATTTAGCCTTTATTAAAGTTCTTTTACTAGCTCTTGAAAGGAAACGAGTTTTCCACGATGCTAACTTTTTTTGGGACCTGAGAATCACCTCAAAAAAAGTGTTCCTTTTAACTCTCCCTTGAATAATTGGACATCTAAGATACCTACTAATGTCATTAGAAATATGAATATTTAAAGTTTCTCCTAGTCTTCCCTTCATAGCCCAACATTGTTTGAAATTTGAACTTAAGATTTATGAAAGTTCACAAGTTGACTGGTGACATTTTAATACCAAAAGTCATGTAAAACTTTATTGACATTAGAGCAAGCTTTGGTGAAGCTTTGGGCAAAATGACAATACCGCAAAACATAAGGAAAGGAATTTTAGGACCATTTCGATGAGTTTGTATTCTTATGTGGCATTTAGGGTTCACTAATTGTTTTACTAATTCTCTACCCAAAAATTCAACACCCATGATAAAAATATAAGAGTAGATAGGGGATCCCCTTGTCTAATACCCCTTGATGGCTAGATTTTTCCTTATGAATTGCCATTTATTAATAAGGAGTAAGAGATCGTGGAAATGGCCCTATAACCCATCCACTCATTTGCACAAAGCCTAATTTTGGCATAATTGTCCTAATAAAGTCTCATTCTAATCTATCATAAGCTTTTTTCATATCGAGTTTAACTATCATGTATCCCATTTTCCCTTTTTTCTTTTTAAAAGAATGCATGATTTCATGGGCCAACATGGCATTATCATTGATAAGTCTTACTGGAGCAAACGCCCCTTGTAAAGGGGAGACAATTTTATTTAACAGTTGTTTCATTCGATTATCTAAAATTGTAGCTATAATTTTATAACAAACGTTACAAAGGCTAATAGGTCTAAAATGATTTTTTGATCCAGGGTTGTCAAATTTAGGAATCAGTGTGATTAACGTTTTATTAGTCTCTTTGAGCAAGTGCCCATTATAAAAAATAAAAAATAAATAAAAAGAGCTTTTACCATTTTACATATTGATTTGCCAACTATTTTCCAATATTTTTTATAAAAACTAGCTTGAAGACCATCTAACCCTGGCGCTTTCAGACCGCACTTCGTAAAGAGCAAATAAATTTCTTCATCTCAGAATTCACTTTTAATTAGTTCTTTATTTTCTCCATCTGTAATACAAGGACAAAAGGAGTCAAACAATTCAAGATTTATCCTAAGGCTTTCTGATGTGAATCTTTTAGTGAAATCATTAACGAACACCTAAGGCCCCGTTTAGTTCACGAAAATTTTCAACTCTATCCAAAATTCAGAATATGAAAATTTTCAATGTATTCTAATCTTTGGCCATTTTAAAATACGTTGCATCGAATTTATTAAAATGTTGCCATTTTCAACCCCATTTTGTCGACCTTGGCCGAATTTAATTTTGAAACAAGGAAAATGTTTTTACCCGTTTTCTCTGATTCATATAAAATCTTGAAAATAAATAATTCATTATTCAAAATTGTTTCATCTTATTCTCAGAACTAAACGCCGTTCTCGTTAAAATTTGAATAGAGAAAACAGAAAATTTTCTACCTACTAAACAGGGCCTAAGAAATTCCATTTTGGTCATCAAACCACAATCCCTCCACATCACTTATTTTCCAAATTTTGTTTCTTCTTCTATTTAGAGTTAACGTTTGGAAATACCAATTATTCTTATCACCTAATCGGGTCCAAAATTGTCTTGATGTTTGGGCCCATTTGATGTCTTCTAGTTTCACTACTCGATTAAGCTTTTGAGATAAATATACATTCTTTTCCTATAAGGAGACGTTGTGAGAATCGTTCATTAAAACACCTTGCACCATATAAATTTCTTTTTCAATTTATTTTATATTCTCTTCCAAATTTCCTACTTCACATTTATTCCAAGTTTTCACTTTCTGCCTAAAAACATGGATTTTTTTTCATTAACTGGAAAGCATTAGACCCGATCAATTTTGTATTCCAAGAATCCTTAACAACATCAATGAAACCCAAAATATGGAACCAAAATTCCAAGGTTTAGCTTTTATCTCAACCATTTTTTATCTAATTGCAAAACAAGGAGTCCATGATCTGACCCAATATTGGGAAGATTTTCTACTCTTGCATCCCTAAAATCCATTGATCATTAATGAGAACTCTATCTAATTTTTCAAATATTGATGGAGAGTCTCTTCTCTTATTAAACCAAGTATAAGGGAGTCCAAAATATTCTAGTTCCATCAAGTGACAATTGTCAATAAAATCTGCAAAATTTTGCATTCTAGAAGAGTTGCCAGTTTTTCACCTATCTTTTCATGAGGGTAATATTTCGTTAAAATCACCAACAACTGGCTAAGGCCTGGTCATAGAATTCTTAATATTTAGTAAAGTGTCTCATATCTCTTTTTGTTTGTGATGTTGAGGATATCCATATAAGAAAGTAATAAAGCAATTAATATTAAGATGAGGAAGATATACTATACAATGCATCATTCTATTATTTTTCAAAACAATATTCAAGGAAACTGCACTAGATTTCCAACAGAACCATAAGCCTCCTGAAAAACCAATAGGATTTACAAAGTCAAAACTGTCAAATTGAAGTTTAGGCAAATATCTAATGATCTACTAGCATTAACTTTTGTTTAAGATAAAAATAAAAAATTAGGAGCAAACTTTCTTGAAAGCTTCTTTACTTGAGACAAAAAAATCAGGGCGACCTACCTCTCTCATGTTCCAAGCCACAATTTTCATGGGATAAATTTATATGTTTTATGGGCATCCTACCCCTTTCCACATTTCTCTTTCTTCTCTTTATAAGTTATACTAGTTATATCCTTTTCTTAACCTGAGAAGAGCCCCCATGGCTAGAGATTTGACCCAAATTAGAATGACCCTTACTAGGGTTAAAACCAGTCTTTGAACCCAAAGACCTAGTCCTCTTCTTTGGTTGCACTTCAATCAAAGAAACTAACTTTTTCAAGACAAAGTTTTTTCCTCCAGGTCTATCAATTTCAACATCACAACCTATCCTTTTCTTAAAATTAATGTCAATTTTTTTGGTCATTTTAGGACAACTATCACACTTATAAACAGCAAGTCCACAAACAACAATCTTACATTTCTGAACAACCAACTTCAACACAAAAACAACCATCTTACAATTCTGAAAAATCAAATTCGACATTTCATTTATCAAAAAAAATTTCTTGCTGTTGAGAATGTTCTGAAATCCCAAACTCAACTTTTCGTAATTAGAAGAAAAAAACTTGTGTAACAGTACATGACCAAAAACCAATATGGACTAGATTTGGATAAATTAATCTACCTAAAAAACAAGGTTTAACCATTTTAAACCTTCTGTCAAATCTTGTAAAGTTCCAAACTTCCACTAGCCATGTGGATAGAATTAAGCAGACCCTTCTGGATCCCTTTCTAAATCGTTCTCTCTCCCGAAAGAAAACCACATGTCTTCTCTTAGTGCATCCTACAAACAAATAGTAACAAAGAATAAGAGGCGAGGTTTCTAAAAATATCAAGAAATTCCAGGAGATCCTACCCCAAATAAAGAACAAAGAAAGCCAAAGAACCATAAACCAAAGGAAAACTATAATTGAAAATTGCAGGATATAGATAAAGAAAACCCCCTTTTCATGGAGGGCCCATTTCCTTTGGAATGAGCCCTACACTAAACTGGAACCAACGCTTTTAGAGTGACTTTCCCAATCTATGCTAGGACAGAAGCTGTTGACTGCAACACAGAGTCGGATATTTTCGAAGCCTGGGGTGAAGTAACAAAATAAGGGTCCCTAATATATATAAATAAAGTTCAAGTGTATGTAATAAAAAAAAAATTACTTGTAAATGGTAGTTTTTATTAGATTTAACCAATAACATATTCTTTACAATCTAAATAAAAACATCGAATTTTAGATTAAGCATACAAATATTCATAAAAAAACACTCTCCTCAAGCATTTCTAGATGTAAAATCATTGATAATAGTATTAACATTAACGAATTCTGTATTTCGACACATTTATCTATCTTTTTCTACACAACAAATAGGGGTTATATATACAAGATTGAATGTTCACTAATTTTTCTATGTTTTTCTATATTTAACATAAATATATCATGCTTCAAATTTTCAAAAAAAAGCACCAACTAAAAAGACAAATACAACAACAATTGAAACTTAAACCTAATCACAATCATTTAAAAAATACCAATAAATAAAATCTACAAAAGAAAATTCTCAAAACCCTCCAATAGATCTAGAGGAAGAAATGATTTTCAAAGGACTCTTTTTTTGCTCACTACTGATTTTCAAATAAATATGCAAAAGATATTTCGAATGGCAAAAATTTTCATAAATGTGATAAATTTCTGCGAAATTTCAAGAAAATTTCAGTTTGAAGAGAAATTTCAACAAAAATGTTCGGATTGAGATGAGATAATGAGACGCTGACAAAATTTCATTTGAGTTTCTCGTAAATATCCATTGAAATGATGGATATTTCGTTTGAAGAATTGAATAAAAATAGGAAGGAAAACAGAAAAAAAAATGAAGAAAAATAAGGACAAAAAAGCTGACCTGATTTGGAGGGTTGGTTGGAGTCTAAGGAGTTTTTGCCAATGGAGGTGTTAGTGGTGTTGCTGTAGAGCTGGCCGTTGCAATGGGAGGTTAGGGTTGGAAGTAGTGTAGAATAAAGGGGACAAAGGAAGGAAACAAAAAAGTGTACTGTGTCAAAACATTAAATAATAATAATAATAATAAAATTCATCCACTTCCAAGAAAACAATATAATGAAAAAATAAAAATAAACCCTAATGTGCGCCATTAGGCCTAAATTGTTATATAATTCTTCATTTAATTAATTTTAGGTTATATTTAAAATGAAAGTATTAATATTTATTTAATTTAGATTATCACCGAAATTTTCATCCTTGACATCCATCATTTTATCTCCTTGTTCTTTTTTCTTTTTTTTCCCAATCATAGACCATTTTTTCACAATCATAGGCCTTTTTTTCATATGAAATTTTTTTTTCTCCACATGGGGCTTAGGCAGGTGCCCTTCCTGTCCTGGCTTAGGGTCGAGCCTATCGCAACATAATCAATTGCTGGCATTTCACACCAGTAAAGATTAAGGAAGACGTTTCACAGCTGCTTGTGAGCTAGATTTGCATGTCTGATCATCTTATGATGGAGATGTCTTGGTGTCAACAAAGGGAGCAATGAGGGCAAATCTAGTAATAAGGCGAGGGCAAAACGAAACGGAACGCATGAGACTGAAGAAATTAGGCATTTGTAGAAAAAGTCGCAGGCAAAGGAAGCAAATTCTGTGCCTTGGTGGAATAGGAATTTTCTATTCTATCGTCTAAGTTAGAGGAAGAGTTAGTTTAGTGGTTAAGCGAGAAAATGGAAGTAAGCAAGAAAACTGGCGTGCTAGCGCTCAGAAGATAGGTACTTAACGGTACAAGTTCATCAAAGGCTTCTGTCAAAGTTTCTACGCTCGCCGTGAGCTAAATCAGCCGAGCTTGAGCCTTAATTTAGGCTGAGGGAATATTGGGCTCGCTCGACTCGCCCGGGCCGCCGACCCATCCGCTGAACCCAGGCTTCCGCCTACAGCCTCCGCTTGGCCGATCCGGTCTTCACCGGCGATCCCGACCGTGCTCGCGAGTGAAATGCCCAGCCATGTGTCTCGATATCGGCGTAATGGATCCCCGCTCTAGGATCCGGCAATGCCATGGATGGCAAATGCATAAATCCCTCACGGCCGCGGCGGGCGCGCTGACGACGGCACGGGCCGGAGTTTCGAGCGAATCCCACGCCACGGCTGGGATCAGTACTAGATCTCTAGATCCGCTTCTGTGAGCGAAAAATGGTACCTACGAGAAGGCCGAAGGTGTTTCGCGACAGATGTTCCAATGTGGATAGCGTGAATAGCAAAATGCTGTGCTGGACGCTGGGAAGGACATGGATGTCAGGGTGGCGACCCATCGGGTACGATCGGGATCGATCCCGGTGTACAAGAATCCTAATACAAATATGAGGGTATTAGAGCCCCGTGGGAAACTACAGGTCAAAATATGAGCTTATTTTATCTGAAGTTTGATTCTGAGTAGCATTGAGGGCAAATGCACGACCTAATCGAAGGCTACTCAATTCAAATTCCCGATGAACTAGATCCAATCTCACCAGACAGCCTTTTCGATATCGGTATCGACTTAACCCAAATGTGATCTAGGCGTGGGTATGGGTAAAGGCATCATGCGATCGGGTGGGGTTTCAGAGAAAACAAGGAGCCAGATTCGACCGCCGTAATGCATTTGTAACGCCGGAGTGCCACTCGCCAGCCGGGTATTAGTACTCGGGGCGCACTGCTCACATGGTGGGCGCATTCCCGATTCCGGGCCCGCAAAGGCGGCTATGGGTCTTGAAATTAATCGCGCAGCCTCGTAGTCGTGGAGGGTGGTGGCCAACTTAACCATGCAAATAAAGATATTGCCAACAGTTTCGTTGTTACTAATGAGTTGCTCAGCATTCCTGTTGATATATTATTTCTTTATTTATAATTGATTAAAACCAATCATGTTTATTCAATGATTTGTGTATCTTATTTCTTCACTGCACTCTACTTCTGTTTAATCTTCTATTTCATATAATTTTTTAGTTGCAAGTCAAGCTCAAAGAAGGGAATTCTTAATCCGTGGAAGGGAAACAAATGTCAAGGTGGCTTTAACAAATTTATATCAATTTCTAAATCAACTAAGGTAAAACAAATCCCATAAAAATTATTTCCTTAATTGATGTATTTATATCGATTGATTACAAAAAGTTAAAAAGTGATTTGACTGAGTCAGGATTGGTTGATTACAATACAAACTTGTATAGGTTTGATTTGGCTTGAGCTCGAGGGAAAGCTGGGCCTGAGCTCACCATAAGGGAAAACGAGCCTAATGAGCCTGCTTCTGCTTTTTTAAATCAAGCCGCTTCGAGCTTGATTTTAAGCTCAAGGTCTCAAAAGCCCGGCTCGGCCTCGAGCTCACCATAGTTCAACAAGCCTAGCCTCGAAATGCGTTCAAAGCTCCTACGGCCTCAACCTGCTACTCACCTCTACCTAGAAGTACAAAAATCTAATTGTTCGTGAGAATCGATCTGGCTCTATTAGGGTGGGCTTCATATTTTTTTGACAAGAAAACTCTAGAGAAGAAGCAATCTTCAATGCTCCCCAAGATAAGAGAGTCATCTTGTAGGGATCAAGTAGACCTGCACTCCAAATTCATTGAAAATGGCTGGGTACCGATCAAGGTAGAATAATATGAATAACAAGCCAAAGACATCATTTATCGACGGAAGAAGGACTCTCTTAAAGCAAAGAAATTTAACATAATGAAGTTGTAAGCACGAATGAGTTGTCCTAAATGCCCCTTTGTTAGCCATCGTAGAGTAGCAGGAGGGCTCAAGTGAAGCTTAAGCAACTCAACAAAGGATCATATAGCTGCAGTCCATCCGTAAGTCGATCATGTCCCGTCGACGCCAATCACTATATGAAATCAATAATGCGAAAGCCATCGATACATGTCAAGTCTCTTTTTAGATCGCTGGTCGTGTAGCGTGAAACCACTTCTGCTAGTCACTACTCACATAACAGTTGAGCGCCCACGGCGTGCATTTCTAGGTCATGTGCCTCGTGCATAGGTCGTGGTCACTACTCACATAAATAGTGCTGAGCACCTCTTACTAAGGTGCATTTCTAAGTCATGTGCCTTGGTACAGTCATTCAAATCATCATGTGCTCGGAGGCATAAGATGTACCGAGCAATGTTTTAAAAAGGGGATCAGACTCATTGATTCGATCAGTTGGACCTTGAATTGACAACAAAATTAGTCTGGTTCAAAGATTAAAACCGTTTTTCTTTAAATCGATTGAACTGATGGTTGAACCGAATGCATTACAAGGTGTACTTAAGGCATGCGCACTAACCATCTCCTTAGTCACATATCCTCAAGATACAAGCAGGTAATTACGCAAGCCTGCAGTACTAGCCATCTCCTCAACCACATAGCCAAGAACTTTCAGTACCAATGTTTTAAAAACCAGGTCAATGATTGAACCAGAAAAGCTACTTGTTCACAATTTACTAGTCGAACTGTGATTGGATCAATGACGTCATAAATAGGTAATTAATATATTATTAAAATAAAATAATTATGTTATCCGATTATTCAATCACTCCGCTTGATCGATTCAACCACAGTTCACAACAGTTCAAAAGAAAACTGCGAACCTTTGAACCGCATCGATTTCACGCGATTCACGATCCAACCGGTGGGACCTACCGGTCCGATTTTTTAAACATTGAATTTGACTGTCATCAATTTTTTTTCTAATCATTAATTTTATATATTCTATTTTAATTATATAAAATAGATAAATATAATAATTATTTTTTTAACAATGATAATAATAAAATCTTTATCATTGTTATTTTGCCATTATGTTAAGATGTTATCCATATATTATATAAATATTTTTCATTTTATCAAATAAATAAAGTTAAACAATTTTTTTTCTTACATAATTAAGATATTAATTATAAGCTAAATAAAAGTTCTATTCAACATTCATATAAAAAACAACCGCCACATAACGGTTTTTTTTTTTAACTATTAAGCACTTTAGTTACAATGTAGTAAGTTATTCCTACTTTGACTTGAGCTCATGATCCTTCCCCCAATGCCCTTTCTTTTCTAAACTATCACATAATGGGCCTTTGGCATAATGTTTATTCCATTATACGTGCAACAATTATAGAAAAAAAAAGAAGTAAATTTAATTAATCTCTACCGAAACTCGAACTAGAACCCTTCCCCACCTTTACCCTTCCCTGGCATAATGTTTATTTTGCAACAATTATAGAAAAAGAAAAAGAAAAATTAATTAATAGAAGAAGAAACATAAACAAATAAATCAAAGTAACAGTAATTTACAGTAGGTTTGGAGAAACTAAAGTATTGGTGGTCGGAATGTATGACAAAGGCGTGTAAAAGTCCTCATTTAATTGAAACATAAACCGTCTATCTAAAGGAGAAGGATGGAATCTGATTGGCCAAGCATAGAGAATTTGGCCGGCATCCCGGAAAATCAGAAGCCATAACCGAAATTGAATTATTATGTCCCAAAAATAAGGCAACATCTCCCAAACTCTCAACCTCTTCCCATCTCGAATTCCTCGAGAACCATACCAACTTATATAGCAAAAACCCAGTTTTTGTCTTTTCAACCCGCAATAGATCACCTTCGGGAGATTCCACCAAATATTCATCCCGAAAAAACCGATTCAGCCGAGATTCCGTGAAATACCGGTCGAGAGAACGCCGGTCAACCCGCGAAGCCGTCCCAAGAAAACACCACGTTTTGCCATTCCAGGAGATAGAATATCCGATCGACGCAAGCGATATCTCCCAAACACTTCAAATTTTTGACGTAAGTCCAGTCTTCGTCTCCGGATCTGAAGAAAGCCGCCCTTCGTTCCGAATCACGAGACATCATCACGAGAACAAAATTACTGTTATGATCAGGATCAGCAGACAATACACACTTCTTCTCTTAAGCAGCAGAGAAATCGGGTATGGATTTAGCACCTATTGAGAAGATGAATGGGATTTTCCAGAGAAATGGTTGTAGAGCCTTACTTCATGGGCACGAATGGCACAGAACCAACCCAGCCATGAGAACATCCTTCGAACCTTCAACTCTCTCTGGGTTTCCAACTGAAATCCAACCAGTACCAATGGAAGCGGTAGAGACGACACGGCGTCTACGGTTACACCTAAATTCGAGTTGTTTGCAGACTGCGTTTCCCCCATTGACTGCAAACTTCGCTGAATCCGAGGTAGTCTCTCATACCTAAGTGATCTTAAGATGAAAAGGGAGAATATCTACAGGCAGTGATGACCATTCTGAATATGAGGATGAACCCATTAGAAAGATTCCAACCTATTCTCTCATTTCTTTCCCTTTTTAAATAATTTTAGCGTTAAAAACACCAAAAAATTCTCTCCAACCTACTCTCTATTCCACTCTCTATTTCCTACATCACAAATGGCTCACCAAATGCCGTGAGCCATTCGGTTCTCCTAAATCTTTCTTCTACCTTTTTTTTTTTTTATTTCATATACGTTTTACTTTTTTAAATTATTTGGAAAGAGCTTAAAATCGTAAAATAAAAGATCATATTCGACTTTAAAAATCACAAATTAAAATAACGAATTTAATATTTAAATATATTCTTGAAGTAATTATTGGAAATATGGGTCGGAGACGCCTCTTATTCTCTCGCTTCCAGCCATATATGACGACTGACGACAGAAGAAGATGTGATTAAAAAATTAAAAGACTGTAATATATATACATATTATTATTAGGGCTTTATTTAGGTGAATGAGCCAATAATAAAATAATCCAATTTGGATTCAAAAACTAATTTTATAAATATATATATTAAATACTTTAAAATATTAAATTAAATGCCTCCGCTATCTACAAGAAAATTAAACAACAACAAAAATTATAAAAAGTCAAATTTTAATTAAAATTAATGAAAAATTAAATGTTTTAATATTTGTAAGTTTGAATAAATATATTTTACCCTATCTTTCTACCACATGATTTAAGTATGATAGACATTCATTTTTAAGTTATTCTTATCAATTAAAGCATAATAATTATTTTTTGATTTTCTAACTAAAAATTATCTGCTCGGATTTTTCTTAGTCCCAGCTTTCCAAGAACAATTTATTACCTTGAAATTATTAATTTAGAATTAGGAATATTTTTTGAACACATTAAAATATTCTAGGAAGCCAACTTACATGGTAAAGCTGCCTAAGATTATTTTCAAGTTTCTAGTTCTATATTGTAATTAATGTGTTTAGTAGTAAAAAATATATATATTCTTAGGAAGATCCAAATCTAGCTTAATTATTAAGGTTTTACACATTTTATTAATTGAGATTTAGAAATTTTGGAGCTTGATATTTTATGAGAATTACAATTTTTAAAATTACAAAGTTTTTCTAAGTTAAGAAATTTTGTATATTGGGGAAATATAAAAATTAAAAATTTTGGAAATTGAAAATTTTAGAAATTTGAGATAATCCAGAAATTGTAGGATTTTGGAAATTAAAGACTTATGAAATTTTTTAAATTTAAAATTTGAAATTTGGAAATTGAGAAATTCTTATTTTTAGAAATTTAGAAATTGAAAGTTTTAAACTTAGATTCTAGGAAATTGAGACATCATAATTTTATTATAAATAAAATTTACTATAAAAAATGAATTTAATACATTTATTTTAAATTATTTAAAAGTCTATCAATATTTACAAAAGTCCATGAAATTATCTATGAACTACAATTGTAAAGTCTAAAAATATCTTTAAAATTATATTCACGGTTTTAAAAAAATTAACTCGGTCTATGCTCTTATCTCACCGATTATCTCACATTTGAATATAGGTTAAAATGACTGGATGTGGGGAGGGGAGGGGAGGGGATCGAGTCTCAGTTGAGGTAAAAAAAATTTATCTTAGATTCAAATTTGTAATCAGCTAAAAATATAATTGTTTAAAAAATACAAAAAAGATTTAATTAGCATAGAAAAATATATTTTCTATTATTATTCATATCTATAACGTGTTTATCAATAATTGTAAAAATAAAGATGTAATTACAATGACATAAATCACATTTGACGCCCGCTCCACTTAGACGGAGTTTTCTCAATAAAGTTTTGCTTTCTTTCATCCAATATAAGTTTTTATTTTTTATTTTTTATCGTCGACTTATCAGAATACGCTGATCAGATCATCGCATTTACTTGCACAATTGCTCATCAAGCTTTCATGATATCTCTACAACAAATCATTCGATGAGATCAATAATTCATATTAAATATTATATGAAATCATCAAGGTGATTTTTCTATATGTTCATTAAATATTATTGCATATTTTTTTATATATATGTTTATTCTTCAATATGATTGGGGTTGATACAATTTGAGTTCATAAAATTAGAACTTTAAAGATGTAGCAAGTAAATAACTTAAATTTATTGGTTTTTCTTTTTTGGAAATTTATTGGTGTTATGAATATGTATTATTTAATAAATATATATATATATATATATATATATATATATATATATATATATATATATATAAAATGCTTCGTGGCGTGTGCCTTGTAGTCCTTTCGTGGCTGGCGTAGTTCCGAAACGACAGCGTTTAACCGTTCTTAAGACGACGTCAGTTTCAGTACAATCATATTCTGCCTTCGTATGCCTTACATCTTCATATGCGCATTCTATACGCAGCTCGCCGGAAGCGGTTTCTTACCCTCGTTTTCTCTGTAGATTCAGTTAGCGGATCGATCGCATTTCAAATCTCGACTATTCCAGCCGTTAATTCGAAGAAATGAAGATGAAGATAAACAAAGCCTGCGATCTCAGTTCGATTTCAGTTCTTCCTCCCTACTTCAGTTCGCTTTGATCACAATATCATCAGTTTGGTTTCCGAGAAAATGTAGGAAAGTAAAATTCAATTGTTATCTTTGAGAAAAAGGAAAAGGATAAGAAACAATATTGAGATCGAAAATTTTCGTTTCACTATTATTTTGCTTGTTCGAGTTCTTTTTTTTTTTGCTACACTCGTACAAGGAAAATAGAAATACATGAAAATTTTGGAAAGGAAGAGATATGGAAACTTTGGATTATTAAGATTCTCATTTTTTTTTTTTCATGATCTAGTTGAGCGTAATTCAATTTTATTTGGCTTAATTCAGATTTTTTTTTTTTTGAGAAATTTAATTCAGAAAAATAAAATATTTACTGTATGTTGTTGCTTTCATCTTGGTTCGTTTTTCTTCGTTTAGTTTAGCGGATTCAAATAACATTTCGATGTTGTACTCATTTTGATTATTCTTGTTATTACATTTTTTTTTTGTTCTGCTGATGATTTAAAGGAGATCAAGCACCGTGTCAACTGGACTATTAAAGCATCACGCAGCCCGATCACAGCAGCAGTCATGTTAAATTCTTCACACCTGCAGAATGAATGTTTTCAGCTTTCGCAGAACTCTCACGAATCCGATCAGGTCAAATTTCAGTTTCAATTTGGAAATTTTGGCTTGAGAGGTTCTGAAACGCAAATCCTTATGTATGAAATTCTGCAATACTTCTTCTGCATTTTTTAAGAATTTTTCTACTTGTTTTCAGAGTTAATGATAGCAAGGAGAGATCTGTGGTTTCTTGTGATTCCTTCAATTTTCAGCTCAAGTAATGAAAGAAACTGATTGGTTTTAAGATTTATTTGGATGTCAAGAAAGTTTATAGACACATGAGTATCTTAGCATTACCTTTTTTGGCTGTTTAATTCCTAAATATATGAAACCTATCAAATGCTTCAGAGACTGGCTTTCTTACTGTGTACAAAATATAATGTGGAATGAATGCAATAGAAACATGATTTTGTGGATGATATTTCATTCAATGTTTATGAATTGCAATGTCATCGCTATACCTTTTGTGAAGCTGTTTTTTTGTTTCCGTCTCTCCTGAGTTGCCAACCTTTATTTTCTTTTCATACATAAATAAACTGTATTTGTTATTTCTCTCTTTGCATCTCTGCAGAGATTTGTTCAAGAAAGAGAGAATTCCATGAAAAGGATTTTTGTCAGCCCCCAGTTGGTTTTACAAGGAAGAGATTAAATTCACTCCACAAGGCCTTCCACCAGCCTAGCTCGCAAATGGGGTTCTGCCTCTGCCTCTGATCATAGATGTAAGACTTGTTTTCTGTGATAGAAGATAATTTTTCATTCACCTGAACAAGATTGAAAACAGATTCAAGTATGTTTAGCTCACCATCCAAATTTAGCAGGTCAAATTGACATGTCCCCTTGTATCCATGGCCATGTGCTAGTTCTGAATACTAGATTGTGATTTTCCTCCTCAGGTCAGATCGGTGAAGACGTTGAACACAGGATTGGGATGATTGAAACTTCATTAACCAAGTTTGGAATGATCTTGGATTCTATTCAGGGTGATGTAATGCAAGTGAATAAAGGAATGAAGGAATTCTTGATGGAGAGTAAGTTTCACAATTCCTCAGTGCCAGAAATAGAAAACATTTGTTACTGTTTTCTGTTGTAGTACTTATTCATATGCAATTAAGTGCACAACTGAGAAATATGAGGAAAGTCCTGAAAAAAAGGACATTTGGATTGTTGATTACTTTAGACAAGAAGGCTTTGTTTCCAACCAACTGAGAAGAAAACTATAGATGGGTGAGCCATGCTGTACAGATTCAGGTGAATCCAAGGAAAATAACACTTTTTCTTCAGTATAATGTAGTGATTCATTTTCACTTACTGATAGCTAAAATATTAATGGTAAATCTTCTTGGAGTGACTTGGTAAAAAAGAATGCAGATGAAATCTGAATATGTGAGGATCAGTGAACTCACAGGAATGAGAGGAACAGAGTTTTCTTGAAAACAAGCTACAATTTTAATCTTCTTCATAGCAGAAGAGCCTGTCTTCATTTTTTATAGGCTCACTATTCTCAATTTTCTAGTGGAAGGGCCTCTCGGTGCAGAAGTTGAAGTTGTTCATGATAGCTCACTGCTGCTAATGGTAAGAACATTATCTGGTTCGTTACTTTCTCACTTTTACAAATCAATAGATGCAGACTTTCTGAGATAACTGAAACTTGATAACCAGAACAAGGGGCATGAAGATATCAAAGCTAGCCTTGATGCAGCCTTGAAGTCTATTTCTGATCAAACTAGCAACGGTTTATATCAAGAAAAATTACAGCAGAATTTCGCAATGATATCAGCTGTACCAGAGAAGATTAAGGTGTTTGCTAAATTTACAAAGTGGGAATCCTTGCAAGACTATCACCAAAGAAATGGAGGCATGTATGATACTCTAATGGAAAATGCTTCAATACATGTAAAATTTGAACACAGCAAGATATGTCCTATTTTTTTAATACAATAAGGAGTAGTGTTGAATTGAATTATATTTCTTTCCCAGTACAATATTTCAATTGAAATTTCTTCTCTATATCTCTGCTTTTCCAGCATTGAAATATGCATGATGTTCACTATCTCAATTGTTTGCAGGTAACTGCACGCAGTCGGAAGACTTCTATCCAAAAATATGCAATACAGACTTTGTTCCATCAAATGTATTCTGTTCTTCAATCATCTATTTCTTCTTCTGCACAAGCAAGTATTCTGATATATGCTCTTACAAAATCTATACATTGTATAACTGTAGAGTACCGGTTGCTGTGCCACTCCACAGGAAAAGCCACGACTTCTCAAGAAGTATGTTTGTAAAATTCTTATTCCTTGGTTATTATGCTCAATTAAACCATTTATGTCATGATCTTGCAAATGATAATCCATACCCTTAAAACAATTTGGTGGATTGGGAAATTGGCTTTCTTTAGTTCTGGTTGTTGTATGTAAATTTTAGCAAACAAGAAACAATTAAATCACATCTGGGAGTTCATGCTGCTTGATCCTATCACATGATATTTAGGATGGTTAAAGTGTTCTCTCTCAGACTTAGGATGCAATTTGTTTATCTTTCCAAAGTTCAATATTAGTTAATTCTGAATCTTTTCTATCATTGCTTCTTAGGATGCAATTTGTTTCTCTTTCCAGAGTTCAATATTAGTTCATTCTGAATCTTTTCTATCATTGCTCCTTAGGATGCAATTTCTTTCTCTTTCCAGAGTTCAATATTAGTCAATTCTGAATCTTTTCTATCATTGCTCCTTTTAATCTTCAGAGAGACTAAGAAGCTTCTCCATGATTCCATCACTATTTTGCCCACAAAAGCTTGTATGCAAGCAACTCTACCTCCAAAGATAGAAATGGGAAGCTGGAAGTCAGTAAAACAAGAACGAACCACTTTCCCAAATAGGAACTCCAACATGCAGCCCATACGGAATGGATTTTCTACTCTTGGCCGGGTAACTCAATCTTTACTATTCCTTTTGTCCTTTTGAATAGAACACTCGACTATCTTTTAACTGAGGGATGGTATAGTAAAGATTCTTAGGGCCTGTTTGGTTGATGTTCTGAAATTAGTTTTCCTGAGAATAGCTTTGAAAACACAAAAATGTTAGTTTTAAGTGCTCTTTTAAAACTCTTCGTTTTGAGCTGAGTGTTTTTTTGCGCTTGCAGCTTTTCAAAACATTGTCCTCAAAAATAAGGAGAACAAGGAAAACATGTTTGGTTTTCAGTTTTTTTTTTTGGTAAAACACAAAGAACACAAAAAACACTCAACTCAAATAACAAGAAGAGTTTTCAGAGAACACCAAAATAGTGTTTTCTGTGTTTTCAAAAACTGTTCTCAAAAACAGTTTTAAAAAACATGAACCAAACCGGCCCTAAGTCTTTACTATGCATCCCTCAGTTAAAACACAATTTTGGTGTTCTCTAAAAACTCTTGTTCTTTGAGTTGAGTGTTTTAGCGTGGTTCTCCTGTGTTTTTCGTATCAAAATCAAAACTAAACATATTTCTTCTTATTTTTTGAGAATGCAACAGTTTCCAAAAATTAAACAAATAGTGCTCTTATATAACAATACTTAAATACATGCACCAAACATTTCCTTTGGCTGGAAAGAAGTTCAAATATCAAATAATACCTAGTCCAGTCAATGAGCATTGCATGCTCAGAACTGTAACCTAGCCATGCCACAACTATTGTTAACCTTTTTCCCCTGTCTATCTCTGGTTAAAAATTGCAGTAACTTCTCTGATGAACTGTGTAAATTTTATTTTATTTCCTCAGGTGACAGTGATGCAAGAAAGAGAATGCAGGGTTATCATTGATCTGATGATGAAATGGGATGAGGCTTTTCCTGCCTGCTTCAAGAAAAGGAAGGAGGTAATTGATTAAGGCTCTGTTTGGAATCTGGAAAATGATAGGAAAAAGAAAAAAATATTAAGGAAAATGATTTTCTTATGTTTGGTTTCACCATAAAAAATATAAAAGAAAATCAAATATAGTCAAACCGATCAGAAGACTTATACATTTTATTTTAAAGCAGATTATATACCTATTTTATATATTTTTAAATTTCTTAGTCCTTATATAATAGAGACAAACAAATAAAATGAGTATGAATAAAACATATAAAATTAATTATTGTTTCACACATATTTTTTATTTTCTCTAAATTTTATTCCTTCCACTCTTTCCTCCTCCCTATTTTCTTTCCTAAGACTTCAGCTTTCAAACTGGTACCCTAAATGTCAAACTGTAGGTTGTGATTTTCTTGGTTACTATACAACTCATTTCCTTGCTAAAAAATTTCGAATTCATATATTCCTTGAACTGGCTGTGCTAGCTGGTATTCTTCACATAAAGAGATAAATCTGAACTCTAGCCTAAGATTAGGAAAATTAATTACATCTGATACCAAGTAAAATGATAAGAAAAGAAAATCAAATATAACTAAAATTAATTAAAAGCTTATGTATTTTTAAATTATTATTCTAAATGTTTTTTGTATCAGTTTTTTATTTCATTGCTTTCATTTCCTTCGCCACCTTCTTCAGAATCTAAGATAGTCTAAAAAACTGTCTTAAGCTTATATTCTTAATTTTTCTCTTAAGGATGCTTTTAGCAGAGATTAATGTTAGTCTCATATGCTGGATGGAAGTTTATGATCAATGTTGACAAATGATCACATTGAAATCGTTTCTGTGACTTAAAAAAGAAACAAATAAAAGGAAAGAAAATTCCATTCTTAGCTCCTTCCATTTAAGGTCTGTTTGGTTCCTGTTTTTGAATAACATTCTTAAGAACAATTTTTGAAAACATAAAAAACACTATTTTGATGTTTTCTAAAAACTGTTCTTATTCTTTGAATCTAGTGTTTTATTTATTCTCCCTATGTTTTAGAACAAAAAAAAAAAATCTTGAATCAAATGCATTCTCTGTATGTTCCTTTGTGTTTCAGAACAGAAAATACTTTTAAAAAACTATAAACAAACATGCCCTGCTCTATATCTCTTTTTCTTTTGGCTACCACAGGAACCATTTTGGCAAGAGGAAGCGCAGAAAAAGAGACTGAAAGTCTTGAGAAAAGCAAGGAGAAAGAGAAAATATGCTAATATCATAATTTTGAACTGAAGGTACGATGACATTTTGTTGCTGTGACAGTTTCCTTTTTCTATACTACCTGTTCTATTGCAGACACAAAATTTTCATTAGCTTAGTCCAATGAGTGGTTGAGAACTAAAGACTTAGGGTCCCTTTGGGTTTACATTGGAATGAAATTATTCCTTTGTATTTTTACTATAAGTGAAGTTAGTCGAATCTGTTTTCCATGGGTTTTTTTTAAGGAAAAATTATTATTAAAATCCTGAATTTTCATGGTTTTTGTATTTAAATTCTCAACAAAAAGTTTGTTTTTTAAATATAGCAACTTTCATGAATTTTGTTTTTATATCATCAACTTTCATTTTAATTGTAGTTCTAACATTAAAACAATGTCATTTCGTCATGTCATGTTCGATAAGGTAAAGATTTGGAGTCTATATAGTGATATAAAAACAAAATTCATGAAAATTGTTAAATTTAAAAAGCAAAAACTTTTTATTCTGGATTTAAATGCAAAAGTTACAAAAATTCAGGATTTTTAATACTAATTTTTCTATTTTTATTAGTGTTGTTCTTTTGTAATATCATCTCTAGGGGTCAATTCATGGAAGAAATCCATATTGATGCCTTAAAAATCCCCAATTTTCTGGTATCTTCTTAGATTAACATTAAGTTTGGAATGGTAGGAATTTGGATTTAAGAAAAGAAAATGCAAAATGAAACCACTAAGAGTGCCCAATTCAGTTCCAACTTCACTGGGAGTTCAACAATTCAGCTCAACTTCAATTGGGGCCCTTGAATGACGCCCTCTTAGAATTCTTAAGAGTCTGGCCCAATTTAGTTTCAACCTTCAATTGGGCTAATGAAGCCCAAAACGCATAAGTCACATATGCTCAACCTTCAATTCCTAAAAGCATGCTTGAAAATTGTGACAACACTAAAAACTTAGAAATTTTTTTAAATTAACATGCAAGCACGAAAAAGATAGATAAAGCAAAGAGATCCAAGTGTTGTTAAATCCATTGGTAAAACGTCTAAAGCTTGGGTGCTGGGAAATTAAAAGCAGAAGGGTCCAAGTTCAGTAGGGACAATTTACTATATTACAACAAAGTGTTTAGTTGTCCAAAAATACATAACTTTCAATAATTAATAAATGACTCACTAATTCAGTTGGTTAGACATAAAAAGGGAGGGGTTCGAGTCTCGATAGAAACAGTTTACTATTGTATTACAAAGTTATTAGGTTTCAAAAAAAAAAAAAAAGTAATCCGTTATTATATCTTTATGAAATGAATAAAGGTACATAGATACATATGTTAAAGAAAAAAGTAGATACATCAATTTAAATTTCATCCAAAACTAATATGTCCCAATTTATTATTAGGAAAATTAGTATAAAATCTATGAATTTTCATGATTTTGTATTCAATTCGACAAAGATAAGAATTCTTCAGTTTCTAATTTCGCTTATATCTCTAATGCACTCAGCAAACCTACTACGCTCAACGCGCAGACGACTTAAACGACATCGCTGACATGCTATAACTAAAATTAAAATGAAAGTCGAGATATAAAAACAAAATTCATAAAAGTTACCATATTTAAAAAGCAAAATTTTTTGCTCATGATTTAAATGCAAAATTCATAAAAATTCAGGATTTGGATACTAATTTTACCAAAAAAAAATATAGCCCAAATTATTATTATTATTGATGTTTTGGCCGAAACCTAAGCTAAATTTGTAACAAAGATGGTGAAAAATAGATTAAATTGGGATGGGGTTAGGTTACACTTACACCCTGTCATACCACAATCATAAACTTATGATCCTTGTGTTATTTGAAGGACCAACTCCCCCACCCACATGTGCCTCCTAACAACCAATGCCCTCTACATTCCTTTTTCTCATCCTTGTCCAACTCCCAATTTCAATCACCCCCTTTTCTCATCAACCATCTTCTCTTTATTCTCTTAACATTCTTTCTTTCTTTCTTTCTCCAACTTTCAAGATTCCTTCCCATTATCCCTCAACCCAATGATTAATTAAATAGATTGCAAGATTATGGAATAATATGCCTTTGTTTAGTCTTTCCCCTTCCTTTGTCTTGTTAGGAAGACTTCCATAATTAATTAACTTCAATCCAATGGTGGAGAATGGCACACGTGTCAACAGGATGGGGATCTTTGATGTGCTGTGGATGAGTCATCATTCCACTTCTCCCAAAATGGTCATCATTTGGGACATGTTTAAAAGTAGGGTTCATCCCATAATCTATGATTGCTTTATTGAGTGTAATGCAACTTATCAAACTTTCACTTTTAATTTTTTTCTTTTAAAAAAAATTAACTTTGTTTCTCAGATTGGGTGTGCCGAAAAGGGAGGGAGGCATCCAATGCTCAAGGAAAGAGGGAGAGGGAATAAGAGAGAGTAGGGACCATTTGATTCTTGTTTTTAAAACTATTTTATGTTTTAAAAAATAAAAAAAATACGGAAAACACATTTGGGCCTGTTTGATTCTTATTTTTTAAAATTATTTTTTATTATAAAAAACAAGGAGAACAAAGAAAACATGAAGAACACATTTAGTTCATAATTTTTTTTATTCTAAAAAACACAAAAAACATAAAAAAAAAACACTAAATTCTGATAACAAAAACTATTTTAGATAATACAAAATGGTGTTTTCTGTTATGTGTTTGTAAAAAATGTTCTCCATAACAGTTTTTAAAAACAAGAACTAAAAAAGTTCTTTATTTCTCTCTTTTTTGAAAAACACAAAACATTAAATTCAGATAATAAAAACAGTTTTTAAAAAACACTAATATTCTCTTTATTTTCAAAAACTGCTTTTAAAATAGTTTTCTAAAATTATTTTTAAGAACGGTTTTCAAAAAACAGTCAGTTTTTCTTTTTTACTAAAGTAAGAGGGAGTGGTTGGGAAAGGTATTTTATTATTCTTTTAGTTCTATGGTGATGGATAAAATAAGGCCACCCACCATCAAACCCATCTATCTATCTTCATTTTTCAAGGAGGGGAGAGGTTGGAGTTTGGATGAAGCAAATGGAAGTTTGGTTTGATTCCTTCCCTGCTTCTTTTGATTCTTTCTTATCTCACTTAGCAAACAAGTACACCATTTCCCACTCTTCCTTATTCTAAAACAAATTTTATAAATAATAATAATAATAATAAACTACAAAAAAAAATTATAGTGATTGATGATCTTAAATTCCTCAAATATAAAGATTTTTTAAGATATGTTTTTGTTTGGTTACATTTCATAGAATTTAAGGAAAATGGGTTGAAAAAAAGTTTAAAAATTATTTTACTTATCTCCAATATAAGGAAGTATGAAAATAAAATATGTTACTATTGCTTTTCTTTTTTTTTTATATATATTTACTACATTATAATGTCAGTAGTGATTTTATCCCAAGTAAGACTGAATTGCCCTTCCTGTATCCTCGCTCTGACCTCTTAATCATTGAGTTAGACATCATTGGCTCATGTTATTATTACTTGAGAGTTCATACATTTATAATTATTTTATCGGTTCATGAAAAGAGAAAATAATTAAGATGAATTTCAAATAGTACATTTTTTTTTTTTTATCCTACTTCACATTCTTTTTTTTATACTTATCCTCCCTGTTCTCTTTCCCCTCGGATCCTCCTTCATATCTTTTAAAAACCCAATATAACTTTTTAAAAAATCCATCTTATAATTATACAATTAATGAATTATTGAGTTACCTTAAATAATAAAATTAAAATTTTTAAATATTTTTAGAACTCCTGTCTTTTCTTAGAATGTGTGATGAACTCTCAAAAGTAGGTTACTTTAAAGGAAAAGCCTTATTTTATTTATGTTTTTCCTTTTTAAACAGTGATTTCTCAAAGAAACAGCTAATTATGAATTAATTTAATTCAGTGACCAGTCATTATCCACTAAACATCATAAAAATAAAATATTAAATGCCATATTCGTTCTTGTTTTATAAAACTCACATTATTCTAAAAAACAAAAGAATATCGATTTGCTCTAAAAACACAAAAATATTAAATTCTCAAACATTAACAAATTTTCAAAAATATAAAAATATCGCTTCTCGTTGCTTTTTTTATAACTAATCACTACTCACAAGATAAAGATTCCGTCCCGCTTATGTTTTAAAAGACCGCCACAACAGTTTTTAAAAAACATAAATCGAACTGCACTTTAGTTTTTTAACAAATAAATAGAACCTAAGGTCAGACTAATGAAATCATTAGGTGCAAAACCCTTACTTACTTGGTAACCACCAAACATATTCCTTTCATAACATAATACCAAACAACTCCATACAAAAAAAAATCACCTAATCTGATAATCTAATCTCACCCATACCATATGTGTCCAAAATTTATTCCCATTATACCCTTAGAGCAAGTCAATAATGACAAATAGGAACATTTATTTATGTTTTGGTAGATTTAAGCCTCCCACCAAATCCACAATTATTGCATCTGATGATTTATAACAAATTCAATCCTTTTATAGACAAGTGTCAAATACAAAAGTAGACATGTATACTAAGACATCTTAACAAACCCATGGATTTGAACTTTTGTTCCTATATAAACTTCATTGTAATGTACCCTCCATAGTCTATTTTTGTTTTTTTTGCTCTTTCAAGATATAAAAATATATACATATTTAAATTTTTTTTTATTCTTATGAAAATAAATAGTCAAATAACTTAGAAAAAGAGAGTTTTCTAATGCTTCATAAGTTAATCTTGAGAAATAATTATATGTATTTAAAGTTTGATATTATACATGAGTACATATAAATTAATGGAGAAGTGTTGTAAAACTTATTTTTTAATAGTTACTCTTTAAAACTATTTTTAGAAAGTGTTGTTTAAATCTGTAGCAAATAATAATGAAGAATGGAAGAAAAACAAAAAAGAAAGCTAATACAAATTTTACGTGGATCGATAGGAATATAGGATGCCTACGTCCATAAGAACAGGGTTGAAAATTTTCTACTATCTCAAATTTAGGTTACATAAGAAAGTATTTATACTAACTTAAGATATTACAAAATTTTAAAAATACCCTTCTATCGTACTATGGGACTTCGCCCCCACATCCTAACATATCATTTATTTTGTAAGATGACCCATGGCGCCCTCGTTCCATTCCAGCATTTGCCCCCTTATCTCTTCAGATGTGTGTTACTCGATATGAGCCACATACTATAAAAGAAAGCTATTAAAAAAGAATCAATTGATGTTTTTGATACGTTGTTTTGGGCTAAAAGCTTAAAATCGGTTAGTTGTTTAGCTCATCATTGATTTTAGTTAAAAGTTTGAGTATGATTGGTTTGCATATAATGGTAAGAAGAGTAAATATAGGTAATGGAATCCATTGAAAAGCTATTGAAAGAATGATTAAATTTTGGAATGAATGGTTGTATGGTGGTCCTCTCTTTGTGTCATCTATTCCTCCACCAGCTTTTTTCCCTTCAACCCATTTAGAATTCTCTTTCAGAGCAAGCAAAGCAAAAGCTGCCATATCCATTTATTTCTTAATTAAAATACTATATATATATATTATGTATAGGAAAAAATAGGTTTCTCTACATCCATACAAAAATATTCGTACATATAAAAAGCAAATAGAAAAAGTAGATTAGCTTTCCAAAATAATCGTGATTCGCTTGGAAGTTAAAAACGCTTAAAAAATCCACAAATCGCCTCTTCTATTAACAAGGAATCGGTAAGCTTGCTTTTGTCGCAGTTTATTACAGTAAATAAAACTAAGCAACAATTACATAATACAACTATACCATAATATATTACAATTACTATCATAATTTTTCATCTACTACCATAAATTAGTTTGAGGTTTTTGGCATTTTTACTTTTTAACTAAATCATAATTTTAGAGTAATGACAACCTCCCATTTGTTTTTCGATCGTTTACGTATAAATATTGCGCTGGACAAGCCAACCTACTTTTCCTTACGATATATATATATGAGCCAACAAAAAGATCTTCACCCTTCTCTATCTCCATCACCATCCCATGAAAGTTGTTCAATATAGAGTTGAATATTGGATGTTTTTTTACTTCATATTAGGTTCTTGTTTTGTAGCAATCAAACTTTTGGTCACTTGTGAACAAGAACTATATATATTGATGATTACTATGGAATATCAAACTTGGATGGACACTCCACAATATGTTTTATTGTAATTTTAATAATAATTTGTGGGGCTCATTATCTTTAATTACCAAAATAAAAAATTTAAATTATGATTGAAGTATGAAAAGAAAATTCATCCAAATCATGAAAAATATGTGAAAAAGACAATATCATGAGTCGTCAATATTAAACCTTGTTTTATTTTACAATAAAGATGGCAGATTCGAGTCAAGATGCCAAGACACACGAAAGACGCTTTTAAACCATAACACACTGCGATCCAGACGAGCCGTAAAAATACCATACGACGGTAATATTTCGACATGCTAAGATTCAAGACTCGAACTTAAAATCACCTGCTACAAGATGGTAAACCTCAATCATCTTATCTATATATTCGATGATATATTAAACCTTTGTTAATCCTATATAATTAAATGTATATTTTCATTCATTTTCTTACTCCTTTTAGCAACATTCAAGAAACTTCTTTAAATTTCCAAAAATATTTAATTTTAATTATTAGAAAGTAAAATAACTTTGTTGAGAATCCGCTTCTAAGTACTTACCTATCTATCACACAGACAAAGAAGAGTGAGGCGGGGAGGATTGTTACCTGTAAATGGGCCTTTCCCGTAGAAAAATGAGGCCAGCATGGGGAGTGGGTAAAATGTGGGCCCAAACATCCCTGTCAATGTGTGGGGGCCCAATTGAATTGCCTTTTGGCCCAACAACTTCTGACATTAGAAGACCAACAAACATGGGTTAACCCAAAATGAAAATTTGCACTTTCTCAGCATGCACGTGACACCAACCTTTTCTTTTGGCCCTTTCACCTATATATGTCAAGATGCTATTAAACATAGTAATGAGCACTATTTTAAAAACCGGATCGACCGGTCCGATTGATCAAAATCATCTATCGCACGACCTTTACCTTATTAATCCCGGCTCGACACACCAGTTTCTAAACCGCGACCGATAACTTTTTCTGCTACTTCATCAATTCATTTTTAAAACATCAGAATGAGTAAACCTGCTTTACTCGATCCAACTCTTTACCCAGACATCGTGTTCGCCAGCCAGAATGACGCATACTCACTCTTCCCACTCCGCTCACCTCGATTTGGTTCTCGTTGAACTAGGGGTGTAACTGAAATAATACAAAACTAGAATTCACTAATTTTTCTTTCAACATTCGTGCTCGACTAAAAGTCATTGCCAGCCTCAAGCTTGTGATCAAGGATACTGATCCCTGACTGACGCACTAGACCTCAATTAACCTCGAATCGAATTTGATTATTCTGCAAATCTAACTAGAGTAACTCACGAATACCTTGACCCATTTATACTTTTATGTTGGACATTTGTCCTCAAGAAAATGCCTCGTTTATGTTAAGTTGAAGTTCTCTGACCTTCACCTTTCATTCTCGAGGTAATGGATGACACTACAAAAGGCATATATAAAGGCATAAATACAAATAAGCAACAATTAATCTTATGATTTTAAAACGTTACAACATAAATACCCTAATATGTTTTGAAAATTAGTAATATTTTTGACATTTTCATAACATTTTAACATCTTCGATCACTATTTATTATATACGTAAAAATAATAAAACCACGTCATAAAATAATCATAACTTAAAGTATAAATAAAATAATAAAAAAATATGGTCAAAACTTATACATACAACCTTTAATTACATATCTTTAATTTTGGAGGTATTATTATTTAAAACAAAAAATTTGTCACGCGGAAATATCTTATGGTCGGGTGACCAAGAGTTCTAAATGTCAGGGTCATGCCATCTATATACTATAATATATAATTTATAATTTATAATTTATTTATAAATTCTTTTTCATTTCAAGGTTCCTTTCCAAGTGCCCACCTTAATAATTAACCTTTTTTTTTTTTTTTATTAATTGTACCAACCATCCATTACCAAAAATATGAAAGGAGCCAATTTTTCTATTTTGGTAAAATAATAAAATAATGTAATCAAATATTTTATGGATTAAGAGACATTTGATGCCTTGATGGTGATTTTAGGACGGCTAGAAAATTATAGTTATAGTAACAATTTTTTTTTTAAGGAAACAAAAAGCTTGAAATGAAAAATAAAATAAAAAGTTGGGCTAATTTATTAAAAAATAGAAATATTATTTTGAATAATTCAAAGAACACTGACAAACTATTATTTCTAAACTACTAACTAATTAATTTTTATTAGAAAATACTCAAACTAAATTCACATATAAATCATATAATATTAAAATATCATGACCTACATATAAATTTATATAATCATAACCCATATTATCAAGCCTCAAACTATAACACAAAGCTAAATTTGAGATATCTTAACTATCTCATCTATATATTGAATCGTAAAAACATTTTATTTTTATAAACGTTATAAAGTAATTGGTCTTTATGCCAAACTAAGTAGGAAATGTGGGATGATTGTACAAATGAGAACTAGTGAGTAAACATGTGATGCCATGCAATTTTAGATTTTTTTAAATCTTTAAAAACGTTTCATTTAGATAAGTAAAATATTTAAAGTTTAGAAAATATTTACATTATTGGGTAATCATTATCCTTAAAAAATTTCAAATAATTTCTTTATAATCATTTTGAAGAAAATATTTTTATCAAAAGCACTTTCAAACAAAAATGCTATTAAACTTAATCAAATTCAATTAACTTTGTGTTGTAATATGTTCTTATCATGACTAAAGATTTTTATTCTGCACATGATTGATCTTGCCTCTCCCTCGTATATTCATTCTATCCTTTTATCGGATTCGATCTTGGTTCTCTTGTATACTAATTCTATCCCTTTACTATTTGAATCAAGTCTCATGTTCCATTACATATATATATATATATATATATATATATATATATATATATATATATATATATATATATATATATAGAGGATATATATATTTTTTTTTTTTTTTTTTTTTGAAGAAAATAATTTTATTGATTCAAACTATGAATATATCCATAAAACCATAAAATCAAAATCGTTAAAAACTATAGAAGATGAAACAATATCCTAGCACGTTAATAACATAATGAAATAACTAAAAGCCTATATTTAATAAATTGAATCTATAAATTTTCTTCTTTTGATATTAATATTATGATTATAATACTCTATGACTCTAGTTTTATAAATATTAACCATTATTAATTTGATTTTTTGAGCCTCGGGACAGATATATTTTGCTACTCGAACTCATTTAAAAATAAATAAACATCACAGCCACTTACTACATTTAAAAAACCAAATTAAGAGATCAAAACGACACAACCATCCATCGTACTAAGACAACGACAATCACATGCATGTGAAAAAACGACGACAATCACGGTTTACTAAATCACGAAAAATAAATAAATATGATTTTTATGTATAACCATTTTACTAAAAAAAAAAGATGAAAATAGGCTGATTCCCTCATATTAAAATGCCCACTAATTTAATTTTTATATATCTCTGAAAAGGTAACCTTTAATCATTAACAAATTTCAACTATCAAATTTGACTGCCCAAAAGCCCTAAGCCATCCTCATGACCCAATACTTTCCTTGAAAGATTTTTTTGGAAGAGGATAAAATTTGAAAATTTAAACTAAGCCAGCTAACCACCATTGCTAATTATAATTACTAAAGAAAATTAGTTTATCATTTATTACAAGGAACTGTGGATTTTATTTCATTAATTATTATATATAATATTTTTAAAAACCCTTTGACTGTCCTCATTATCTTTAAAGCTTTTGATATCTTTTATTAATGGCCATTAATTCACCTCCCATCTTGTTGAATTTCTTTAATTCAAAATAAAATAAAAATCATATTTCAAATCACGATAAATGTGTTAGCATTCCAATTCAACTCCATCTATAAATGAGATACAATTATTTTATAGTATTTAAAAAATTAAAAATCAAAGAAATTGCTGCTTAAGATATTGATAATATAATAGTATCCAATAATTTGAAATTTAATCTAAAAACGAGTATCAAAATTTGTAAATGGTGATTTGATTAAAAGACCATTTAAAAACTAAAATTTGGAAGTCTAACATTTCATCAATTTTTAATGATAAAAATATTTTCATTGTTTTTCTTGGAAAAAATATCCTCATTTTTTATTAGAATATATTTGTAAATATATATAATAATAAATGATATTTTTGTTCAATATGAATTATTTTTTTAAAAATATGTTAAATTTACAAACTTTTAATCAAATATTTGTTTCCTATAATTCAATTCATTTATAAAACGAGACATGATTATTTCTTAGAATTAAAAAATTATAAAAGATAATTTTTTGGTTTGATTTGAATGGGTAGAATATGTTAGAAAAAAAAACAGTTAAATAACAATTGTTTTTTTGCTGTTTAGGCTGAACTTAAATGGTAAAAGGGTGGGAGCTAGGGGTGTAATTTAATTGAGTTCATATACTGTTCATTTAATCACCTCTATTTAAAACCTCAAATTCAAATCCTCGCTCAATCTGATCAGCTTTTTTTCTTCAACTGCTTAAAACTCAAACTTAATAAGAAATCGATCGACTTAGTTCATTCTGATTATCAAAAATAGTTAAACTTAATAAACTCATAATAAAATTTGAACTCCAAATATCATGATACTTCAACTTAAGCCCAATTTGACTAATTTTGAATTAAAATCAAGTATTTTATGAATTAAACTCGAATAATTTGACTCGTTTAACCCCTTATAGATCAAGGATGAATTCCATTCATAGAAGAACATGGTAATGCTCCCATAATATGTAAAATGAAAAGATAAAAAGGAGTAAATAAATGTCTTGTTTTTGTAAAGGAAAATTTTATTATTTTCTAGCTTGTTTAAAATTTTAATTGATAGTCATATATTTTATGATTATAGAGAAAGGAATAGAACAACGGATGGATTATTTAGCTAAAAAGAATGATAATAGTAATTTAAATATTTAGTGATGAAATTTTCTTAGAGATATTAAAAGATTATTTTGGATGATTATCCATGAATTTCTATGTAATTTTCCTTAAGTCTTTTTTCATAAAATAAATAAATAAATAAATAAATAAATAATTGATAATTCACCAAACGTCCACTCACTCTTTTCTCTCTCTCTCTCTCTATACCAACTGTTCGTCTCTCTTTCTTTCTCTCTCCCCTTTCCTGTCATACGCGTGTGTGGATATGACACCCATTATCTGAATTCTCAAACTCTCTCCCCTATTTTCAATCCTCATACGTACATTTTCTGCTGATGTTACCTAGAAAAGTTAAGAGAGAGAGAGAGACAGAAAGCGAGGGGAGGAGAGAACGGAGAGGGAGAGAGAAAAGACAAGGGAGGGGAGGGTTTGAGTGGTGACACTGATGATGGTTGAACGTGGAACTGCAGCTGAAAAATGGAAACCCCCCAAACTTTTCTTCAATGGAAAGCTCCAATGGGTCCCCCTTCCTAACCCCAACTGTCACCAATTCCTCTACTATCATCCAACATAGTAAAGCTCTCTCCTTTCTCTTTCTCTAACTTTCCTTTTCCTCCTCTTCTTTCCTCTTCTCTCTTCATTTTCTCCCTCCTCCCCCTTTCCACTGAAATCCCACGCTACAAAAACATGGGTCGGCGCTAGATAAGCGTTTGGGCATCTCTCTTTTCGCCTGCCGAAAGATACCCACCAGGGGAAAGTTCTGGTTTTGCTGAGATTGTTCTCTGAGATTTGTTGATTATGAGGTGGGTCTTTCATGGCGATGACAATCTACAAAGAAAAAGCTTCAATTTCGATGGTGTTTAAGTAGAATTTCCAGAGATCCTGACAATTCCTGAAAAGCTTGATTTTTTGGATCTTCGGTTGAGAAATTGTAAGATCATACATAATTGAAGTTTTTTTCTTTCCTTCTTTTTAATTTAGTCTTTGGGGGGTTTGGAGCTTGACATTGAAGGACTTTCAATTCCTATATAGCCATAAACCGCTGATTTTGTTGAATTGTGGAAACTGTCGTGGTTTGAATAGATGGCAAAGAAACCATTAAAATAAAAATGGAATGATGGTTATGGAATCTGGGTTTTTATTTTTTTCTATTTTCATGGCATCCTTCAAAGCCCATCTCTGAAATTTCAAAATTTCATCAAAGAGAGGATTTAATTGCTAAAATTTGGCTTTTCCATATGAAGATTATTTGATGCTGCTTAAGGCTTCTGGTTGAAGAAAGGAAGCTTTTGATACCTTGCCATCCAAAGAAAAGATTAGCATCTTCAGCTTTACTCTGCTGAGAAAAAAAGGAAAAAGAAAAAAGAAAGGCTTAGATGGTTTTATTTGAATTTTGCTGGTTTCTCTTGATACTATTTCTGGCTGCACTCTCACTCTTCCTGGGAACACGGATTCAAGAGCTTTGAATTTCAGGTATTTTTTTTCTATCAAATTTGTGTTCATTCTAGAGTATTAAGACTAATTGCTTTAAATTTCATGTATTTTTTTTCATCCCTTTTTGTTTTCTCTACTTTGTCATTGTAGAAAATATGAGTAATTATGAATTCCTGCATTTTCATTTGTAGTTTGGTATGTTTAGCTATGCTGATTTGCTTGTAAAATCGCTAGGTGTATCGATTCAGGCCGACATGAAAATAAACTCTCAGAAATGTGATCTTAGTAGAGAAAATTTCAGAGCTGCTGAGAAAACCTTAAGCATAGTCGACTGGAAAGAGATTATCGATAGGCTGAGCATTGCTTTATCGGTCAAACCAAGAAAACATCCTAATTTTAGCTCATAGAAATGAGGTTTGAAGAATCGCACAACCTGACCGCCTTGTGAATGTTAAGATGAGAAATTGAGCTCCCTTGGTGATTTTCCGGTTTTTCCCCAGAATGTGATTGTGATTTTGAGTATTTGTCTGTGAAGAACAAGTTAAAAAAAGGCCATAGGTTTATGAATTTTTGTAATCCTGGGAACTCCAACAAAGAAGATGCATGACTATGAGCTCAATTCTTTTTTATTTGTATATATATATATATATATATATATATATATATATATATATATATTACTTTCAATTTTAATTGTTCAGTGCTTCAATGAAATCTCCATTAGTCCATAGTAGCTTTTACTTTCTGGTTAGATAAAACAAATCCCGGCTCCATGTCCATTCCTTTAATTTTTCTAGACTTCATATTATAGTATAATGATTCAGAGGAGCCTTTTTGGTTTCGAGGTGGGAAAGGGACGTACATGCGGCAATTTTTCTGTGTAAAATGTCTTCTAATTGTTGTTTCTTTTGCTTTGTTTTCCAGGAATCGGGTTCAAATCCGGCCCTAACGTAAGGAAAATTGGATGAACACTCCATTTTGAAGCTGAAGAACAATCCATTAATGATGGGAAAGAGATCACAGAGACGCCCTGTTCGATATGAAAAAGGCCAGTCGGGCTGCATGTGGAGTTTGATTAGTATGTTTGACTCTTCATATCATCCACTCGAGGCTTCGTCGATAGGAAGCGTGAGAGCCGGGCAAAGGTCGTAAGAAACTTGTTTATTATTCAAACAACCATGTACTATCCACTCTCGCCGCAAAAAATGAAAAATAATGTTGGGTGGAAGCGATGGTACTTGTTTCAGATCTATTTCAACGCTTCAAATGTGTGCGCGGTTTTGGTTGTATTGTCAAGCGTGTTACACTTAAGCTACCGGGTCTCAAAATCTTCCCTTTTTCCCTTTTTGCAGGTGAAGGATATTCAAAGGGTACGTTTAGCTTGATGACCGACTTTGGTGAGAAATGTCAAGGAACCGACGTAAGTTTTGATATTACACGCATATTGCAACTCAATGTCTGTTAAGAAATTTTAATCGTGTATTCATGAGATCACCATGTTAGTGAACCTCATAAAATAGTGAATTATATGAATAACAATTGATATGCTGATTTTTGAATGTTCCAGGACGGGGATGAATGTCAGACGGTGACAGTTGATAAACCGAGTATAAAAAAACTCATGGAGGAAGAGATGTCGAACGAGGAGGAAGCCCACACTGGTGTGGGTGGTAGTATGCTCAACGATGAAGTAGAACCGAAACAGTTTGATCCAGAAAAAGGGGATCCCATAAGAAAGAATCGAAGGAGAATGAACAAATGCAAGAAAACCTGCAACATGCACATCCATGACAGCGTTGGACCGGGAAATTTGTGTAAGTACAATTCAGAGCAACGATCTATGAGTAGCCTTGATCTAGATGCGATAATGGAAGAGCTCTGCGGCCAGATCCATCGGAAAAGTTTTACTTGTGGGAGGCATGACCATCATGGTGAACGTAACATGCAGCCTGAGCCAGTTGAAAAGTATCCTGCTTCCGAGGAAAAGTTAAGTGAGGCAACTAAAGTGTTTATCAGTCAGAAGTTTACTACTGGGACTGCTGAAGACGGGAGACCGAGAATTCCCAAGAGTTCATAGATGCGCTTTAGACCTTAAATTCAAACAAGGAACTATTTTTTAAACTCCTGTAAGACCCAAACTCGCTATTGATGAAACACATTCAGAAATTGCTGGATACTTAGGTAGAGAAAGATGAAAACTCCGAGTCATTGCCAGGATCCAAGTTGCAGGATCAAGAGCCATTGAATTTAAACTAAACAAGGAGCTATTAATCATAAACAAATATAAGTTTTTCAGAGAAGATCAAGTCCCAGGACAGTATCTTGTTGAATGGAGACGAGAACTACCAAGCTTCGAGTAAAATCGTAATTTTAAAGCCTGGACCGTTAGACTCGAGAAATTACTTGAGAAATTCTGAAACAGACAACGGTTTTGAGTTCTTGAGGCAACCTCACGATGATGGGACAAGTACAGGGCCGAGCGAGAGAGCCGTTTCCCATTTCTCTTTGAATGAAATAAAGAGAAGGCTTTACAAGCTATGGGAAGAGAGCCGCGTGGGGACCGCCTCGGCACCTGCAGCGTATATAGATTTCATCCAATCATCAAAGCTCAGAGGATGGAAATAAACGGGGAAATGGCGAGAATATGGGAATCCGTTCGCCAAATCGAAACCATTTCTATACCGAAAGAATCCCGAAACCTTCATTTGGCAGCAAGAGGGGAGATAAAATTGGCAAGCTGAAAGACGTAGAGATCGGTATGGAGCATGAAGCTTTGAGTTATCCCAACCAAAAGGATTCCAATTTCATCTACTCCGAGGCGAAGAAACACCTCTCTGAGATGCTGAGTAATGGTGATGAAGACGACGATATTTTGAGACGACAAACTCCAAAAACCTTGGGACGGATCCTCTCTCTTCCCGAGTTCATTTCCCCCATTGGCAGCCCTGGGAGTGGACTGGGTTAGTAACAGCTTCATACCGCACAGACGAGACTCTCGCCTGTGGGAAGTCCTAAAAAGGTAGACGAGAACGCGATCAGTCATTCAACTCCATTACAGAGCTTCGAGAATCGGACACACTCTGACGGTGAACCAGGACGATGTAGCACAGGCTTCGAACTCAGTCGAGGTCGTTCATGCTGACAAAGCCAAAGAAACTTGTTCTACTAGGGACGAGGCGAGTTCTGAAGGTAATATTTTCTTCGTTGTCTATGGTGTATGAAAGCATGATAATAGTCTCTATGCTCGATCTGAAATTTCTGGCGTTAACTTAGAGGTTCACGAAATCATGCAGGTAGAGATTGTGTGAAACTGTTTATACACTCCAGAGGAAAACAGAGCTTTGATATTTCCTCTAACTGCGTAGTATCAAAGATGATCAAAATGGTGATACAGCTGAAAGTTATGATGAAAAGGGTTATATCGACGGCTTGAAATTGGTAAGCCGTCATTGCTTAACTTTGTTTTCACTGCACATAAATTGTCAGACAACCTTTAAGATATTTGGAAGATCTCTTAACTGGAACAAACATTTTTGTTACTTCTATGGCTTCCAACATCTTTTGTAAGCCAGTTTTTTTTTTTTTTTGCCCTCTGTATAGGATTCTTTTTGAAGAGAATCAAAACAATCTTCTCAACTGCATCCCCTTCAAGCTTCCAATTGATAAGAGGGTTGAAGATATAGATTGCATCACGATAGAATAGAGAGGCCAAGTCCCAGACGGTTCTCGTAGCCTTGTCTCACCCTAAGATGACATCAGCCCCAAGGAAAGCATCAAATCTAAATCTGGTAGGCTTTATATTGAGAATTGGCAAAATTTGACACGATTCGTGAACACAACACGTTTTTTTGCAGATTTGGATTGAGTATAATTGTGTTGAGTCAAATTTGTGTTGAACCACATGACCCGTTTAATAAACGGGTTCTATTTGTGTCAATCCACATAACTTACGAAATTAATTGGTTGAATTATTATGTTAATTAATATTTAACCTATATTAAATCTATTTGTGTTAAATATTGATGAATTAATTATAATTTATATTATTTTAAATAACCAAATTAATAAACAGCTTTATTGAATTTTATTTTATCTATTTATTATTCGTGTCGTGTCTGATCGGCGAATACAAAGAGAATTACTGTTATTGACACGACCCATGAACATGAAAATTCATGCTATTCCTTATTGAGAACCCTTCAAACATTCATTATTCACTGTTGTTGCCTCTCTTCTGATCTTAACATATTCAAATTGGCAGTTGAAGAATAATGCAACCACTACGAATCCGATTCTAAGAACAGGATGCTTCTGCTGGACATACGAAAACCGGTCTAGAGAGTAAGGACTCTGTTTTTGAATACATAGGAGATAATCCTTGCAAATGTCTGCGTCAGAGTTTGACGTAATTTTCCTCATGTCCCTTACTTCGGATCAGATTCTCGACCCGTCTTTGCTCGATGAGGAAGAGGTATCTTCCTTCCAGCTTTGCCATGACCAGAAGCTCATGCTCGACTGTATCAACGAAGTTCTCATGGAGGTATGCGAACGATACTTTGGCTGCTTCTCTTGGGCATCGATTGTAAAGGCAAATATTAGACCGGTCCCGAATATGAAGAACACGGTTCGAAGTATGGGAAGGTGCCCAATGGCATCTCTTCCTCAGCCTCTACCTCGCTCTTAGACCAAATTCGTCAAAAAGACATGGTGAGAACTGGAACGTGATGGATCTTCGAGTTGATGCCCAGAATATTGATATCGAAATGACTGAAGCCGCCCTCCAAGAATTACTGGAAGACACTTATATTTAAAGGTATATAGATGAGAGTTTAGAAATCGTCGATGTCTCAAGCTGACTTGGAAGTTGGAAGAAGATGAAACCAGTGTTAATCTCGACGTTGACTGGCTTCTCTCCTTCAGAGCTTCCATGGATACACATGACATAGGTTTTTCTAACTTCATCTGCCGGAATAACGTAGAAATGGTCATCAGAATCGGCCTCAGAATTTAACCCTGAATGACAAGTTCTTCCATTATGAAGCTAAGGATCAGACGGCAAGGCGAATAAAGGAACAGGTAAAAGCTTCTGGTTTCATGGTCAGTTCCAGGTCAGTGGATTCTAACCCCAATAGAGAAGATTAATAGATGCGTTTCGTTTGCTTTGACATGATGATGTCTCTTGTTAGAACGGTGTAGAGTTTGGTGTGTTGATTGTGATGGGAATGGGAATGGGTATGTGTTTGTATCTAAAATGTTTGGAGTTTCAAAAATGATTTTTAAATATACAACTACTAATTGCTAGTCTATAGATCATTATAAAAATATAAACCTAAGGGGCAATTGAGTTGGTTCGGTTTTATATCTCTTGTTTTCAATGGTCACCGGTTTGAGTCCCCTTAGGGTCACACCTATGATCGATGTTATCAGTTACAAGGTCGACTTTCGCCCATTGCTCATATGGCTTGATCCTTTTATCCTCTTCGTTCTAGGCCCCGAGACTTGACTCCACCTCGGGAACTCATCCACACTTCCATCTCAAAGGGTCATTTTATGTAATGAACATGAAATTGTCTCCCGCCTCAAGCAATCAAATCTATCTTTGTTGCTTTTGTTGCTCAGATTGATAATGCCTATGTCTCTATCTAGAGCTAGCAATTTGGGCGGGTTAGAGCATCTCCAATGCATCAGCCTTTTGATTAGCCAAAGCTATTTTATGGCTGAAAAGTGAATATCTTCCGTCCTCCGACCTTTCTTATCAAATTTTAGCTGAGTAAAAACAACCAAATATGAAGGGTTATTATAGCTAAAGTAAAATGGCCACCTCGGCTATTATTTTAAATATTAAATTTTAAATGGTAGTTGAACAAAATGGATAGTAGTTGGTTGGAATGAGTAGAAAAGTGGTTAGAAAATATAGAAGATCGTACGATGGAAACGAACTTTTGTGAGTAGTTGCAAAGCTCTTGAGCAAAAAATGGCTTTGGAGGAGAAAATGGAGGATGGTGCATTGGAGATGCTCTTAGGCCTAAATCGGGTTAAGCCAAATTTGGTTCGATTTGTTTTTTTAAGCCAATAAAATAGTAGTTCAGCCTAGTCCTAATTCTGGGATTTGAAATTGCCTTGCCGGATATAAAATTATTTCGTTTTTGATTCGTGATAATAGCCCAATGTCACCATTACATATTATATATTTATAGCAATTCATAATTTACCTTAGGACCTTATTATAGAAAAAATCTTAATTTGGTTTGCATTTTCAGATTTAACATAGAAATGCATTTAAATGCCCATTTGTGAAAAAGTTTTGAAAAAAAAAAAAAACAATCAAACAAATGTTTGACAAGTGCAATAGAAGATTAGTTTACTTATTATTATTTTATAACAATTTGAACTTGGCACATTGAAACTGGTAGTAATTTAGGTAGGGTCGGGTTATTTTATTGGGCCGAAAAAATGGGGTCAAATTTGAAATTTCAATTTCCAGTTAACTGGCCTTAATCTTTTATAAGGCTTGCTTGGTCAGTTTAAGCTCGTCCGCTGGGTGCTAGTCGCAATGAGTGAATGTGCAGAAATTTAGTTTATCTTTCGTCTCGATTTAATCTCCTGAAAGCCTTGAAATTAATAGTTGGGTAAATCTTTAGTGAATACGAAGTTGACAGGGTGATTATTAGGTTAAATCTCGAGTCTTAAATTAGTGAGCTATCATCGAGAGATTTTAAACATGTTTAGTAATTAATAATAAAAAATAGTTTAAGAATAATAAGATGTTAGAACTTATTTTAAATGTAACTTTGAGGATTTATAGTTAAATTAAATATATCCTGCTTTTCAACCGTTTCCGACCTTCACTCGTCATGGCTTGGTGCTCTAAACGTCACCGTTTCCCCTTTCCCTTCTCTTCGACGCCCCTCATACTGCTTCTGCTTCGATTTTTTGAGCTACAGGCAGCAGGGATTCTTAAAGGGGTAGAGCTTGGATGGTGGAAGATACTAGAAAGATATAGTCTAGGTGTTACCCGAAGATTCTGCCACATGGCGATAAATTCATATTGCCACGTGTACTCTGTTATTCTGGTAAGCCCTAGAAGGGGCGGTTCTCACAGTCTTACTGTGTTCAATATGCCTAAGCCTAACTCATAATTTAATATAATATCCATGTCCGGAGGCTAGGGCCTAGGGGCTATGAATTTGATGCAATCACTGGCTTTATAGTTTATACCCTACTCCTACTTGGTAGAATGTTCAATTTGATTAAATACCCAAATACGCACTATCGATGAATTGCTATGAATCAATTAAATGACTTTTTGGTATCATTAGTTGCATTGGTCTTGTTTTATAACATATTGAGGTATTACCTTAATACAGAGTGCTTACGCTGGTACTATAAATACTGGGAATAATCTGACTTGAGCTCATCTCCTATTAATAACATATATTTCTTGTTCATTTGATCCAATTGAATGTCGAATGCCCAGGTTTGGCTCTTAACAAATCGTAGTGAAGTTGAAATAAAGTGCCATCGCTAAATTGATTCAAAGGCGAGGATGGTCAAGTGGTTCCAACTTGGGGAAGAAGTTACATGGGTGCTTTCATTATAGGCTGTAAGAGGGCAAAATCAAACATGGGTAACTAATATAGGATGTCTTTCAATTGATTTGATTTTGTTTCTATTTTTCCAAAGGGGCTATGAAATTTGCGATTTTTTTAGATGGGTAGAAGATGTTGGGAAAACCAATGTCAGTGAGTGGGAAAATTTGGAAGGGAAGTTGTTAGAGAAAGAGACAGTTATTGCTCAGTTGGAAGCGGAAAAGAAACTCTTTGAAGAAAAAATTAAAAAGTTGAAAATGAAAAGAGAAATACTGCAGGAGGCCATGGAAGACATGAGAAACAAGTTATGCTAGCCATGTGGTGCTATGTGCAAGTATGAAAGAGGGGAGAAGTATGCTCTAACTGCATTTGTTTTGTCATGACTTACTTTTTCCATTGTTGTAATGGTTAGAAATTAGGTAATTGTTGGTGGCATTACAATACTAAGTTGGCGATTATGTAGTTTTGATATCTTTATTAACTTGTACTTCACTTGATATGAATGACAATCATAATTTTTCTTTACTTAATATGGATGACAATTCATATTATTGCTTCAAGTCACATGAGGGTGCTATAAAATTTGCTACCTTAATGAAAGAAAATGAGCATATTTAGAAAGCGGTTAAGGTCACATGGAATTTACTACTGGTACTATCCTAATGAAAAAAAATAGCATATTTAGAAAACGGTTAGGTCACATGTTGCAATGGTACTACAAAACATCTACTATACGTTTATAGTTGTAAATTTGTAATGAGGCAATAGATTGGTTGGTTAGCTGTATATTTAGAAATAATGGTGGCATTATCATAACAAACTAGGGGTACTACCAGAACATACTGGGGGTACTACCATAACATGCGGGGAGTCTCTTACCAAAATATCTTTGGGGTACTACGGCAGATATCTTTGGGGGTACTACCTAGTACACTTGTAACTTATTTGAAAATACCATAATTATAGTACCTTTACCAAACATCTACTATACATTTATAATTGTAATGAGGCAACAGATTGGTTGGTTAGCTATATATTTAGAAATAGTGGTGGCATTACCATAACAAACTAGGGGTCCTACCAGAACATACTGGGGGTACTACCCGAACATATTGGGGATACTACCTGGTACACTCATAACTTATTTGAAAATACAATAATTATAGTACTCCTACAAAATATCTACTATACGTTTATAGTTGTAATGAGGTAGAAGATTGGTTAGTTAGCTACATATTTAGAAATAGTGGTGGTATTAGCATAACATAATTGGGGGTACTATCAGAACATACTGGGGGTACTACCAAAACATATTAGGGGTTGTACCAGAACATAATGAGGGCGCTACCTGGTACACTCATAACTTATTTGAAAATACCATAATTATAATACCTCTATCAAAAACCTACTATACGTTTATAGTTGTAATGAGGCAATAGATTGGTTGGTTAGCTAGATATTTAGAAATAGTGGTAGCATTGCATAACGGAAACTAGGGTACTACCGGAGGAACATGCGAGAATCTTTACCGAACATAAAATGTCTTACCAAAATATCTTGGTACTACTAGAACATATTAGAGTACTACACGGTACTCTCATAACTTATTTGAAAATACCATAATTATAGTACCCCTACCAAACATCTACTATACATTTATAGTTATAATGAGGTAGAAGATTGGTTTAATTAGCTATATTTAGAAATAGTTGTGGCATTAGCGAGAACATAATTGGGGAGTCTTATCAAAACATCTTGGGAATTTACTACCAATAGTTTAGGTTAAAGCCCATGTCATAGTATGTACATGTCGAATCCGCCCAGCCAGATATTCTATAGAATATCTAATTCTATAAAACATGTTTAACTAACATGCATTCAAAATGGGACACAATTACATCAAATAACACTATTAAACATATACAATTGAAGTTTTGAACATCCCATAATGTTCGTATATCCACAATCTGAACTTTTACAACATCTGTTTACAAGCCTCTGAAATTCGCTTTCATTCTATATTGTCTTTATTCATGATCAAGAGTGCAAATGTCCTTATCCTATGATATTTCATTTGTCTACGAAATGAAAATAAAATGAATTAACTACGATTCGACAACCCGACAATTCTATCATCAATATAGACTAAACAATTTTGGTCGATATACGAAAATAGCATGGGTAAAACATACGCATCGATAGCGTATTTAAAACCGTCCCATTCGATACTCCGTAGATTTGATGACAAATATTCCGCAATCATATCACATAAACAAAAGTTGCAATATGTTTTTCGGGTTAAATAAAGCAAATTTTTGAAATTGAAGGATGAGAGGTTGATATTTTACTCATTATTTTGTTTGGAGTGCATCCAAAATTGAGCATTGATCAAATTTAGTAAAATCCACTTTAAATTTTAGCCTCGAGATTCCTGGAGTCTTTGTGAAGCGATGGTTAGTTGTAGTGAATCCTCATGTGCGGCTGATACGGCCCGGCGAGTGATGTAGATGACAATATCTCAACACGTTCGGACTCAATGTTTATGACGTGGAGCTGCCAATGTTTGTCATCACATATCGGTAGATATTACAAAACGTTATTCAAATCATGGGTAGTATACCAATTGTAACTTAATAACATATATATTGAAAATAACACATAGTTGAATGGTTGGTATACTTTATCACACTTTTGTATATCAATTCCAACATATTTTGGGTCCATAAAGATTTTGGTCATATCCTTTATTCACTCATTTTGGCCTTTGTGTCTAATTTGGTCGATACAAGGCGCAACAAGAGGTTAAGAAGTGAAGACAATTATTGTATGAGTCTTGAACTCATCCAAGATAATGAATAAAGTCAACCAAGCATTATTATACCGTAAAATGTGGATCAAAATAGTGTGTTGTGCGATTAATCTCTTGGTCTTCATTTAGCACACAACATACCATGCCAATTATCTGTGGTGTCAATCCATACACATGCCAAATTTTTATTAAAAAAAACAGAAACTCTGTTTTCTGAAATACACATATTTATAACAAAGTCACATTACCACACTGTTGACCCATTGTTTTCCTATTAAGCTTTTTATCTCCCCCCGTGTTATGTGGAACTCAAACATGGAGACTAGTATCTCACTGTGAAATAATAAAAAAAAAATTGTTCATGACAAAAGACAAAAATAAATTTAAAAAGAATTACAATATACAATCTATGACCCAAAATACCTCTCAACGCCATTTACATCAAGTGCATAGTCAGCTACTAATCTTTTAGGCATCGTAATTCTCTCGAATTGCTTTGCGCACCCTTCAACAAATGACGACTTGTATTTGTAGGTCCTCTTAACCAACCTTTTTTTGTTTGTCATCATTTTCACCCTAGGCTTTTTTTTTTAAGAGGAAGTCATGTCAGCAACATGTGTGGATGTGGATGCCAACACAAAGACATCCCCAGCCATTTGATGTGGTGAACCCTTTGTCATAATATTACCAACATTCACCCCTTGATCTAGTGATGTAGGGGAGTCATTGGAGGTCAATGGTGTCATTGCATCCTCTGCTTTTTTTCCTCCTGTTGATTTCTATCTACCAGGTTTCATACGTCGTAATGTCTCAACGTGTCACTAGTTTGCTTTAGCCACCTCGATCATCTCTTTAGCATTCAACCACATTCTCTCTAAACTGTCCTAATGGAAAATACAAGTGTGGTCATTATATACTTAACCTACACTTCATGATTATAACAAAGTCATGGTTAGAAAAGCTTACCTCACTATCCGTTTCACTACCATTTACTCCATTAGAAACTGAATCACCTATTTCATCATCTTCCACATGAGCTTCTTGACGTGGTACTACCCTCCTTAACTGTCAATAATCACATCAACATACAAATAAATTTTAAATAGCAAAATATAAAAGAAAAAACTTGTATATTCATTACAAATATCATCTAACCTCTGACGATCAACAACCAAAAATTTTATTTCGGTAGTGAATCATTGTTTCTTGTTTGGTCGTGTCAAAAGCCAAGGCACCATAATTTTGTGTTTCAACATTTACAGCAGGTAGGTACGTCTTGCTCACATAGAAGATCCGAGTGACGGTGTTTAAGTCATTATATAATATTGACAACTCTAACAATGAGTTTAATAGACAAATGATATAACGAATCAACTTCCAATTGTACCTACAAGAATAACAGACATCCCCTCAAATATCTTCCGTTTGTTGCTTTGAATTCCTGGATGTTATCTTCCAAATAGTTAAGCATGAGTTTTCCCTAATTTCTTGGGATTGAGACATCGATGTCCCATATGAAATCACATAGGTCATGCATTCCCTCTAGTTTACTATTGGGTGCCAAAATAGTTGCACACATGAATATGAGAAATTTTTTTGTAAATTCCTTACCAACAGGTAATGAATCCAGCTATGATTCCAAATATCGTATGCTATATATCTAGCCGTTCGCGACCTGCCTTCGATGAACGGGCACATCAAGGCCACAACATGGGATTCCCATGGTAGCCTCGACATCGGCTAATGTAACGTCTACAACAGTTAAGTTTTCCATGCTAATACGATGGTATGGAACATCATATGGAGTGATTAACCATTAGCATAACTCATATCTGATCTCCTTTGTTGCTAACTGTAGCAATCCACCAAAGCCCATGGCTTCGATAACTGCTACCTTAGCAACTGACAAGCGTCTCATAGCCGCCAAGAACTTCGTACTCGAACACCTAGATTTGGGTAGAGCCGCCTACATTGAAAACCGTAGTAAGAGTTAATATGACTTCGTAAATCAATACAAGTGTGGTAAATAGTAATATAAAATTTAATCACCTTTGTTCGATTTTCTTAGACATGCTGCTTTCTTTTATTTGTCATCTTCTCTTTAACAACCACATAGAATAACAATAATCAGGCAATGTAATAAGTTATGGTTGATGCACATAAAATAACATGCACATACCTAACCAGGTAGTACAGTAGTACTTGATATGTCTTGGTAGTACCCACTATTAATGCTCTGGTAGTACCGCTGGGTATGTTCTAGTAGTACCTGAGTATGTTACGGTAGTACCCCGGGTGTGTTCACAGTGGTACCCCCGATATATTACGGTAGTACCCTTAGTATGTTTTGGTGGTACCCCTAGTATGCGGTAGTACCCCGATGTATTCTGCAGTAATACCCCTAGTATGCAGTGGTACCTCGATTATGTTCACGATAGTACCCACAGGTATGTTACGGTGGTACCCTTAGTATATTCTGGTATGCCACTAGTATGTTGGATTGGTACCCACGATTGTGTTTGTTGTACCCCAGGTATATTACGGTAGTACCCTCCGATATTACGATAGTACCCGAGTATGTTCGGGTAGTACCCGGTTTATTTGGGTAGTACTAGTATGTTGCAGTTTGTAGCACCCATTTCGATTAGGCCAGTTGGCGGATCGGTGGTTCAGGATACTTTCGTTTAATTCTTTTATTTACTTTTTATTGGTTGTTTTCTTTTTTCAAAGTGTCACGACTTGAATCCCAGACCCGACCGAATGGCGGTCCGACGAAACAGTTTACGCAGCGTTTCGTTTATCTTATCAGTATTTATTTATGTCATTTTGTTTTAGGGTTTTTCAATTACGAGAAGCCTTTTCAAATGGTAGGTCCTTAGCTTATTTACTCTCCATACAATTCGTTTACAAATTAGCGTATCATGCCTTTACAAAATGATATACAAAACAATGGTTCAGAGTTTAACTCTTTTGTTCACAAAATGTCACATATTCAAAAAGAAATGATATGCATATGACGGGGTATATACTTATACGCCGTAACTTTCTCTATGGCTCTCACAGCTATTGATCTTGCCTTCTTTCTATTTACTCAAAACTGCGCATAGATAAAAACTACACACTAAAATTGCAGATTCTTAGTTCTATCTGATTATTCGATTTTCGATTTAACATGACATGCATTTATCATAAAACCATACCTTTTATATCAAACTATACTCATGTTTATTCATTTTCACATGCTTTCACTTTACAAATCATTGATCATATTAAAATATGTATTTTCACATGCTTTCAATTTACTTAACTCAAATAATAAGATTCAAACATATACTCCCAAGGATGTATTTAGTTTACAAATCCCATTTACACTCATCAAGTTTGTTATTTCATTTTGTCTACACAATTCACATTCATGATGGATTTTGTTCGGTGAATCCCGTCCTTTTTATCATTCGGTAATGTGCTTACACATTTAACAATTTTGGTCTCCCATCATGCCGGATGCCGATTGGTGCACCCTGACATGTGGTATTTAAATGTCATACGCCATCATGACGGATGTCGATTGGTGCATCCATGAGTAGGACATTAGACAATTTCGGTTGAGAAACTTGTAGTGGTCGGTTGGTGAATCCGCCCGTATTGGTGGATTCGGTATGTCGATTCAATTCAAGATGTAATTATTGGTCGTTTACAAACTCAATTAATCACTCACATGCAATTGGTGTCATACATTTCCATCTATCACATTTTCAAATCCATATGCACTTTCATAATATCATTTCAAATATATACTAATTCCATATAATCATTTCAGATTTATTTGGTATACTACTAAAACACTTGAAATAAGAATAAAGGGTCAATGAACAAACCGAGCTGTCGGCTCTCGTTTCCTTCCCTTTGATCTCGGTCCTAGGTTAGGTGATCATCACCCGTCCCTAGTCAATAACAATTACGCCACTCTTAGTGGATAAATAATTATTATACATTTTTAGTGAATGACGATTAATTTTCATTAACGGTCTTGGGTTAAGACACTAAGTCTGCCCAAAGACGGTCTTGGGTTCATATACGGTACTTTTTTCATTTAGTTTTATCCTTATTTGAACCCCCATGAATAATTTATTAGGGTCCTTAAACTGTCGAGTGTACTGTCACGAGACTTTGGAACAAAACCGAAATTTGCTCTCGGTGAAGCAGTGTGGGCCAAATTTAGCCCCACCGCCTACGCCGCCAGATTTCACACTTTGCTCTTTTTGCGGATTTTTACCAAAGTCTTGAAACTGAAAACAAAACATGGAATAACTACGATAACGATGCGAAGTCATCACAAGCCAACCGTGAACAAAACCCGTAGATGGATTATGGTTTTCTAACCCAAACATCATTTAAAGAAATATAGGGTTTGGTTCTTACCTCGAATCCCTATGCATGGCCCTTAGCTCTGTTCCTTCCTCCTTGCAAGATCTTGCACTAAAAAGCAAGTCCCACACAAATCTCTTGATCTTCACACACAAAACCCTAGCTTTTCCTCTCTCAAGCTCTCCCACACGTTTTTGCTCCAATGAGCATTCTAAGACCAATATGGTCTAATATCACTCATTTATCCTAAGGCCATGTTTGGCACATCAAAAACCCATTTTTGGATTTAAGTTGCCTCAATTTACCTTATAGCACATATATCACTTCTATTTGCACTTAAACACAAACATTTCCTCAATTGACACTTAGGTCCTCATTTTACAAAATTCCAAATTGCCCTTATTCACTTGGGTTTATTTCCGGGTTCAATCAATTTCTCATTTCACTATTTAACAATTTATCAGTTTTCCCAGAAAAACCAGAGTTTATTTCAAATTCATCTGCGAATATATAATAAAATTATTATAAAAATTCTAGGGTATTTTTGGGGCGTTACACTGGTAGTCCCCCCAATTTATTCTAGTAGTACCCCAGTATGTTCTGGTAGTACCCCTAATAGTGTTGACAATATTACAGTAATTAAGATTACAACATAAGTAATTGTTCTAAACAAAAATGTTGTGACAGTACTATAATATACCAAGTAACAAAATCATATAATTAAAATTACAACATAAGTAGTTGTCCTCGATGTAGAGATGAGATATAAAGCAAATATTAATTAAGCGAGAGGATGTTTGCATGTTTTGATTATGCAGGCCAGTTAGCGTGAACAAACGACGGTGCGTTTATCACGAAATTGAGGCTGTATGCGCTTTTCCTTGGTCTTCCGGGAGGCCGTTTTTGAACATGGAGGATTTAGAAATAAGTATTCATTATGCTTAAAAATACCATAGAATTTTTATAATAATTTTTATTATATATATTAGGGTATGAATCGAGCCCAACCGGTTTTTCAGAAAAAAAATTTGATAAATTGTTAAATGTGATATGTTATATGATTATATGACTAAATGTCAAATGCAAATGATATGTGATTGAGTGATAAATGCTAAATGTCAAATGATAGAATTAACCCAAGTGAAAAAGGGTAAAGCTAGAAATTTGTGAAAAAGAGGACCTAAGAGTCATAAGTTATAAAGAATAAATGTCTAAGTATGATTTATGAGAGTTGTAGTGTAAATAGAGGAAGTATATGGGCTATAAAGCATTTTGGGAGAAACTTAAGTCAAAAGAATGCATTTTTGTGGCCAAACAAGGCTTTATGAAGAATAAGTGACTTAAGACCACACTTGGTCTAGAATGCACACTGTCTGCTTGTGTTGGAGAACTTGAGAGGAAAAGTTGGGGTTTGTGTGAAGAGATCAAGAGATTGGTGTAGGGCTTGCTCTTTGGTCTGAATCTTCTGAGGAGGAAGGAAGAAAAAAGCTAAGAACTTCAGGACGAGAGATTTCAGGTATGACACGAGCCACAGATTTCTTTAAATGATGTTGGGTTAAAAAAAACCCTAATCCATCCATGGGTTTTGCTCATGGTTGGTCTATGATGATATTTGGAGTGTTTATTTTGAGTTTGGTTTGATTTTTTATTTGGGGAAAAAAAATTCCTAACTTGGGTAAAGGGGGTTTTGGTTGGTTCTAACCCACTTAAGGAGTTGTTTGAGTTGGATTCCATGGTGGGGTATTATACACATGAGTTTAGAGGGAGAAATTTTGAGTTTTGTGGGTGAGAAATGGAAAAATCTACCATTTGCAGGCGGAACCACAGTGTGTCGGTACCAAAAGTTGGCGGTACCCATTGGGCCGAGAGGCAAAGTAGTAGGTGCCGTCAAAGTGAATGCGATTTGCGAGCTCCAAACCATTTTGCACCCCTTGCCTTTGTTAAGTCTTGTATTCGTCTTATTTGGTTGTTTAGGGACACAATAAAGGTTTAATGGGGTTCGTTTAGTATGATTATTTATTTAGCAGCCCAAGGTGGAGAATTTGTGTTGGTAGTACGAGTGCAAGACGACAACCTAACCTAAGTTGGTATCGAAAAGAGACAAGGATTGATAATTTGGTTTGTTCTTGAACCTCAACCTTACTTGAAGTATATTGATAGTTTACTATGTAAATGTGAAATGATTGTATGAAGCATGCATACGTCGATTGAAAGGTAATCTGAGGAAATCATAATGTTTTTGAAATAGAAAGTGGGATGAATTGTCAAATATTTGTTTGTGTGAACATTTAGTACAAATGATATTGTCATATTGTGACATAATGGTAGTAGTGTGTGCCCACTTGGCGGGATGCACCAATCGGTATCCGTCATGATAGTGAACGAAATTGCTAAATGGTAAGCATATTATTGAATGATACAGGCGAGTTCACCCAAACGGAATGCATCGTGAAAATAGATTGAATAGTCAAGGTGACATAACAAACTTTGATGAGTGAAAAGTAAGTTATGAAACCAAATACATCTTTATGAGTATATGCTTAAATCATGAATTGGATTGTGGAAGAATTGTTGCATTGAAAATGCGTATTTAGTAAAAATGAAATTATGTACAAATGTATAAGCATATGTATTGTTTATGCATTGACCATTGAAATAGAGTAACAAGCATGATTGGATAAAGGCATGTTGTGTTAGATAGAGAACTGTATAGAACCACTGAGCAAGAAAATGCTTAGCGTGTAGTTTTTAACTATGCGCAAGTATCAAGTGAACATGAAAGAAGGCCAAGAACAAGAAGTGTAGAGTCATAAAGAAAGCGTGCGGCATATAAGTATATACCCTGACATGAGCATACATCGCATTCTTGAACATTGATATTTTGTAATCAAACGAGTTAAACTCGAAACATTGTTTATGCCTTTGAAGGGCATAGAATGTCTTTAATGTAAATGTTTATGGGCTATCGTTTGCCGTTTCCATGATATTTAAAAGGCCTTGTGCCTATGGTAAATGAAAATGCTTCGCGTAGTGAAAACTCTAAAATGAAACCAACATAATAAAAATGTTTTGATAAGATAAATGAAAGCGAGTTCGGAATGCAGCCAAGACTCGATTCGAGATCCACCATTCTAGTCGTGACACTTTGAAAAAGGTGTTTATTCATTCCCTAAGACATCGTCGAACAACACCATCCATATCAACTTTTGGCATGTCGTGAGTCTCTATACCTCGAAAAAATCCAGAGTATATCAAATATTTGGTTGGTAACTTAAAAAAAATCATCAACAAAATCAGCCACATTTTGTCCATTAAATCCTATCACTTCTACATGATCACTTGCAAGGTATGCGGATATTTCGGGCGAACAAGTCTGTGCTCCTTGATGTCAACGTGGTGCATTACCAATAAATGCACTAGGAATATGACTCTTCGAATGGGTTCATTGTGTAAACCTAGCCTTTTTATTAATTTTTCATTTCTGATATTTTCAGCCACATAGAACCACTTTCCATTGATTGGATTCAACATGCCTAACAAGCACTGCTAACAGTCATCTCGTAGAAGCTGGAAATAAGTGATGTCGTTCATCTCTTAACCAAGCATTAAATGACTCTACAAGGTTTGTTGTCATGTTGTCCCATCGTTTCTTAAAATTTTGACATGGCCTGATCTTGGGGTTCATTTGCTCAATCAGGTTCTTCTTTGAATCATTATACATACCTGATTCATTCGGGTATTGTTGTAATCAATCTCAATCGGGCATGAGGCAATTTTATCAAGCCATTGCAATGCATTTTCCTTCCTGTTCCCCTATGTTAGACTTATTAAAAAAGCTCTTTGAAGTTCTCCTTGAGTGGCCATTAACAATAGCGTGGATTCCTCTTCTCAAAAAGCTCTAGTACGCTCGTAGAGACTCGGGTGTCTATCAGATGGAAATGACCACATCTTATCCCTGATGAGATTCTTTAAGTTTTGTAGAACCAATTCTCATCCTCGTGAATTCTCGGAACTCATCACACCATAAGCTATCGAGAATATGTTGTCATTGGCATCATAAGATGTTGCTAAAAAAATGGCACCATCGTATGGCCCACTCATGTGAGATGAGTCAATAGCAATGACTGGCCGACATCTGCTCAAAAACCCTATAATGGACACTTCATAGGCAATAAACAGTTGTTCAAAATGACCATCACTAGAGTGTGTCAACTCTACAATTGATCCCGGATTACATTTTTTTATTCACTCACACATCCAAGGCAACAATTTATAGAAATTCTTCAGTTGACCATATATGCTCTCTTTAACCTTCTCCTTTATATGCCAAGTTTCTACATAAGTCAAATGCATCCCATGTTCCCTCACGAAGTCTTTACAAATTTTTCATGGCAAGTATTCAGGTGTACATCGAATGACATCATCAATCACCTTCGAGGCTTGGTTACATCTAACTAATGGTTGAGAAGAAACTACATCATCAATAGTATGTCTATGCTCGTTCTGACGTGTGTACCTTGCAAGATCACGAAGCACCCACAGCGACAAGTTATCTTCCAAGGGCAATCATTTACCATTGATCCATGTGTTTGCATTTGTTTTTCTTGTAATAGTATTGCGAAATCTCCTACTTTATGGAGCCTTGAAGTACAAAAACATCAGAAAGCATCCACATTTGGGAACGTTTGGCCATTAGCCATAATTTTGTTTTGGAATCTTCCCAGCAGATTATGTTGAACGCCCCAGCCACATGAGACTCAACATCATGTGAGGCATTTGCTGATACATCCATGGATGAACTCATATTCAACGCTACATTTCTCTAAACATGTCCATAATTGGAAGCAATAATAGGCTTTAGAGGATCACTATTAACACAACATACACTCAATCAATGTGTCCATCTTTGCCAAATACTATGTGAAGTTGTATTAAAATCACATTTTTAACTAAACTTAACATACCTTGGAGGTGGTCGAATTACCTCAACCGAGACATAGTTATTCGAACTCGCGTACACATAACAATATTTGTCATTGAATTTAAACATTTTCCTCATTTCTGCATTGTCTTCTAACAGTACCAACATTGATTGATCAAATTTACATGTGTAGTACATTTTCAATACAGTTGATTCAACTTTCAACCTATCACAAACTATCGATACAAATTCGACATATGGAATATGCACGTTCATGATTTCTGTGATGACTCGGCCACCCTTATATTCAATTGACCCATTAGACTTCACCATTTCCCACCAGTAGCATACATAAATGAACATCTTGTTCTCCATCTTACGTTTAATCCTATAGATTAATTCACACAATTTCAATGACATAATTCATTAGTTTACACATTTAACACAATCCTTTATGTGTTATGGTGATACCAATAGTCTATTATGGGTGTCTAAATCGTACAACAAAAAATACAACTACGATGGTTATAACAAAGTTTTATTATGGTAGTCTTGGATAGTACACCCGGTTTAATATGTTACACCCGATACAAAATAATAGTACCTCCTAGTGTTATACTAAAAACATGTACTCGACCCAATATACAGATTGTTTGATTGATTAGGTACTACCAAAAATTGAAATATGATGGTAGTAAACCATCCGATTCATTCCAATTGAATGACTCTAACCTTAATAGAATAAAAACTTAGATACAAATATAGTGTTTTAAGGAGTTGAGAGTAATGGTAGTCTAATTGGCTTCAAAAGGAAGCTAACTCACTAAGTGCTCTGCCAATGTTTTATTATGAATTCGATAGGTAGTACTCAAATACCTTATGGTGTACCCACTAGTATATTATGCTGAATGTTTGTTCACTAGGATGTAATGGATCCAATATTTGAGACCACATTAGGAAATTTACCCATGCTTTAAGACTGCCTTCATCCCATAAAGGTAATACCTAAACCACGTGGTAAGATTTTTGCTCAAGCTAAAAGATTGACTATTTTAGGTAAGACAGCTTGCCATCGTATTTATCCATTTCATCAAAACATAGTCGATTACTAATAAAGGTAATACCTTTATTTACAAATACAAAAACGACCAATGTCAAAACAAAGCTATATTTACAAAAAGCAGACAAGAAACGGTCAGAAAATGCCAAAATGAAGCTATATTTACAAAAACGAAAATACGACTAATAGGAGCTATATTTACAAAAGCGAAGAAAGAACAAATCGAATAATAAAGCGAAGTATATGCATTCGTAGCGCAAAATTCAACGCTCAAATAGAGATATAGCGGAGGATCGTCGAAAAACTATTAGCAATGACTCGTACTTACCTTACTTCCTTGCATTGCGAGAGGGGAAATATCGAAAAACAGTAGAAAATGAGAAAAAAAAAAAAGGCTCCCTTCTCCTTCGTCTTCCTTGTGTTGAGAGGTGAAAGATGTAAAAATGAAAAAAAAAAAAGTTTTTCGGTGTGGCGGGAGGGTATTTGTCAAACGGTTGGAGATGAGAAGAAGATAAAGAGTCCAGGGGAGGGGAGGGGAGAAGATAGTAAAATGATTTTACTGTAGGGATAACTGGCCATAGGGATAGTTTAGGGTAACTTTTTTGCAATCATGACTTTTGTTACCAAATAGCAATTACTTTTTGATAGAATGAACTGAGTAATGCAATTTGAATTCTACGGTTTGATTTTATAATATATTATATTAATGGAGACAAGCATGATTTTCCCATATTAATGTGCCCGACTCTATATAATGTTCAATTTTGATTAAAATACCAAATACCTTATCAATAATACCTTTTCAAAAAAACAAAGGAGAATAATAATATGTATAATTATTATTATTAAAAATTAAAAAATAACTTCTTTATGAGTTAGATCAAGTCTATGAAATGACGTTTAGAACCAACATTTCTTACACATTGAACAGGAGTTAAAGTATATTTGAAAATTAAAACACAATAAGGCTGACAAGTATGCTGAAGGAGTTGAAATATTGTATAAAGCTCTCTTATGTATTGAAGAGATCCTTAGATTTACTTGTGGAAAATGACAAATTACAAAAAAGATCAATGAAGAACATGAACTAGAATTATACATAAGAGAATTTTAAGCTTCTTCAGTACCTTCAATGATGCAGTTATGATGGAAAGCAGTATGGACAATAAAAGCGAACTTGTTTTTTAAAGTGTTATGTAAAATATTATATATGAATAATTAAAAATAAAATACTTTGATATTAAATTATTTTTAAAACAAATTAAAATATTTATTTTTATCCATTGCAGTCCGATTTAATCAATTTCATTTATACTATAACAGGAATAAATAGTAAATCTTTCGTATGAAAATTATAATATTATCTTTTATCTCGTTGAAGGTCGTTTTAATTAATTTATTGTTTTTATAAAATAAGAATGTTATTTTGATGTAATTTTAAGTATATTCAAATATCTTGCTTATAAAGTTTTGATTAGTTATAAAACACTTCATTGAACAAAAATAAAGTTCAAATCTTGATTGAACAATAAAGTTGAAACGTCAAAATAAATAAAAATCAGATGAGCTTATATCATTGATTGGAATAAAATAAAATTGTGACACTAAAATAGAAAAATAAAGTTTATATACTTGCTGGAATAAAATAAAGTTAAGACGCTAAAATAGAAAAAAAATCATGTGTTTAGATAGTTAAATTGAATAAAAATAAAGTCGTATATCAAAATAGAAAAAATTGAAAAATCGGCATAACCATTTATATGGTTAAACTTTAATAATAATAATATTCACTTCGTGGTCAGTAGACCTTCTATAAGACGTTTAGGGACCACCACACTTTTTATATTGAACAAAGAGTATATTTGGCACAGAAAACAAGCTAAGGCTGCCAAAGGTGAAAAAGACGCTAGTTGAGTTGACAAATGTTGTGTAAAAGTTTCATATACATTGAAAATCATAGATTCACTTGAAAAGAAAATTATAAAGTAAAAGAAGTCTAATAAAGAAAAGGAAACTAGAATGACACATGAAGAATTTGCATCATCAGCATGCTTTAATGATGCAAGAGTGATGGAGATACAAACACAAAAAAACGAAACAGAGGTTGGGAAATGAAACAGTTCATTTGGGGTGATGATGACATTGATGAGAGTTGTTCCCCAGATGAAGTGCAATAATTAACTGAACAATAATTACCCAAACATGAATCATGGAATACAATCAGTTGCGTCTTTCTTTATAAATACAAACAGCCATTTCGTCAACAGGATTACATCTTTCTTTCAACCAACATCACCAAAGATGTCTAAACAGTTGAGCATCTTGAAGAACAAGAGCTTGTCGCCTTGATAGTGTGAGAGTGAGAATGAAGAAGATTCAGGAAATGATTTTGGTCTTTGTTGGAGAAGCTAAAGGATCGGTCCACGAAAGAAGCTTCTGTAATGAGCCTTGTAGTGCTACACAGGGCGTTCAACTGCAGACAAGGCCGGTATCCTGAAACACCGACGTCCAGACCTGTTATGGCAACCACCTGTAAAAACTATAACTACCTTCCTTTCAAATCCAACTGACTTTCACAAAAATTTACTAACTTTCCTTTTCCTATATATTAGGTTTATAAAGGCTCATTCTGAAAATTTCAAGGAAATTCTGCCTTGAAAGATATGAAGTTGGAATTTGGTCCTCTGCAAGAGAGTGAGTATCACTAATAAATTATCCATCATTATATTTTTGATTACTAAGGTAAGTTTGTTTTAACCTATGCCTCGTAGACGGAATATTGATGCCTGTCTGAATGCAATTGGAGGAATCAGAGAAGGCTGTTATCCATATGGTAAGAGGTATTCTAAAATTTTTTTTTTTTTCTTTTAGCTCCCCAAATGCTAGTAATGCTAATTAGGATATAATGTTGTATAGGACCAGGAATACTGCACGAATTCTGGGTTCAAGTCTCTTGAAAAGGCGACTAAGCCACTCTTTCTAAAGGAGCTGAAGAAGATATGGGAACACACTGTATTCGGGAAACGGTTCTCTTCATCCAACACATTGTTGATTGATGATTCTCCTGACAGCCATATACTAAACTCTGTAATTTCTACTCTCTTAGGTAAACTCTGGGGCTTTTTTATGGTAACCTCTGTGGAGGATGTTAACTTGAATATTTTATATTAAGCAGGCTATCACTGGGATTTTCACTGTTTCATACGATGCCAGACAATACTGATGACACAAGCATTTGCAGGAATCAATCTACTAATCTTGTTCCATATATTATATGTTGGGTTATCCTACATCGGGATGAAATGGTTTAGTAATGAGTTTATAATTGTAAGAGAAAACCTTATCTCATGAGCTAACTTCTTTTAATACTGGAAGAATTTTAAGATCACCTAATCGGTATTATAACCTGTGCTATCAATAAGTCTTGGCCCATCGGAGAAATCGATTGCTGCTCACCCAAGACCCGATGTGAGGGGAGATTGTTTATATCCCACACGGCTGCGCAAGCGGCCAGCTTGAGCTTAGCTATAATATGAGAGAAATTTTATCTCATTTAACTAGCTGTGGGATTGAGTAAGACCAAGATCACCTAACATTATATATATATATATATATGTATTCTAAATTCTATTTTTAAACTTGTATTATTTTATTTGTTGAAGTACCAAAAGGAGAGCTGCTGATGTTCCTTCTTACGTTAAGGAACAACCATTTGGGCAGCCCGCAATATCACCAACACATTCTCAGTGGAAATTCTACTCCAAGATAATCGAGTTTTTTTGCAAGAATGAAGTTTCTAAATCTAGTGTTTAAGGAAATGATAATATCTTATATTATATATAACCTATATCTATCACTGCAACATCTATGTTCCAATCTTCTAGATAATACTAAAATGAAGTCAATATGATATGTTTGTGTTGACCTATCATAGAATTGGATAGCCGTTCTTTCTATTTGATCAAAAACAATGAGCCCTTCCATATAAAGTTTGATATGAGGTGATGAGATGAGTCTTTTGGGCTGGTAAGTTACTTCTTCCAAATGGAAGCTTAGCTACATAAATCATGTATCTGTGCTACTCATATGAAAACCATACTCCATTAATATGTTTTTCACTGTCAGATGAATGAAAACAGAAGTCCTAATACAAAATATTAATATTGAATGCCATTATCAAGCTCATTTGGGTGTTACTGTTAAAACCAAAAGCTCATTGATAATGTTTTCAATTGTCTTACCTTTTTTTAAAATTTCAACAACTATTGATATTCCTTCAAAAACCATTAGCTTTTAATGCACAGTAAAATGCTCCGTGGGAATCAACATTGACTCCCAACTTCTTCAAACTTTCAAAAATGAAATTCCCAACCAGAGACAAGCCACAAAGATAACTTTTTTTTAAGGCTATAAATTTTAAACCGTGTTCGACTGGAAACACAAACATAACCTTTTTTAAGGCTAAAATTGTTAAAAATCTCCAACAATCTCAGGCAGCAATATTACAAAATTATAATTCTTACTAGGCAATAGCAGGTTAAATTAGCCTCATTCAATTATGCCATCAGTCTGAGTCTCTAAAGTCGACCTAAAAGCCAATACAACCTTTCAAGTTACAAGCATTAGATTTGAAATAAGAAACGGCAAGTGCAAATTACCTATTCACCGGTCACAGTCAAGTTGATGTCAGGGGACGGTCTCTGTTCAGTTTTGTGCTCGGACCCATTCCAAGCAGGGCTCTGTAAAGATATTACATTTGAGATCTGTTTATTGCTCACACTGTCATCTGCTTCTCCATGGCTTTGTTCATTTGATGATGATATTGAGTTCAGATAGGGCCACCTTTCAGGTGCTGCTTGTGATAGGTCTTGCAGCTGTAACTGCATGGGGGACAGGAAAATAAATGGACATAGTCATAAAGCCTTTGTGTGTGTCTTGTAGCCATTCGGCATGAAGCCCTGACAACAATCTGCATAGCAACAGGAACCAAAATGAATCTCACTAGAGAAGATACGTTGATGTTAATTTGATGTTTACATATAGAGACAACAGAGTAAATCCAAATGGGAATTGAATCCAACCCTTCACAGAGTAAACAGAAATTGATATGGTGAAGAAAAGAAGAGGGGTAGTTAGGATAGGTTGGTGAGAGATAAAAATAGAAATATAGGTTTGTTAACCAATTTTCCCTTGCAACCTTAGCAGTTTCACTAACTGCAGAAAAAATGGTGTCTGATACAGCAGGCATACAACCACAACCACCGGAGAGAAATGTGGATATGGTGTACGCCTTGGACAGACACACCAGAGGAAACAAACACTTAATAATTTTCTGCATTATTTGATTAAAAAGAGCATTTTAGAACAGAAGAGCCTCAAAATGAATCCTATTATAGATGACTCAAAATAATAGCTGTAGGCATGGATACATAACTCCATTCTTGTGAGGAGAATAATTGGTTGCCTTACCGTATTTTTAAACGATCATACAGCAAATTCGCTCGAAGGAATGGATCTTGGGTGCCATTAATTCTCGGCATAATCAATATTTTACGAATTTCTGGGTGATAAACCGTCAATGATTTCAGGGATGAGATTTTTACGAAAAATCTCTGCTAAATTGCTGAAGTAAAGTCATTTAAAATAATCGAACTCTGGTTGGTAAATAAAATTTTTCGAAGAGAACTGACCCGAATGGCGCAATATGCTATATGGTATCTTCAAAATAATAATACACATTATTATAATAATAATAAAATGAAAAAAATCAATTAGAAAGGGGAGAGGGCGTCGGGAGGAAGAGAATGAGAGAATATTTTTTTATTTTTTCTTTTCTTCTCGTTTTTTCGTGATTTATGAAAACGGATGCGTGTTTTCGTTTAAACCTAAGACAGTTCGATTTTCCCGACGAGAAGCACGCATCTGGACACTCCAAAAAGTTGAGTTTCGACAAACCCGCGGTGAGTGCTTTATCCTTATCAAGTTACACTTTTTATTTCAAGTTGTTTTGTAACGTTTTGCCGGCTTGCGCCTGACCCAAGTTGCTTGATCGCCCTCAAAATCGGACGAATTGTTGGAATTTTTGGAGAATTTTGGAACCCATTTGACACACCCGCTGACCGCGTATGGGCCAAGCTTTGTTTACAATTTATTGAAATATTTTGAAATGAATGGTTTGAGTTGTGTGGAATTAATAGGTTAATGCATAAGTTTGATGTGTTAATATGATGTCACAATTATATGGAATATAATTGTGTGTATAGGCCTTTGGAGATGAGATTGTGAATTGCTCAAACGAAATAATCAAATGATGTTGATGAATATTGAATACTTTCTGCTTTAGCATTTGAAGTGATGGTTGATCCATGTTAAATTACATATGCACAGGATTAATTTGTGTATATTTTAAAATGTGGCCTTAAAAATATGTTAAAATTTAGTAATTAAAAATAAAATGAAAATATCGTAATTCTTCTTATTTCTTTAAATTGCTGGTGCTTTTAAAATATGAGTTTACTTCTTATATCAAAATTGTTTTTCTATTTAAAATTAAAAACAATAAATAAAATATTTGACAGATTCTCTTTACTATTTTGTTAGGTTAACTTGAAAATGTATTCTTAAAAATAGTTAAAGGTCTCAGTAAATAAAAAAGAAAAATAAAAAATAATTTTATTCTTTCATTATTTCCTTAATCATGGTATTTATTTTAAAATAAAAGAGCTTTATTCTTTGTATAAAATTACTTTTATTTTAAAATTCAAACAAGAAATAAAATAATTTATTTATCTCTTCTTTACTATTTTTGTTAGATTTACCTTTTAAAATGTATTCTTAAAAAATAGCAAAATTTAGTAATTAAAATATAAAATGAAAATATTTAATTCTTTCTTATTTCCTTAAATTGAGTTGGTTCTCTTAAAATATGAGTTTACTTATATCAAAATTGTTTTTTCATTTAAAATTTAAACAAGAAATAAATATTCTATATGCTCTCTTTACTATTTTGTTAGGTTAGTTTTTAAAATGTATTCTTAAAAAATAGTGTTAAAATTCTAGTAATTAAAAAAATGAAAATTATAAAATATCGTAATTCTTCTTATTTCCTTAAATTGAGTTGGTCTTTTAAAATACAGAGTTTAATCTATATCAAAATTGTTTTTTCTATTTAAAATTTTAAACAAGAAATAAAATATTCGACAGATCTCTTTACTATTTTGTTAGTATACTTAAAATGATTCTTTAAAAAAATAGTGTTAAAATTTAGTAATTGAAAAATAAAATGAAAATATCAGAATTCTTCTTATTTCCTTAAATTGAGTTGATCATTTTAAAATATGAGTTTACTTTTATATGAAAATTGTTTTTTATATTTAAAATTTAGAATTAAAATGGTAACATAATTTGTCAATAAAACCTAACTCAAATGGTTAAAGGTTCAGTCGAACATGAAAATAGAAGGGGTTCAGGATTATAGTTTCAATGAGAATAAATTTATGAGGAAATATATTACTATGATGTGCAGAATGAATAAATGTAAAAATAAAATAAAAAAAGTACTAACATAATTTTAAAATTTTATTTACATTACAAAGATTTAAGAACACTGGTTACGTTAACGTTTTGGTCTTAACTCTTAAGTGTGTATATTTATTATTTAAAGGCCGTGATATAATAAATTATTTTGAGAAAAAATGTCTGTTTTGAAATAATACGTTATTTATTAATGTGCGAAAAATCTTACCATTTATTGCTTCCAATAAACCCAAACGAGAATTCATTATATTTATGGGAGGAAAGCTGTCACTAGAGGGAGGGATGAAGAATATAAAGAAACGAACGGGAAGAGGAGGCCAAAGAAACTTAAAAGTTGAGTGCAAAAGATTGAAAACGGGAAAACAAACAACTCGTACTACCCCACCATATTAGCATCAGCGCCATATCTGACTCCACTCTTCTTCCCTCTCGCAGATTCACAAAAATGTGGTGTTCTTCTTAGTAATCGCCGTCAGCAGAACAGTGGATCCGTGCTAAAAACCTCTTTTTCAACAAAAATTTTATCCCACCGCTTCACTTCATCGCCACGGCACGTAACAAAAACACATGATGGCCGCGCATCGAATCGCCATCAACCATTTTCTTCTCGTTTCCGCTCTAATGGTGTTAGTCAATCAAATCGTAGTGAGATGTGGGGAGTCAAGAGATTTTTAGGTTTTCCGCCTTATGTTTCAAAACCATGAATAAACCCTTGGATTCAAGAAGAAGGTTAAAGTTGAGATTCTTCGTTGTTTCAAGAAGAAGAGGACCAGCAAAGCTTACAGAATCTACTGGTTAGTTTCTTTGATTCCTTTTTTACGCTGTTCTCTCTCTCTGTTCGATTTTCCACAAAATGCGGGCAGGAAATCAAACTAAAACGTCGGATTAATCATCTATCACATTTGGTTGTAAAGCTTGAAACAATCTTTTGGTTTTGTTTTTGTTTTTGTCTTCTTGGGGTTCTTGAAACAATTCCTATTTTGATACAAAATCGACTTTATATTCTTGCCAGATGTTTATTGATCTCCAAGTAGATGCATCTAGCTACTTGAATTATTTAATTGCTGTCCTCAAAATTGAATTTAGCATTTTTAAGTGTTCTATCGGTACCCTTTATTTAATATTCTGAAAGTTAATTTTCTCGTTGATTTTAGGAAATGGTTTTGATTAATTAGACAATAAATTAGTTGCTGACATATCTTCTATGTTTTCTTGTGTTTTTTGTTGATCATCATTCCCTATTAGTGTGTCAATTAGGTCACCAACATTGTCAAGCTCGTGACCCACACCAAGCATATCATCATGGAATGCTCTAAATATAAAACAAAGCAAATTGGGATTTTTAAGACAATGTTAAGACTTCGACAAAAGAGAGACAATGTTATGACAATGTCCAAATTAAGCTTCAAAAAAGTTTGAGGGAGAGGGAAAGAAAATAGAATCGAAAGAAAAGTGAAGGAAAATAACAACTATATTTTAGGATAGATAAATGACTTTTATATACAATTTTAAACTAATTTAATTGATTTTATCTCTTTTAAATACAAATTAAATAATTTAGAAATGTATACATTGTTTACTATTTATAATTAACTATTTTTAAAATATATTTTTCACAGTAAAAATAAAAAAATTGACATGATTGTTCCTTACAAAGTGAGTAATAACATTTTAGTGATTTACAAGTAAAAATGAATTATTAACTTTTATAAAATATAGTAGTTTCTTTAGGTTGACACAGTTTTTGAATTAGAAGAAATAAGAACGATACATTTTAGTGACGAGCAAGTAAAAGGAATTATAACTTTATAAAAAAGTTAAGGAAGAAATGGATGTAATGCGAATGTGTAACACAAATTGGATTTGATGCCATCAAAAATGATTCATGTGGCTAAAATTGGAGGTTCTATTGAACTCTGAAAATAAAGAGAAGAAAAGAAAAAGCTGGCCTTTGATTTACTGAGTGCATAAGGTAGATCACGTACCACTGCACCTGTGCTTGTTGAATGCATGAGAGCTGCAACAATGTGGCTTTGCAAGTTTCACCCTGCAGACTAGAAAATGTTAATAACTAATTGCTCCCAAAAAAAAAATTTTTTTCTCACAAAGTATTTTTGTCTATGCTTTTCAGTGGTTTGCACCCCAAACTGGTTTTATCACTTGCATCTTAATAATGTAATTGTGCTTGATTCTCAGGGTTTATGTTTGATTTATCATATTTAGCTAACTACAGTTCCAATTTTCATTCAAAAAACCATGTTATGTTAAATAGATGGTTCAAGTTTTGTTTTCAATAGCATTGAATCATGTACATGATGTCAGCTGCCGGGAAATCGTAGCTTATGCAAGCATGGATGAGACTGCAAGGGTTCATAATTAAAGACTGAACTCTTCCAAAAGAAAATCATCCATCTGCAAGTTTCAGTGAAGCAGACACTAGTCCCAAGAAAATTAGAGGCAAGCATACTCACAAGTCGTTGCTAAGTCAAGACAGGAAACCAAGATCCTAATGATAAGTATTCTCCCTTTAATTGAGGATGGTGAGTATGCAAGTAGTGTTCTTACTGAAGATCCACCGCCAGAGGTGCTTGAAATGGATCAACTGGAAGCAGAGCTTGAGTTTGAACTACAAAAACTTGCTTATTGTGCCACAGATGCTCCTACAGAAGAAATAAGACCAGATTTAGGTGAGCCTGAGGTATGCCTTTTTCTTATATTCCCATATGCTTAGTTGTTTTAACTAAAATATATGTACCTATCATGTTACATTCAGCTTCTTTGCCAACCATTAAGATGAGTATCCATATGGATTATTTCTTCGACTAAAGTTTTTTCATTTTGAGTTTCTTGATAAAGTTTTCTATTCATAAAGGCAGTTGTAGATGTCACTTGACAAATCTCTTAAGGTCATTCAGATGTTGATCCTTCATGGGCTGGTCATTCTATTTTAAGCAGAATTGAGACTGATAAACTAAATAATGACTCATGAGTAAAGATGCATGTGTCTTTTGTTCTAGTTGGTGATTTATAACATCCCTGTTGCAGACACTATCAAGTAAACTGTATGAGAAATAGGATAATTCCCTTCGTATGGCTTTTAGATTATTTTCTGTTGTGGAGTTGGCAAGTGAATGTCATATAGTAAGACATTCCTTAGGCTCATATATTAATATGTATGATGAATGGTTGAGTTTGTTCCTCCCTTAAACTATGCTTCTTCCCTAAATACAATGTGTTGTCTTAGATGGACCTGGAAAATGTTGTGCACGCTCAAGAAGTTTCAGCCAAAGGGTTTCATGAAATGGAAGGTCAGAGTTCGGATTCTTATCAGTTCCATGGTGTCTTGCCAGCTGAACTGGATCGGAAACTGTGCCATGTGCTCATTGAACATCAGGAAAATCAAATTGTGGAGCTGGAGTCTGAACTGCACTTGGCCAAGTCCAAACTACATGAAAAAGAAGCAGAACTCCAGGCACTGAAAGACTGTGTTAAACGCCTAACTGAATCTCTATGTCGACTGCCTCAGGCAACATTTCCTTACTCTAAATAATGCCTTAAGTTACTGGTTTCTATTCATTTTTTTTCTCAATTTTCATTTGCTACAAGGTTGGAACCTTTGCATGATGATGAAATGGCCTAATGTCAATTGACACCATGGTTTCAAGATACTGATATTGCCTTCGGCCAGATGATGATGCTGGAATCACCGTGGAACAACAAAGCCCCATCACCTAAATTCCAGCCATTTACACTGAAACGACTCAAAAAGATCAGAGTTCGGATTCTTATCAGTTCCATGTGCCCAGCTGAACTGACCGGAAATCTGTGCCATGTGCTCAGCTGAACACTGTAGTAACCAAATTGTGGAGCTGGAGTCTGAACTGCACTTGGCCAAGTCCAAACTACATGAAAAAGAAGCAGAACTCCAGGCACTGAAAGACTCTGTTAAACGCCTAACTGAATCTCTATGTCGACTGCCTCAGGCAATATTTCCTTACTCTAAATAATGCCTTAAGTTACTGGTTTCTATTCATTTTTTTTCCTTTAATTCTTCACTTGCTACAAGTATTGAACCTTTTGCATGATGATGAAATGGAAAGTAGGGCTGAAGTAAGTTTGAAAATAAAATCCGAATTAAGAGTTGTTTTCAAAATATACCACACAGTGCAGGTCAGACAGCAGCGGCGTTGACAACGCCGCTTTTAAACAAAATTTCAGCCATCGCAGCCCCAACGCCGGTTTCGATTTTTGTGGCCACGGCCGCAGCCTTCAACGCCGGTTTCGATTTTGTAGCCTAATGGTGCCGGCACTCCCAACGCCGGCTTCTGATTTGTAAAACCCGGAAATATAGTTCAAGGCTGTAATGGGGTGGTTCAGTTTGTCTTCTTTATTCCTGGAAGATCACTGCAATTACAGCAGGGCCCTGGGAGTGAGCTTTCAGGTTTCAACGGCTACTGTACTCTGGGAGATGATCAGAGGCCTTGATTGCCAGTGCCCACCTGGTTATACTTTCTTGGATCCAAATGATCGAGTGAAGGGGTGATGGCAGGACTTTTTTCCAGAGATTTGCAGCGAAGAATCACACGGAACAGGGGAGTTTGATTTTAAGAGGATGACAAACGTGGACTGGCCGCATATATTTTCGGGTTTTTTACAAATCGGAAGCCGGCGTTGGGAGTGCCGGCCATTCGAATTTTTTAAAAATTAGAAACCGGCGTTGGGAGGCTGGGCGCATGAAATTTTTTAACTGAACCAAGGCGATCGCCGGCCTCAACTTTGTTTAAAATTGGCGCTTGCTAACGCCACTCTTTTGTACTGCTACTCAAACGCACGTAGCTTGCTATATTTTGAAAACAGCTATTGAGTTCGGATTTTTATTTTTTAAAGGCCATCGCGATGTAAAACTGATGAGTCATTAATTGTCAACGATACACGGTTTCTAAGACGCTTTGACATTGTTTGCTGTGATGATGATGCTTTGAATCACCAAGTAACAACAAAGTTCTATCAATGGAAATTCCAAGCATTTACATCAAACGCATCAAAAAGATCAGAGTTCGGATTCTTATCAGTTCCATGGTGTCTTGCCAGCTGAACTGGATCGGAAACATCTGGCAAGAATATAAAGTCGATTTTGTATCAAAATAGGAATTTTTTCAAGAACCCCCCAAGAAGACAAAAACAAAAACAAAACCAAAAGATTGTTTCAAGCTTTACAAACCGCATGTGATAGACAGATTGAATCCTGACGGATGAGTTGATTTCGCCCGCATTTTGGTGGAAAATCTAACAGAGAGAGAGAACAGTGTAAAAAAGGAATGAAAGAAACTAACCGCAGATGATTTTAAGGTATGTACTTGTCGTCCTCTTCTTCTTGAAACAAACTGCAGAATCTCCTCAACTACAACTCTAATCTCTTTGAATCCACTAAGTCTGTCTTCGCATTTTTGGAATCACTCTAAATGGAAACCAAAACTCCCTTCAGCTCCCCAACATCTCCACTCGGATTTGATTGACTAACAACATTAGAGACAGAAAGAGAGGAAAATGGTTGATGCTTTATCTCACGCATTTATCAAGGGTGGTTTTGCCTCTGTCCCATATGGAGGTGAAGCCGAAGTGGAAACACGATTTTTAAGCTGAAAAGAGGTTTTTAGCACGATCCTCTCGACAAGAATGCTAAGAGAACTCATTGGCCATTTTGTGAATCTCACAGGTGCTGAAGAGTGGAGTCGGACATGGCCTTGATCTTTAACATGGGTAGTTAGTCCAGCTTGCTTGTTTTCCCGCTCAATCTTTTGCATTCAACTTTAAGTTTCTTGGCCTCCTCTTCCCGTCAAGCTTTCTTCCATATTCTTCATCCTCCCCAAAGGGATGCTTTCTCCTGCAAATATAATACTCCCTTGTTTATAGTTCATCGGAAGCCAAATAAAATGGTAAAAGATTTTTCGTGACATTAATAAAGACATTATTATCGCAAGCAACATTTTCTTTCTCAAAATAATTATTATATGCCGCCGCTTATTCGCCGTCTTTAAAATAATAAATATTCACACTAAGAGCTACACCAAAACGCTAACGCACTCAATTATGTTCTTAAATACCGTAATATAAATAAAAAATTTTAAATTATGTTAGTATTCTTTTTATTTTATTTTTTTTACATTATTCATTCTCGCTTACATCATAGTGAATATATTTCATAAATTTATTCTCATCGAAACTATAATCCCAGAACTCTTCTCATTTTCAAAACCGATCAACTCTTTAACTATTTGAGTTAGGGTTTTATTTGACAAATTATGTTACTATTTTACTTCTAAATTTTAAATAGAAAAAACAATTTTAGATATAAGAGTAAACTCCATTTTTTAAAAAGATCAACCAATTTAAGGAAATAAGAAGAGAATTACGATATTACTTTTTATTTTAATTACTAAATTCTTAATGACTATTTCTTTTGTAGAATACATTTTAAAAGATAACTTCTAACAAAATAGTAAAGTGATAGTCAGATGTCTTCAATATTTTATTTCTGTTTAAATTTAAATAGAAAACACCTTGATATATGAGTAAACTCATATTTAAAAAGACTAACTCAATTTAAGGAAATAAGAAGAATTACGATATTTTCATTTTTATTCTTTTTAATTACTAAATTTAACCCTATTTTTGTAAGAATATATTTTAAAAGGTAACTAACAAATAGTAAAGATAATCATCGAATATTTTATTTGCTTAAATTTTAAATAAAAACACTTTATATAAGAGTAAAACTCATATTTTAAAAGACCAACTCAATTTAAGGAAATAAGAAGAATTACTTTATATTTTCTATTTTTATTTTTTTAATTACTAAATTTTAACATTATTTTTTTAAGAATACACTTTAAAAGGTAACCCTAACAAAATAGTAAAGAGAATCATTATCATTTTATTTCTTGTTTAAATTTTTAAATAGAAAAAAACAATTTTGGATATAAGAGTAAACTCATATTTTAAAAAGACCAACTCAATTTAAGGAAATACAGGGCACTGATTATGCTAAGTTCTATTTTGCTTTTTAATTAATAAATTTTAACGCTTATTTTTAAGAATATTTCTAAATGGTAACCTCATCAAAATAGCAGTTATAACTGGCTGAATATTTCATTTCTTCGTTTAAATTTTAACAGAAAAACAATTTTGATATAAGAGTAAACTCATATTTTAAAAGACTTGTTCTTGGTGACGCAGGCATGTTTAATTGAATCATGGAATGTTTATAACTTCCATCTTATTATCTCAACCACCCTTCTTACCAAACTAATTTATGTCTTCCCATATTATTTAGCCAAGATTAGCTATTTAATCTTTATACAAATTGGATTATTATTATTATTTGTTTGGTAAAATATATGGTATAGGAAATCCTATAAAACGGTTGAAATAATTATCCACAATAACCTTCAAAACACATTTTCTAATCTTAAAAGTTTTGACTACTAAACATTTGAATCAATAACTCTTTTTTAGCTCAACCATCAGTTGTTTTATTCATTTTTGTAAAATATGGCAACAATGGTAAGTATTTAGATAATGAGAAACCTTTAAATATCTTATATTAGAAGAATAATTGAACTAGAGCAGTTTTACTCTTTTATTATAATAATTTTTAAAAATATAAAGATGGGAGTGTTTTTCTGACTCTTAAAATTAAGATGGGAGTGTTTTCGGACTCTTAAATTTAAGATTGTTTGTGTTTTTTGTATTTTTAGGATTAAAAAAATTAGGAACTAAATGTGTTTTATGTTTTTATTATTCTGTTTTTTCAGAAAATAGTTTTAAAAATCATAAACAAATAGGCTTAATATAGTTAATAGTTTTGCTTTGGATGATTTGATTAAAATACTTTTGAAAATCTAATTTGAAATTTGACTTATTAATTTTTTAGTCTGATTTGGATAAAATATATATTTTATTTTTTCAAATATAACATTTTCTTCTAAGAGGAAATTTATAAATATAATGAAAATTTATTTTATTCAAAATAAATTACTTTTAAAGAAAAACACGGGAAAAAGTTACATTCACATATTAGATTTAAGGTTATTTGACTAGTTCTTTTTCTTTTGGTTTAGCTATATCTTTGGTTGTAGGGGCATTTCTTTAGTGTATCCGCAGCAATAACCATAGAGCAAATCAACATATGACCTCGTGAGTCGAACGAACATACATATATATACTAAGAAGCTGGCCAGCCATCAAAAATAAAGTATCAATTACTATAAAAAATTAGGACTTGGAGCAAATAATTTTATAATAATTAAAAACTAATACTGGACAATATATGGAAAATAAAAATCGGGCAGACTCTCCTGTACTTACGGTTCCTCAGCTTCAACTCACTTCTTCAACAACTGCCTGCCATAGCAATGAATGCTAGTTTTACTAATGCATGCATCGAAAGAAGGAGTAAATTAGGCATGTAAAACGTAGTCTTCAGACTCAAACATATTCAAATTTAAGAAAACAAAAAGCAAAATAGATTAAAAAGCAAATTAATGTTAAAAGTAGTGTCTATGATAAAAATTTTAAATCAATATTATATATGATTTACATTTAATTTAAAAAAATTTCTAATACTATAACCAATAACGTCGATATTAATTTAAAATTTTTTTTAATGCTGTAGATAATTATCGTAGCGTTGATAATGTGTATGACAATATGATCGAAACGCATTGTTTTGAATGTTATTTTTGTTTTTAATTTATATTTATATATCTATTTTTAAAATAAGTAAACAACCTGAACCCACCCGCCTCCTCCTTCTTATCTATCTTCCAACGCCCATCATCACATCACAATCATCTTGATCCAACGGTCGATATTTGTAAAGAAATGTCACCAGATGCATATGTGTGTTTATGCCATGTATGTACGTGAATAATACGTAGATATATTTTTCCTTAATTCCAAAACTTCCTTGTTGCGCCAAGCAGATGTTCTCGCTATGAAGAAATAAGACCGCATTTGGGTGAGCTCCGAGGCATGCCTTTTCTTATATTCCATATGCTTAGTTGTTTTAACTAAAAATATAAGGTGTCTATCATGTTACGCATTCACTTTGCTTAACCATTAAGATAGAGTATCCGATGGATTATTTCTTTGGGACTACGCTTTTTCATTTTGGAAGCCGACAGAAAAGTTTCTATCTATAAATGCAAATTTCTGTAAATGTCACTTGACAAATCTCTTAAGGTCATTCGTATGTTGATCCTTCATGGTCAATATTCTATTTTGGGCGCACTGAGACTTGATAAACTAAATAATGACTCATGAGTAAAGATGCATGTGTCTTTTGTTCTAGTTGGTGATTTATAACATCCCTGTTGCCAAAAGTATTGTTCTAAATGGGTTGAACTTTTCAGTTTTTAGCATTTGTAGCAGCCACCATATCTAAATTGGTTGTAAAACCAAAACCTTGCAACCTCTGATCTTATGGTTAACCCACATTTTCAGATCTTTAGCCTCTTTTCCCCCACGAAAGAACCCTTCCAACTAAATAAAGCCTCCTTGACTGTCTTGGGGAAGACACAGGAAATGCCAACAATAGAGAAGATAATCTCCCATAGGGGGTTGACCACCGGGCAATGAACTCCTGGGGCAGTCATGCTTCATGGTAGTGAACTTTGGGCAGTGAGGCAAAAAGAAGTGCATGAAATGTCATAGCATCGCTGAACAAGGATACGGAGATGGATTTTTGGGAAAACAAAACCAATGAAAATGATAAGAATATGTTCATGAGAAGTTGCTAGACTGATTAAGGCCAGGGATATGGATGATTTATTGTGTTTGATTCATACGCCAGAAAGAGTAGATGTAAAGGTGGTACAAGGACAAGATAAGAGCGCCACATTTTGGAGGAAAAAAAAGAAGAAAAAAGAACAGATAGTATAAATATAGAGGCTGATAGTTTAAAATGTCGAGGCTTCCATGAAATAAAGGGTTAAAAGTTAGCAGCAACAGAGAACGCAAGCATGCACTTGTAAATGCTACTCACACCCATTCATCTGCAGCATGCATATCTGAGACATGCTCAAAATAAATGCACTTATTGATTCATATTTGGAAACTCTTTTATTACCAATAGTACTCTATAATTCTAATTTTCCTACTTTCCTTGCTTCTTTTCCAGGTAAGATGATCCAGATTTATGACCCAGGATTTTTTTGTCTGGGTATCTATAAGAAGACACCAGTGCACTAAGTGACTGCTGCTATTGTTTGAATCTTTTCCTTGGTAAAAAGCATTGGGAAGCCAGCAGCTGGAGAAGAAAGTAGCTTATATTACTGTATTGTGAACAGATTTAATAAGATACTTGCCGATGATTTGTAAGATTTAAAGAACAGTTGCTTGGTATAGTATAGACTCCTAATGTCGGAGACATGGTCTTTTGAATTTGAGGACTGAGAACCATGATTATGATCCTCTTTTGAAAACTGGGTGATATGAGAACTTTACAATGACTATTTTTTTTTTTGGAGAATCTACAATGACTTATTTTTAAAGAAAACTCGTTCTAAATCAAAGGCATCTGTTGCATGCTGCCTTTTTGAAACTTAAATTCTTTAATTCACAGGGATAAAATTAGAGGCTCACTGCTAGCCTCTGATTCCATTCCCTAATGAGGAGAAAAAGGGTAGGGAAGGATCCATGTCAATTCTTAAGATAGGTGTAATCGAAGATATACATACCGAGCACGAGCTCAACTAGGCTAAACCTCGAACTCGACTCAATTTCGATCTGAGTTTTTACTTTGGGATGTTCAAACTCGATTCGAAAAATAATCGAGCTTATTCGAATTTTTACTAACAAAGCTTGAATGAATTAAAAATAATAAATAATTTACCTTCGAATTGATTTGATTAACAAAATGGTAAAGCTCGACTAAACTTATAGTAACTCGGGTCGTGGTGAATATGATACTTAAACTTGATTAAATTAACTTCGAGTTGAATCCAAACATTCTCAATTAGCTCATGAGTAGAAAATTATATTAAAAACCAATTCTAGGAGAATTTAAACAAGAAATAAAAATATTTGATGTGACTTCTTTAATATTTTGTTAGGTTACTTTTTAAAATGTATTCTTAAAAATAGTGTTAAAATTTAGTAATTAAAAAAAAATAAAAAATGAAAATATCGTAATTTTCATTTCTTAAATTGAGTTGGTCTTTTTTAAAATATGAGTTATTCTTATATCAAAATTGATTTTTCTATTTTAAAATTTAAACAAGAAATAAAATATTCGACTACCTTTAAAATGTATTCTAAAAAATAGTATAAAATTTAGTAATTAAAAAATAAAATGAAAATATCGTGAATTCTTCTTATTTCCTTAAATTGAGTTGGTCTTTAAAATATGAGTTTACTTTATATCAAAATTGCTTTTTCTATTTAAAATTTAAACAATAAATGAAATATTATTCGACGTATTCTCTTTACTATTTTGTTAGGTTACATTTAAAATGTATTTTAAAAATAGTGTTAAAATTTAGTAATTAAAAATAAAAATGAAAATATCGTTAATTCTTCTTATTTCCTCTTAAATTGAGTTGGTCTTTTTTAAAATATGAGTTTATTTCTATATCAAAATTGTTTTTTCTATTTAAAATTTAAACAAGAAATAAAATATTCGACATATTTTCTTTTACTATTTTGGTTAGGGTTACCTTAAAATGTATTATTAAAAAATAGTGTTAAAATTTAGTAATTAAAAATAAAATGAAAATATCTTAATTCTTCTTATTTCCTTAAATTGAGTTGGTCTTTTTAAAATATGAGTTTACTCTTATATCAATTTTTTTTTATTTAAAATTTAAACAATAAATAAAATATTCGACAGATTCTCTTTACTATTTTGTTAGGGTTACCTTTTAAAATGTATTCTCAAAAATAGTTTTAAAATTTAGTAATTAAAAAAATAAAAATTAAAACATCGTGAATTCTTTTATTTCTTAAATTGAGTTTGTGTTTTTAAATATGAGTTTACTCTTATATCAAAATCGCTTTTCTATCTAAAATTTAAACAATAAATAAAATATTCCGATGCATTCTTTACTATTTTGTTAGGGTTACCTTTAAAATATATTTCAAAAAAATAGTGTTAAAATTTAGTAATTAAAAAAATAAAATGAAAAATATAGTAATTCTTATTTCCTTAAATTGAGTTGGTCTTTTAAAAATATGAGTTTACTTTATATCAAAATTGTTTTTTCATCTAAAATTTAAACAAGAAATAAAATATTCGACGCATTCTCTTACTATTTTGTTAGCATACTTTTAAAACGTATTATTAAAAAAATAGTGTTAAAATTTAGTAATTAAAAATAAAATGAAAATATCTTAATTTTTCTTATTTCCTTAAATTGAGTTGGTCTTTTTAAAATATGAGTTTACTCTTATATCAATTTTTTTTTCTATTTAAAATTTAAACAATAAATAAAATATTCGACAGATTCTCTTTACTATTTTGTTAGTATACTTAAAATGTATTCTTAAAAAATAGTGTTAAAATTTAGTAATTAAAAAAATAAAAATTAAAATATCGTAATTTTCTTATTTCCTTAAATTGAGTTGGTGTTTTTAAAATATGAGTTTACTTTTTATATCAAATTGTTTCTATCTAAATTGAAACAATAAATAAAATATTCGACAGATTCTCTTTACTATTTTGTTAGGGTTACCTTTTAAAATGTACTATTTACTATTTTCTTATAAAAATAGTGTTAAAATTTAGTAATTAAAAAAATAAAAATGAAAATATCGTAATTCTTCTTATTTCCTTAAATTGAGTTGGTCTTTTTAAAATATGAGTTTACTCTTATATAAAATTGTTTTTCTATTTAAAATTTAAACAAGAAATAAAATAACGATGTATTCTTCACTATTTTGTTGGGGCAGCCTTTTAAAATGTATTCTTAAAAAAATAGTGTGTTAAAATTTAGTAATTAAAATATAAAAATGAAAATATCGTAATTCTTCTTATTTCCTTAAATTGAGTTGGTCTTTTTAAAATATGAGTTTACTCTTATATCAAAATTGTTTTTTCTATTTAAATTTAAACAAGAAATAAAATATTCGACAGGTTGTCTTTACTATTTTGTTAGGGTTACCTTTTAAAATGTATTCTTAAAAAAATAGTGTTAAAATTTAGTAATTAAAAAAATAAAAATGTAAATATCGTAATTCTTCTTATTTCCTTAAATTGAGTTGGTCTTTTTAAAATATGAGTTTACTCTTATATCAAATTTTTTTTTCTATTTAAAATTTAAACAAGAAATAAAATATTTGATAGTTGTCTTTTACTATTTTGTTAGGTTACTTTAAAATGTATTCTTAAAAAAATAGTGTTAAAATTTAGTAATTAAAAATAAAATGAAAATTTCAGAATTTTTCTTATTTCCTTAAATTGAGTTGGTCTTTTAAAATATGAGTTTAATCTTATATCAAAATTGTCTTTTCTATTTAAAATTTAAACAAGAAATAAAATATTCGATGATTCTCTTTTACTATTTTGTTAGGGTTACCTTAAAATGTATTCTTAAAAATAGTGTTAAAAATCAGTAATTAAAAAATAAAATGAAAATATCAGAATTCTCTTATTTCCTTAAATTGAGTTGGTCATTTTAAAATATGAGTTTACTCTTATATCAAAATTGTTTTTTCTATTTAAAATTTAGAAGTAAATGGTAACATAATTTGTCAATAAAACCTAACTCAAATGGTTAAAGGCTCAACCGGACATGAGAATAGAAGGGATTCAAGAATATAGTTTCGATGAGAATAAATTTATGAGGAATATATTACTATGATGTAAAAGCAGAATGAATAAATATAAAAAAATAAAATAAAAAAGTACTAACATAATTTAAAATTTTATTTATTTTACAAGATTAACATAATTGAGTTACGTTAACGTTCGGTCTTGATCAGATATTTATTATTTAAAGGCCAGCGAATAGCAACAACATATAATAAATTATTTTGAGAAAGAAAACATTGCTTGCAATAATAATGTTATTTATTAATGTGCGAAAAATCTTTTACCATTTATTGCTTCCAATAAAACCCAAACGAGAATTATTATATTTATGGGAGGAAAGCTGTCACTAGAGGGAGGGATGAAGAATATGGAAGAAACGAACGGGAAGAGGAGGCCAAAGAAACTTAAAAGTTGAGTGCAAAAGATTGAAAACGGGAAACAAAACAACTCGTAATTACCTACCTATATTAAAAGATCAAAGGCCATATTCGACTCAATTCTTCTTCCCGTGCATTCACAAAAATGTGGCGTTCTTCTTAGCAAATCGCCGCAGGAATGGGGATCTCAGGCTAAAAACCTCTTTTTTCAACAAAAATCGCGATCCCACCGTCACCTCCACCGCCTCACGCATGCACAAAACACATGATACGCGACGTAATCACATCAACCATTTTCTTCGTCACTCTCTAATGGTGTTAGTCAATCAAATCGTAGTGAGATGTCGGGGAGTCAAGAGATTTTTTTCCATCGTGTTTCCAAAACCATGAACAAACCTCGTGGATTCAAGAAGAAGGTTAAAGTTGAGAGATTCTCTCAGTTGTTTCAAGAGTTAGCAGATCAAAGAAAGCTCGCTTGTAAAGTCATCTATCAAGTTAGTTTCTTTGATTCCTTACGCCGTTTTCTCTGCTCGATTTTCCACAAAATGCGGCAGAAATCAAACTAAAACGCTTGATTAATCATCTGTCAGATTGTCAGAAGCTGAAACAATCTTTTGGTTTTGTTTTTGTTTTTGTCTTCTTGGGGGGTTCTTGAAACAATTCCTATTTTGATACGAAATCGACTTTATATTCTTGCCAGATGTTTATTGATCTCCAAGTAGATGCATCTAGCTACTTGAATTATTTAACTGCTGTCCTCAAAATTGAATTTAGCATTTTTAAGTGTTCTATCGGTACCCTTTATTTAATATTCTGAAAGTTAATTTTCTCGCTGATTTTAGGAAATGGCTTTGATTAATTAGACAATAAATTAGTTGCTGACATATCTTCTATGTTTTCTTGTGTTTTTGCTTTGATCATCATTCCCTATTAGTGTGTCAATTAGGTCACCAACATAGCCGAAGCTCAGGACTCACACTCACATATCATGGAATGCTCTTTAAATATAAAACAAGTAAAGCAAAATCGATTTTTAAGACAATGTTAAGACTTCGATGAAAAAAAAAGAGAGACAATGTTAAGACAATGTCCCACTGCTTCAAAAAAGTTCGAGGGAGAGGGAAAGAAAATAGAACTGGAAAGAAAAGAAGGAAAATAACAACTAGATTTTAGGATAGATAAATGACTTTTTATATACAATTTTAAACTAATTTAATTGATTTTATCTCTTTTATATACAAATTAAATAATTTAGAAATGTATACATTGTTTACTATTTATAATTAACCATTTTTAAATCTATTTTTCACAGTAAAAGCAAAAATTAAAAAAATTGACAAGTGATTGTTCCTACAAAGAGTAACAACATTTTAGTGATTTACAAGTAAAAATGAATTATTAACTTTTATAAAACAATGCGCTTTCTTTGTAGGTTTCATCGGGCCGCTTTTGAATTGAAGAAATAAGAACGATACATTTTAGCCGATGAGCAAGTAAAAGGAATTATAACTTTTATAAAAAGAAGCAAGAAATGATGTACGTAATGTGTAACACAATTGGATTTGATGTTACTCCAAAAATGATTCATGTGGCTAAAATTGGAGGTTCCCATTGAACTCGAAAAATAAAGAGAGAAGAAAAAAGAAAAAAGCTGGCCTTTGATTTACTCTTTGAGAGTGCATATGGGTAGATCGCCATCAATCGCACCTGTGCTTGTTGAATGATGAGAGCCGTAACAATGGGGGCTTTTGTAAGTTTCACCGGTAGACTTAGAAAATGTTAATAACTAATCGCTCCAAAAAATTTTGTTCTCACAAAGATTTTGTCTATGCTTTTTAAAGGGTTTGCACCTAAACTGGTTTTATCACTTCGTGATCTTAATAATGTAACCAGGCTTGATTCTCGTGTTTATGTTTGATTTATCTATGTATTTAGCTAAACTAAGGCCTAAATTTTCATTCAAAACCATGTTATAAGTAATGTATGGCTCAAGTTTTGTTCGCTTGGCATTGAATCAGTACATGATGTCACCGGGAAAGCCGAAATCGTAGGCCGAAAGCAAGCATGGATGAGATCAGTAAAGTGGTTCAGAATTAAAGACTGAACTCTCCAAAAAGAAAAATCATCCTCAGACCGTAAGTTTCCAAAGGAAGCGTACACTAGTCCCAAGAAAATTGAGGCAAGCATACTCAACAAGTCGCTGTTAAGTCATGCCAGAAACCAAGATCCTAATGATACAAATATTTCTTCTCTCCCTTTAATTGAGGATGGTGAGTATGCAAGTAGTGTTCTTACTGAAGAGCCACCGCCAGAGGTGCTTGAAATGGATCAACTAGAAGAAGAGCTTGAGTTTGAACTACAAAAACTTGCTTGTTGCGCCACGCCGTATGCTCCCGCACACAATAAGACCGCATTGGGTGAGCCTGAGGTATGCCTTTCTTATATTCCCATATGCTTAGTTGTTTTAACTAAAATATAAGGTGCTCCATCATGTTGGCGATTCACTTAAGCAACCATTAAGATAGAGTATCCGTATGGATTATTTCCTTCGGGATTGATGCTTTTTTCTATTTTCAGTTTCATTTAAAGTTTCTATCTATAAATGCAAATGTAGATGTCACTTGACAAATTTAAGGTCATTCAGATGTTGGATCCTTCATGGGCTGGTCATTCTATTTTAAGCTGAATTGAGACTTGATACACTAAATAATGACTCATGAGTAAAGATGCAGTGTCTTTTTTGTTCTAGCTGTGATTTATAAATATCCTCAAGTGCCAAAAGTATTGTTCTAAATGGGTCAACTTTCAGTTTTGAAGATTTCAGAAAGCCACCATATCTAAAATTGTTGTGTATAAATTGGTTGTAAACCAAACCTTGCAACCTCTCGATCTTATGGTTAACCCACATTTTCATTTCTTATTTTTGAACTATTCTTAAGATTTTCTAAATCGCTTATTACTTCTTTCAAAGGGACTTATTAATTTAGGATCGAAGAAGGCTAGGTTCACAAAATATATTATCTACAATCTGAGTCTTAATTAAGGTTAAAATTTCCGCCAAAAGCGTAGTCATTAATCTTGGTAAATTAGTCAATAAAGAACATGATTTACATTAACGAATAATGATACCAACTGTTTATACTGACTTGAAGGTTTTTAATTTTTAATATGTCCACTGAAAGGTTTTACTGACTGAAGGTTTGTTCAGAATCCACAAAATTAATAAGTCCACTGAAAAAACCTTCAGTCAGTAAAACCTTTCAGTGGACTTATTAAAAACCTTCAAGTCTATAAACAGTTGGTATCATCATTCTTTAATGTAAATCATGTTCTTTATTGACTAATTTACCAAGATTTATGACTACCCTTTTGGCGGAAATTTTAACCTTAATTAAGACTCAGATTGTAGATAATATATTTTGTGAACTAAACTGGCTAAAACACAGGAAGCCTCTCCTAGTTTTAAGTTCAGTAATGGAAATGCAGACACTATCAAGTAAACTGTATGAGAAATAGGATAATTCCCTTCGTATGGCTTTTAGATTATTTTCTGTTGTGGAGTTGGCAAGTGAATGTCATATAGTAAGACATTCCTGGGCTCATATATTAATATGTATGATGAATGGTCGAGTTTGTTCCTCCCTTAAACTATGCTTCTTCCCTAAATACAATGTGTCATGCCTGTATGGACTCGGGAAAATGTCAGGCACGCCAAGAAGTTTCAAACTAAAGGGTTTCATGAAATGAAGGTCGAGTTCGGATTCCATCGCTCCATGGTGTCTCACAAAATTAACTGGATCGGAAACTGTGCCATGTGCTCATTGAACATCAGAATATCAAATTGTGGAGTCGAGTCCGAACTGCACTTACAAGTCCAAACTAATATGAAAAAGAAGCGTAACTCCGTACTTAAAGACTGTGTTAAACGCCAACTGGTTCTATGTCGATCGCCAGCAATATTTCCTACTTTAAATAATGCCTTTAAGTTATCGGTTTCTATTCATTTTTTTTCCTTTAATTCTTCACTTGCTACAGGTATTGGAACCTTTTGCATGACGCATGAAATGACTCTTAATGTCATTTGACAATTACTCGGGCTTAAGACACTTGACATTGTTTCACAGATGATGATGCTGAATCACCGCTGGTAACAAAGCCCCATCAATGGAAATTCCGCTACGATTAATCGAAACGACTCAAAAAGATCGTAGTTCGATTCTTACTGGCCCATGGTGTCTTCGCAACCGAATCGGATCGGAAATCGTGCCATGTGCTCATTGAACATCAAGAAAATCAAAATCAGGAGCCGAGTCCGAACCGCACTTGGCCAAATCCAAACTACTTGAAAAGAAGCGTAACTCGTGCACTAAAGACTGTGTTAAACGCTCTAATCGAATCTCTATGTCGACGCCCTCGTGCAATATTTCCTTACTCTAAATAATGCCTTAAGTTACTGGTTTCTATTCATTTTTTTTCCTTTAATTCTTCACTTGCTACAGGTATTGGAACCTTTTGCATGATGATGAAATGACCTAATGTCATTTGACACCACGGTTTCTAAGACACTTGACATTGTTTCACAGATGATGATGTTGAATCACCAGTGGAACAACAAAGCCCCATCAATGGAAATTCCAGCCATTTACACCGAAACGACTCAAAAGATCAGCCGATTTTACGGGCCTATGGTGTCTTCGCAACCGAACCGATCGGAAATCGTGCCAAGGTGCTCATTGAACATCAAGAAAATCAAATTGTGGAGCCGAGTCCGAATCGACTCGCCAAGTCCAAACTACTTGAAAAGAAGCAGAACTCCGTGCACTAAAGACTGCGGTTAAACGCCTAATCAATCTCTCATGTTATCGCCTCAGCACATTTCCTTACTCTAAATAATGCCTTTGGGTTACTGGTTTCTATTCATTTTTTTTTCCTTTAATTCTTCACTCTAAGGTGTATTGAACCTTTGCATGATGAGATGAAATGACTCTAATGTCATTTGACACCACGTTTCTAAGACACTCGACATTGTTTCACGTGATGATGATGTCAATCACCGCTGGAACAACAAAGCCCCATCAATGGAAATTTAGTTACGATTAATCGAAACGACTCAAAAGATCGTAGTTCGGATTCTTATCGCCCATGGTGTCTCGCAAATTTCGAATCGATCGGAAACATCCGTAAGAATATAAAGTCATTTGCATCGTGTCAGAATTTTTTCAAGAACCCCTAAGAAGACAAAAACAAAAACAAACCAAAAGATTGTTTCAAGCTTTACAACCAGATGTGATAGATGATTAATCCGACGTTTTAGTTTGATTTCCTGCCCGCATTTTGTGGAAAATCGAACAGAGAGAGAGAACAACGTAAAAAAGGAATGAAAGAAACTAACCAGTAGATGACTTTACAGAAGCAGCTTTGCTGGTCCTCTTCTTCTTGAAACAACCAGAGAATCTCTCAACTACAACTTCAACCTTCTTTGAATCCACTTAAGTCTCGTTCGGTTTGGAAACACCAGAAATGGGAAACCTAAAACTCTCTTCAGCTCCCCCAACATCTCCACTCTGATTTGATTGACTAACAACATTAGAGGCAGAAAGAGAAGAGAATGGTTGATGGCGATTCTGATCGCATTTATCATGTGTTTTTTGTTCTGTTTGTGGCGGTGGAGGTGAAGCGGTGGGAACATGATTTTTGTTGAAAAGAGGCTTTGTTAATGCATCCATGTTCCCACACAAAGAGTCGCTAAGAGAACTTGCCACATTTTCGTGAATCGCTGAGGGGAAGAAGAGTGAGTCGAATATGGCCTGATCTTTAATATGGGTAGTTATCCGAGTTGTTTGTTTTCCCGCTTCAATCTTTTGCATTCAACTTTAAGTCTCTCTTTCTTCGGGCCTCCTCTCTTCCCGCTTGTTTCCTTCCATATTCTTCATCCCTCCTCTAGTGACAATTTTTCCTACACACCCCCACCTCCTACTATTATCGGTGTGTGTGTTGCCACTCCACAACTCCCCACTGCATTCTAACGAATTAGAAAATCCCCGCGGAAGCGGTCGCATTGCTTCGCTCAACTGTGATGCACTTCTTTCTAAACTTGTGATTTATAAAATTTCGGGCAAAGATAACACCGATATAGACATGTCCCAAACCTCGTATACACAATTTTTCACATTTCCAACATGGCAAACCAACAACATTCTTTCAAAAGAGCCTCAAGCTCCACACACATTCACAAAACTATACTATGTACATACATATGCTTCATTATACAAATTCAAAGTATTTCCCTTACAAGATTATTAATTACAACACTGATACAAAAGTCGAGAATCCACTATGCTCCAAATAGCCCGGCGCACTCGCACTGAAAATAGCTTTAAACGTAAAATAATGAGCTAAACGAGCTCAGTGAGTGTATGCTTTTAGAAAATGTTTTGCTTTTTCGGAAAACATCTAAAATTGTAAAACTTTCGCTATACGATATTTTCCGTAAATATTTCTTTCTTACTTTATTTTACTTTAAAAGTTTCAAACTTTTATTGTTTCGCATTTGAAAGTTTATAAAACCTTCAAAACCTCTTGTTTGTTTCTCAATAGCTTTATCTTACTTTAAAGTTTCTAAAATCCTTTCAACTCGCTTAAAAGTTGCTCAAAACTTTTCATAAATCTTTGCTTCAAAAGTTTCAAAACTTTCTATAAACACGGAGTCCGGGCTCAACCGCATGCTTTGAAATAAAACGGAGCCCGTCAACCGCTTTGCTTTAAAACTCTCCCGAAGCCTGGCGACCGGAACCACAATGGTTGATTTTTTCAAAACTGTATATTATGCTTATAAAACATCAACTAACGGAGGTCTATTTTTACTTATTTGCATTCTAGTGAACACCTTAAGTCCGGGCTAATCGTGCCTGGAAGGACCTGTGTCCGCATCACCTTTTCCGGTGAATATGGTGGAATTGATCCGGGTCGCCATCACCATAATTTAGTTAGAGCTCATAACCTTATATACTCCCCGTGACGCGTCACTTCCGATCTTTTAAATGCATGATGTATGTCCTACGTTTGCCGACCAGGCAAAACTAAAATGCATGTATGAGATCCTAACACCACCGTGCACGTACGGAATACCTCTGACCGGTTTTCTTGCTTAGAACTAGGGAAGGCCTGTTTTTCACAAACATTCTTTGCTTGCTTGATTGCTTGCTTGCTTGCTCTTTGAAAAATGGTTTTACAATTTAAAACCATTTGCTTGCTTGCTTGAAAAATGGTTTAATTATTCAAAAACCATTTACTTACTTGCTTGCTTGAAAGATGGTTTACAATTTAGAAACCATTTACTTACTTTTCAAAAATGGTTTAACTCAAAACCATTTGCTTGATTTCTAATTCATTGCTTGTTTCTTGAAAATGGTTTGCAAATCAAAACCATGAAATACCAAGCAGGAAAACAAGCTTATAATAATAATACACTAGTATTTGGAAAATGAGTTTAGAACACTCACCCTTTGCTTATAAAACTTGAGGGCACAGCTCCACACTTTCCCCGCCTTTACTTTTTGTTTTACACTCAACCGAATGACGACATATTAATCGCCTATGTATATTATAAACTTAACGTACTTCACACGCAAACCACTTTAAGGTCACACAACATTCATATAAAGTCAAATTAACAATTTACTCCTGAGCACTAAAAAACCCTAACAAAAACCACTCATTTTGGTAAATTTTTCCAACAATACTCTATGGACTTTATTACCCAAAATTATTCAAAAGGTCTTCAAAATTATGAAACTCTCCAGATCAGTCCTTTATATATCCAATGGCATATCTTTTAAAATTTCAATGTAAAATTCTTCTAAGGCTCCTCAACCACATAACAAGCTACAGCATGTTTTTGATTCCAAACTCACTGAATCACCTACTGTTATCCTTGGATTTCTGGATCTTAACTCCATAATTTGGAAATGGTTCCTTTACTCCTTTGAAGCTATGATTCTAAGGTTTCTTCTCCAATTGGAATCACCCAATTTGGATCACCAAAACTCAAGTTATTGTATTTTACATCTATATGACTCAATTTGGCAGAACAGAATCTGCACATAGCTCAACTTTGACAAATTTTCTGGGCACTTTTGGCTTACACTTGTATGCACTTCCTTCAGATACTTATTCCCTGGGGATGTCTATTTTACCCATACTTGAATCACTCAATTTGGATGAGTGAAACTCCACTTATGGCCAAAATGACCATAACCATACCCAAAACAGAGCAAAATCAGTGAGCTACACTGAGCTCACCTTTCAGTCCGTATTTGGGAGCCTTAGAGTTACAATTGCTTCTGCCTCCTTCTATATTACTCAGATCCCTATCTCATTGGCTTCTTACCAATCGAATCATCTTTGACGATTATAACTTAATCTATAACCAAAACAAAAACAGTGAGCCAATAATTTATTAATTTCCTTAAAAACCTAACATCTCTCCTTGCAAATAATTCATCAAAACCAAATACTTTAATTCATCCAAACCAACTTCACAACACTAATCGCATGATTTAACTTCATACTCACAAAACCTTTGCAAAATGCACTCTACCTAAGGTCCTCCAATTCTATAAACCATAAAATTATGATGATTCCATGTTTAATTTCACCAATTGGGGTTTTTCCCCACAAAATCTCAAGAATTCTAGGTTAATGTGATCTTCCAACAACCCAGAACAAGGAGTAATCAAGTTCCATGGAAATGCATACCAAAAGCTCAAGACATCAAATTACCCATGATTTCCAAATGAAAAATCCTTCTTACCTGGTTTTGGTCTCCTTCCACTTCTTCCTCTTCTTCCTCCTTCCTCTTCTTTGGCTCTCTCCTTCTTACGTGAAGCCCTAGGCCTAAAATGAGACAAATGATTTATTTGTTTGTTCATCTCTATTTAATCTCAAATTCTCCTTTAATTGCAGTAGCCTTTAAGTTCTCAAGCACTCAACATTTGCATATCAACTCTCATTATTTATAATATCAACTTTCATTAATTGAAATTCGAATTCTCATCTCTTTAATTTTTCAATTGTAACTTATGCTATTTACGTGGCCCATCTCTACACTTAATGATTTCATATCTTATGTCCTATTTGCTAAGAATGACAATTGTACTCTTGTTCTCATACACAAATCCCGGGTTCCATAAACTTTAATTTCCTACTTTAGTCTCCAAATACTACTATGTGACACTTAGAGCTCTTATATGCCCCTGGCTGGGGCCAGTTGCATCGTACACTTTCCCTGACGGCTGCGTAAAATCCTCCTTTAGAACATTTCATCCTCGAAATGAATAAACTAAACTTCTAAAAGAAAGGGAAGGAAATAATTTCATCCCGAAATAATTGAGGGTATCGACTTCACAAGATCCTGGGCCTTCCGGTTCCCAGCGCCTCCTCTCGTGATTCTTCCATAAGACTTTAACCAAAGGAATCACCTTAGTCCTCAACACTTGTTCCTTGCGGTCTACAATCCGCATGTATCTCCTCATAAGTCAAATTCTCCTTTAACTGCACTGGCTGCTCTTTCAATATATGTGAAGGATCTGGGATATATTTCCTCAACATCGACACATGGAATGTATCATGAACCTTGATAACTCGGGGTAATCTCAACTTGTAAGCTACCGTCCCCACCTTGCCCACAATCTCATATGTCCAATATACCCTGACTAAGCTTGCCTCGCTTCCCAAATCTCAACACACCTTTCCAAGGTGAAATCTTCAAAAGACTCTCAATACCTATCTCAAATCGCAAGTCTCTACGCCGACGGCTGTCCGCATAGCTTTCTCGTCTATCTCTACATTCTGGGTTATCACGAACAACTTTCACTTTCTCCTAAGTGATCCGCACTTCAGTTCAGTACTACTAGTCTTCTCACCAACCTCATCTCAAAGACACCGGAGTCTCCATTTCTCGCCATACAAAGGCTCCCCTAAATGGAGCCATATCTATACCGGCTTTGATAGCCATTGTTGTAAGCAAACTCCATTAGTGCTAAGGAGTATCCCAACTTCCTTTGAATTCCATCACACAGCCTCGCATATCCTCTAACGTCCGACAGCCTCTCCTCGACGAATTCACATCCGTCTCGAGGATGAAATGTCAGGTGAAATGAAGGCGTAGTACCTAAAGCTGTTTGCAACTAGGGCTAAACTCGGATGTGAACTCGGGTCTCGGACCAAACTATCGGAACTGGAACCCCATGAAGTCTCACTATCTCATCCACATACAATTGGGCCAACTTTTCCAGAGAATCCTCAACATTAACTGGCAGAAAATGAGCAGACTTCGTCAATCGATCAACTATCACCCATATAGCATCATGCTGCCTCTGAGTCCATGGAAGACCTGTCACAAAATCCATAGTGATCTTCTCCCATTTCCATACCGAATAGGAGTAATCGTATCTTCCCTACTCTGCCTCTCGATGCTCGCCTTCACCGATTGTGTTAATAGACATCCGAGACTAAACTGCACTTTCTTCATCCCATTCCACCGCAATGTTCTTTCAAAGTCCCGTACATCTTGGTACTACTCCGGATTTACAAAGATAATGCCAGATGAATGTGCTCTTCCATAATGTCTTCACCGCCATACTCCGCACGCATTCTCCGTCCTTTCACTATCATGCCACTCATCTCTAATTTGAAACTCGCTTTCCTTTTTTCTATCTCTTCCTTGCTTAATCATCCGTGGATCCCGCGACCGTCCCGCTAGAATCGATCCACTCAAGAGAGGTCTAACATGAAATGTGGCTAACAAGGCTCTCGAATTCTCAAATTCTCCAATATCAACAATTTAAAGTCTTAGATCCACCAACAAAGGAAGATAACCTGATCTCATATGAGACAAAGAACTCTCTGGTCGCCTACTCGCGCATCTCGCTACTTACATTAGCTTTCCCCTACGGTACTCAATAGTACAACAGAGTCCTTAATCAACCTCGCCATCTTCTTTGCCCTCGTGTTTAACTCTTTCTGAGTGAAAATATATTAAAGACTCTTATGATCTGTAAAGATCCTGCAAGGAGCACCATATAAGTACGTTCCATATCTTCTCGTAAACACGATCACGCAAGCTCTAAGTCGTGTGTAGGGTAATTCTCCTCATGCTTCTTCAGTTGCCTAGAGGCATATGCAATCACCCTATCATTCTGCATCAAAACACAACCAAGGCCCTGTCGGGAAGCATCACTGTAAACCACAAACCCATCTCTCCCATTGGGCAAAGCTAGAACCGAGTCAAGTCAATCTACCCTTCAACTCGAAATTCTCACGCGTGCATCCACCCAATCATACTTGACATCTTTCCTAGTCACTGTCAAGTACGCTTATCTCGAGAACCTCAACAAACTTCCCGTATTTATCCTCGCTAAACCAAGGAAGCTTCTAACCTCCGACACATTCTTCGCGTGTTTCCACTTACTCACACAAACTTCTATTTTCTTCGGGATCCACACTCACCCTCACCGAGATCACATGACCTAGGAATGCCACTCGCAAGCCAAAATCGACACTTGCTCAACTTGGCATACAACTCGTCTCTCTCCTTAGGTCTCGCACACAATCCTCAAAGTTCAATGTTCCTCCGAATCCACCGAATACACTAGGATATCATCAATAAAGACTATGACGAACCGATCCAAATACTCTACTGGAATACCCTGGCTCATCAACCATAAACGCCGCCGGAGCATTAGTCAAGCCAAACGGCATCACTAAACCTATAATGTCCGTGAATGTCCCGAATGCGCCTTTAGGAACATCACCTCCCGTGACCTCAACCGATGATACCCCGACCTCAAATCTATCTCGAGTACACTCTGGGACTCCTGAGTCATCGAATAACCTACATCGATCCTGGGAGTGGATACCGATCAAGGATGGTAACTTTTGTCTCACCGTCGTAATCTATACACAGCCGCAAACTCCCATCTTTCTTTTCACGAAGAGAATCGGAGCTCCCACGGGATATGCCTCTACGAATGAATCCCTTACTTAACAATTCTAACTGAGCCTTGCTTTCAACTCAAGTAGAGCCATCCTATAAGGAGGAATGGAAATGGCCTGGGCCCCCTGATCAAATCAATGGTGAACTCCACCTCTCTTCTCGAGGTAATCCCGCAATATCATCCGGGAATACATCTAGAACTCTCTAACAACCTGAATCTCATCCACCGTAGTCCCTCCTTCCCCGCTTTCCCACCACATAAGCCAGATAACCCGGACAACCCTTACGCAGCGATTCTCTCGCGCCGTCATGGCAGAGATCACTGAAGATAACACTCTACATATTCCCCTAAACTTAACCTCCAATTTCCCGGCCTATGCAACTTTACTCCTTTATAACAATCTAATGTGCTCTATGGCGAGATAGCCAATCCATGCCGAACCACATCGTAATCCTCATATCTAAGGCCACAAGATCCTGGGAACTCCGCCCTCAATCGAACTCTACTATCTCCGACTCACTCTGTCTGAGAATAACTGGATCTCCAACCGAAGGGAAACTCTCATACGACCTCTAATAATGAAGTCTCTATCCGAAGCGATCTAAGAAAGGCCCGATGCAAATGAATGTGTGGCTCCCGGGTCCACTAATGTATAAGCATCATGACTGGGCGCGATATAAATAATACCAAAGAATCACATCCGGAGCCGCATCCGCATTCACGGGTCACAAAGATATACTGGGCCCGAAAGTGCGAGCCCTCGTCAGATCTCTCGGGCACCGCTCTCTGTTTCACCATCGGCCATTCCCACCGCTACCGTGCCGGGCCCTCCGCTGGGGACACCTCCCGACGACCTCTCGCGGTGCTAATTTATCAGTAGCAAGACCTGGCTACTGATGTTTCTGCACCAATCAGCTGAGGACACTCCCTAATAAAATGGCCTTCCTGGCCACAATGGAACACCTCAGACCGGGACCCTACACTCCCCATGGTGTCGCTCCGACACATATGACATACCTAGGAGGAAGACTCGGGGGGTGCCAATCGCTAGCAACCGAGGGCCCCATCGATCCTCGACCAGTAGCCTCGACCGCACTCGGCCCCTCGTAACTCCCACCCTCGTTCTTCTACTCCGTGACCGTCTGCAGCTCATTGGGAAGTGCCCGGTGCACTCCTCTTCCTTTCTGCCTACTCGACATACCGCCGATGGCTCAACTCTCGCAGAGCTGCCTCAACTAAGTCCCCAATTCCATTATGAGGAACTGTTGCACAAACACTGATCCAAGTGTCGTAATCCGGCCAAAAACCTTTGCACTTCACGGCTTCATCACCTTGAATATATGGAACCAATCTAACTAGCCCGAGAACCTCTTTCTCATAATCCGACACCGACATGTTCTTCCTGCTCTAACCTGAAGAACTCCTCAATTTTCTCGAATCCTTATGACTTCGGCAAAGAACCTATCGAACTCGTTGAAATCGGCCCCATGATATGCCATTAGATACCTCCTCTCCACGGCGCCCCACCAATCTCTTAGCCCCGTCTTCCATCAAAATCGAAAACAAGATTTTTTGCTCATTTGTGCACCATAACTCCAGAACCTTACGTCTAGCCATAACTGTAGCTGCCTCGGATCACCACTGCCATCATACGGCTCGCGCCCAAATTCTTCGTACTCTCTATCGACTCCCGTGTTCTTCAATAACCTCTCTAGGTGGCGGTGGAGGTCGCGATCGGGCCGACGCGCCGCTATGGCTACTATTTCAACTGTGCCACCCGCCTACCAAACAATCCTGGCACTTGAGCTCCTTCCGTGGCCCGCATGGTCCAACACCACGGAGGTATCGATTCATATAGAGGCTGTGAAGTGGAACCAACTATGTGCTCATCCCTCTCAGGTACTTCAGGACGCTCAAACACTTCTGGAATATTTCTCCTAGGACGACCTCGACGTCCTCTGCCTGACATAGTGCTGTATAAAAAAAATCAACTGTTTAATACTTTGAATCACCTTATATGTATGTACTTTGAATTGAAAATGCATGGCTGCCGAGAGTGTAAAATAGTGTATACAAAACCACGATGCTTAATAACCACTTATGCTCGATACCAATCTTGTCACACCCCCACCTCCTACTATCGGTAGTGTGCCTACACCCATTGGGAACTCCCCACCAAGCAATTTAACGACTAGAAAATCCCGTGGAAGCTTAGCCGCACGCTTGCTTCCAATCTCGCATAAAAATTTCTTTCTAAACTTGCACTTAAAATTTCGGCAAAGATAATACCAGATATAGGACATGTCCCAAAACCTCAGATACACAATTTTTCACATTTCCAAATATGGTAACCAACAAGATTCTTTCAAAAGAGCCTCAAGCTCCACACATTTTCACAAACTATACTATACATACATATGCTCCATTATACAAATTCAGCATTTCCTCACAAGATTATTAATTACAACAGACCGATACAAAAACAGAGTCCTTACTATGCCCAAATGTCACACTCACATCTCAGAAAAACATTTTTAAAATAAAATAATGAGCCAAACAGCTCTGAGGTATGTTTCTAGAAAATTTTGCTTTTTCTGAAAACATCTAAAAATTGTAAAACTTTCGCTTTACATGATATTTTCCAAATATTTCTTTTCTTTACTTTATTTTACTTTAAAAGTTTCTAAACTTTTATTGCTTGCTTACTTGAAAGTTTATAAAAACCTTTCAAAACCTCTCTTTGCTTGCTTGCCTTATCTTTACTTTAAAAAGTTTCCTAAACTTTTCAACTTGCCAAAGTTGCTCAAAACTTTTCATAAACTCTTGCTTCAAAAGTTTTCAAAACTTTCATAAACACTGAGTCCGCTCAACCGCATGTTTCGAAATAAACGGAGCCCGGGCTCAACCGCTTGCTTTAAAACTCTCCTAAGCCTCGGGCGACCGAACCAATAATGCGACATTTTTCAAAATCAGATATTATGCTTATAAAACATCAACCACTCTGGAGGCCTATTTTTACTTATTGTACCCTAGTGAACACTAAGCTCACAATTATATTTGTAGAAGGACTCGTGGTCCGCATCACCTTTTTCCTGAATATGGTGGAATCTGACCCGGGTCGCCATCACCATAATTTAGTTAGAGCTCATAACCTTATATACTCCCAGATGCCACTGTCTCCTTTAAATGCATGATGTATGTCCCACGCTTGCCGACCAGCAAAACTAAAATGCACAAGAGATCCTAACACCACACATGTAACGCATCAATACCTCCTCACCTATTTTCTCGCTAGAACTAGGAAGGCCTGTTTTCACAAACATTCTTGCTTGGGTTTGATTGCTTGCTTGCTTGTTTTTTTAAAAATGTTTACAATTTAAAACCATTTGTTTGCTTTCTGCTTGAAAAAATGGCTTTTAATTATTCAAAACCATTTACTACTTGCTTCACAAGAAAGATGGTTTACAATTTGTAAACCATTTACTTATTTCTTTCAAAATGGTTTAACTCAAAACCATTTGCTTGATTTCTAATTCATTGCTTGTTTCTTGAAAATGGTTTGCAAATCAAAACCATGAAATACCAGTGTAAAACGGTTTATAATAATAATAATACGCTAGTATTTGGAAAATGAGTTTAGAACACTCACCTCTTTGCTTGCTAAAACTTCTAAGGCACAGCCTTCCAGCCACTTTCCCACTTTTACTTTTTAGCCTACACACTCAACCGAATACGACGACATATTAATCGCCTATGTATAGCGTATAAACTTAACGTACTTCACACGCAAACCACTTTAAGGTCACACAACATTCATATAAAGTCAATTAACAATTTACTCCTGAAAGACTAAAAAACTCCTAACAAAAACCACTCATTTGGTACCCTTTTCCAACAATACTTCATGGACTTTATTACCCAAAAATTATCTAAAAGGTCTTCAAAATACAAACTCTTTATCAATCCTTATATATCCAACTTATCTTAAAATTTCAATGTAAAATTCTCTAAGGCCCTCAACCACATAACACAAGTTACAACATGTTTTTGATTCCAAACTCACTTGAATCACCTTAATGTTATCCCGATTTCTGTGATCTAACTCCATAATTTGAAAATGGTTTCTTTACTCCTTGAAGCCATGATTCTAAGGTTTCTTCTCCAATCGAATCACCTAATCTGCATCACCAAAACTCAAGTTATTGTATTTTACATCTATATGACTCAATTTAAGAGAACAGAATCTGCACATAGCTCCACTCCTCGACAAATTTTCTAAGACTTTTGGCTTACAATTTGCACGCACTCTTCGATAACTTATTCCCTGGGGACGCCTATTTTACCCATAATTTCAATCACTCAATTTGGATGAGTGAAACTCCACTTATGGCCAAACATTTGCAAACCATACCCAAAATAGAGCAAATCAGTGAGCTACACGGTTCACCTTTCAGTCCGTATTTGTGTTTCCAGGAGTTTAATTACTCGTTCCTTCTATACATTCAGATCCCTATCTCTTATGGTTCTTACCAATTGGAATCAATTCATTTTGACGATTATAATTAAATCTATAACCAAAACAAAAACAAAGGGTTTTACCAAATTTTGACAGAATTTCCTTTAAAAAACTCAACATTCTCATTTTTGGGCAACACCATCAAAACCAACATGGAATTCATCCAAACCATCTCACAACACTCAATCGCGACAACTTCATACCACAAACCTTGCGTGAAATGAAAGAACTCTACTCTGCGTCCTCCAATTCTTATAAAACCATAAAATTATGATGATTCCATGTTAATTTCACCAATTCTGGGTTTTTCCCTCACAAACTTCAAGAATTCTGTGGCGAATGTGATCTCTCCACTGTAAACCCTTAACAAGGAGTAATCTGTTCCATTAAATGATACCAAAGTTTCAAGACATCAAATTACCCATGATTCCTAAACGAAACCACCTGGGTTTTGGTCTCCTTCCACTTCTTCCTCTTCTTCCTCCTCTTCCTCTTCTTTGGGCTTCCTTCTCCTTCTACGTAGTTCCTAGCCTAAAATGAGACAAATGATTTATTTGTCTGCCTCTATCTCTATTTAATCTCAACTTTCTTGTATACTGCACTTAAGTCCTCAAGCACTCAACATCTGCGATATCAACTCATTATTTATAATACTTCCAAACTCTTCATTAATCAAATTCACCATCTCTTTTAATTCTTCAATCAGAACTTACGCTATCTCGTATTGCGGCCCATCTCTACACTTAATGATTTTCATATTCATGCCCCATTTGCTAAACGACAATTGTACCCTTGTTCTCACAATAATAAACTCGGTTCCAAACTTTAATTTCCTACTTTAGTCTCCAAAATACTACTACGACACTTGTACTCTTATACGCCTCACAAATTGTTGTACTCGTACACTTTCCCGACTCCGGCGCATTTCCTCTCATAAATATAATAATTCTTGCCAGTTTTATTGGAAGCAATAAATGGTAAAAGATTTTCACATTAATAAATAACTTTATTATTGCAAGCAATATTTTCTTTCTCAAAATAATTTATTATATGCTGCTGCTATTCGCTGGCCTTTAAATAATAAATATACACACTTAAGAGTCAAGACCAAAACGTTAACGTAACTCAATTATGTTCTTAAATACTGTAATATAAATAAAATTTTAAATTATGTTAGTACTTTTTTATTTTATTTTTTTACATTTATTCATTCTGCTTTTACATCATAGTAATATATTCCTCATAAATTTATTCTCATCGAAACTATAACTCGAACCCCTTTCTATTTTCATGTCCGACCGAACCTTTTAACCATTTGAGTTAGGTTTATTGACAAACATACCATTTTACTTCTAAATTTTAAATAGAAAAATAATTTTGATATAAGAGTAAACTTTATATTTTTAAAAGATCAACCTAATTTAAGGAAATAAGAAGAATTACGATATTTTCATTTTTATTTTTAATTACTAAATTTTAACACTATTTTTGTAAGAATACATTTTAAAGATAACCTCAACAAAATAGTAAAGAGAATCTGGCCGATATTTTATTTCTCGTTTAAATTTTAAATAGAAACAATTTTGATATAAGAGTAAATTCATATTTAAAAGACTAACTCAATTTAAGGAAATAAGAAGAATTACGATATTTTCATTTTTATTTTTTTAATTACTAAATTTTAACCCTATTTTTGTAAGAATACATTTTAAAAAGCGTAACCCTAACAAAATAAGCAGAAAGCAGACCCCGTCGACATTTTATTTCTCGTTTAAATTTTAAATAGAAAAACAATTTTGATATAAGAGTAAACTCATATTTTAAAAAGACCAACTCAATTTAAGGAAATAAGAATAATTACGATATTTTTATTTTTATTTTTTTAATTACTAAATTTTAACGCTATTTTTTTAAGAATACCTTTAAAAGGTAACCCTAACAAAATAGTAAAAAGAATATGTCGGATACATTACCCAAATGAAATGCTTCAATATTCTTATCTGATGGGACCCACAACAACCCACCAATGGTTTTTTACTTTTTACTTTTACCCTTTTGCATGGTTAATTGCACCTTCTTGGTGGGCGATGGGTGAGCTGCCTTGTAATTATGAAGATTTTATGTTACTCTTTATTTATAATTGAAAATGTTATCCTCATGCATAAATTCTATGGCTTCATTTTGTAAATTTATTTTCATTATTTTAAAACATATTGTTGAATTAAAATTATATCTAGTTGCATTTATATGTGATTTTTTAAATAAAATATAAGAATGACTCCTATAAATAAATAGAACTTACGCATATTTTAAAGAACAGATATGAAAACGTTTAAGAATTGATATTCCCATGAAGGGAGTAGGGCCGCCTTTGTCAAGGGCTTTAAGTGTTAGAAAAAGAAATAAAAAAAGTAAAAAACCCAAAAAGATATTCTTGAAAATTTGAAATATTCATAACTTTATCATCCTGTTTTACATTTCATTCCGGACAAAGTTTTAGTTATCTTTATATTTTTTTTTCTTATGTATTTAATTTTATTCTTCTCTTTATCAGTTGTAGCATATAAATTTGTAACGATCGAGCTTAATTTCGTTATCGCTGTAGTGTATGGCGTGTATAGATCCTCACACGAACTGGGAATTTGGGTTCCCGAGTTCCAAATTCGATGAAGATTCTCATGAATTCTTCACTCAAAAGATAAGCAATTCATAGTTATTCCTAATATTTGTGTACAAATTAATTAATATATCAAAATAAATTAAATCTTATTATATAATTATTATTTTACAAAAGAATATTATATATATATATATATATATATATATATATATATATATATATATATATATATATATATATATATATATATATATATATATATAAATGAGAATATTTAAAAATAAAATACTTTTTATAAGTTGGTATGGTTTTAAAGAAATCTAATTTGGAAAGATTTTACAAATTTGGGAGGCATCACCTTATTTTTGGAAGAGAATAATTCAAATTTTATTTACTTTTTCATTAGATTACAATTTTAATATATATATACATATATATATATATGGAGGAATATTTTAAAAATTAAATATTATTGTGATATTCTTTCTTTTTGTTATAGTTGATATGGTTTAAAGGAATCATATTTAGAAATATTTACAAATTTGGGGCATCCCCTTATTTTTGGTAGAGAATAATTCAAATCATATTTACTTCTTCATTAGGATTACGAATAATTTGTATATATATACCGCCTTAAAATGCCTCCCTTAAAATCACCTTATTGTTGAAGCTGCAGAACTATCAAGTACTAATGGGAAAAAGATCACAGTCGGGCTGCATGAGGAGTTTGTTTAGTGTGTTTCGGAGGCTTCTCTCAAATAGAAGAAAATGGCAAATTCGCCAGAAGAAACCTTTTTTTTTTTTGTTATTTTTTTTTTTTAATTTTTTCCGCCTTATTTACTATTATTTTATCTTATTGTTGAAGAAATTGGTGGATGATGAATATGTGTTGTTTTTAGTTACTTAGGACTTGGTTAGTCCTTTAAATTTTTCTGGAAAAAAAAAAAAATTTTAACTCAGAAAATACTATTACAACTTTCTTTGAAAACTGTTATGATAAATATAGTATTTTTTTGTTTTTCTTGTTTTTCAGTATAAAAATATGAACTTTAATATTTCCTTTGTTATTCTTGTTATTCAAAAAACATAAATAAATATAGTGTGATCCGGTGAAAAGTGAGATAACTTAAAACATGGGATGAATGCCAAACGGTGACATCTCATAGACCTAGTTCGAAACAACTCATGGAGGAAGAGAGGTTGAACGAGGAGGAAGCGAAGAAGCAATGCTTGAATCGATAAAGATTGCAGATCGACAAAGAATGGGAGATAAAATTGATGTCAAAGCTTAGATGGGCATGAGCATGAAAGCCTGAGTTATCCCGACCAAAGGGTACCTACCATCTGCCTACAAAGAAACACCTTTCGAGATGTCAGTAATGGTGATGAAATCAATGTCTGACACGACTCATTCCTTAATCCGATGAAGTAGAACTCCAAAACAACAAAAGGAGAAGAAGACCCCAAGTTCAAGTCGCAAAAAAAACCTGCCAGATTCATTCCCTGAATCCTCAAATGAAATAGAACAATCTAAAACAAGAAGAAGAAGAAGAAGGAGAAGAAGAAGACCCCAAGTTCAAGTTGCAAAAAAAACTATCTGACTCATTCCCAGAATCCTCGTCATAAATCCTAAGTGTGAGTGTTGATCCAAATCCAAATCCAAAACAAGAAGAAGAAGGAGAAGAAGAAGCACCTGCTGAAGTTGGTCGAAAAACTACCGCATTCAATTTTCCGTAAAAACTAAATTGTTCTCCCGGACCACACTTTCTTTGCTTATAATGTAATATCCAATATAATGAAACCCCTTCCTTTTCTTTCCTTTTCTTTTTTCAGTTTTTTTTTTTTAATGTTTTTAATATATGGTTTTGAATTTTTATATTCTGAATTAGGTTTTGTATCTTGGAATTTTAATTAAGTAGCAAATAATTTATTATTGTGTTGTCCTTTGTTTTGATCTAGTATTAAATTTTACCTGCTTACAGGGGTCTCAAATTTATCCGGAAATGCTTGTTTAAAGAGACAAGCAGAATTAAGTGTAATGTTTATTTCTTTTCTAATATATCAGTCTTTTCATGAAAGGTTGGGAAACCAATATCCTTGTCGTCCTTGGATTTTCATGAGATTCCCAAAATTATCTTCTTTTTTTTTTTTTTTTGATAAAATCCCAAAATTATCTTATGGCTTATAATTAAAGTCACAAATTTTACTATATAGTTTTATTTATGTTCATATTATGAGAAAGAATATTACTGTATCTACAGTATAATTTGTCTGAGAATAAATACTTGGACATCATTGTATAGGTGTCATTCAGCCTTAGCCCCATAGCTGCAGCTGGACCTAATGTTCCTAACAAAAAGCAGAATTGGAAATTTAGGATGTACAATAAAATTATAAAGATTGGAGTGTTTTTAAGGAAATAAAAATAAAATATTACCAATCAATTTTTTAAAAATATTAACAATAAAATAAATTATTTTACCATTTCAACCTACCTTTTACCATTTTTATCATCTGAGCCGGACCTTAAGTGTTTAACAAATTATTTAATTCAAAGGAGATTTTTATATGTAAATAAATTCCAAACTTTTTTATTATACATCATATTATCTGTTGACAGATATTTCAACATGTAATTTTTATTTTCAAATAATAAATAGGTAAACATATTTTAAATCCATAATTCCGAATATATTTAATATTTATTATCTCATATAATTAATGGATTGATCGGACAAGAAGTAATAAATGGGTTAGGTAGAGCATAAATGAAAAGTACTCCTGAAACTAAGTGACCGTAGACTAAATATCCAATTTTCTATTTAAGATCTTCGTTTACCATTATGATCACTAACAACATTCAATGGGCATTAAAATTCTCCTTTTTTTTTCTTCCTTTTAAAATAATAATTAATCATAAATAAATACACTTAAAAAAATACAGTTTTTAAATCTATTAGTTTTTAATTATATTAGTTAAAAGTTTAAATAAAAATAAATCCTATGACAAATAAGTTACAATTTTTGGCCTTTTTGCTTCATATTTGACTATGTTAAAAAACATGAATTAAAATCATTCCAAAAATGCCCTTGAATACTTTTTAATTTTTTTTACTTCTATGCACTGTTGTTTTATTAAGTTGTAGTACTTTATTCTTACACTAATTCGATTCTTGATTCTCCTTATGCAATCCCGTCCCTTTATTAGTTGAGTCACACTTTAAGGGCGGGTCTCTTCGTATATTTTTCCTCTGTTTTTTTTTATTTATCAAAATACCATATATAGTCGAAAAACCAATAATCTACTTATCACCTTCATATTATTGTTTTTTTTATTGTAAATTATAAATTAAAGAGCTACTTTTTTATATTGATTCACTTTGTATATTAAGTTACGATATATCGTTTATGCTTTACTCAACATAAATCCCTGCACTAATTTCTCTCCCACCACTTTGCTACTGGAGCGTACTTTCAAATAAAAATAAATTTAAGGAATGAATAAATATATTTCTATGATTAGTTTAATCTTATATTTTTAATTAAAGCAAAAAGAAAATTATTTTTCTAACTTAGTTAATCAATGGAATTCGTTATCCTTTTATGGAATGCTAGAAAATAAAAAATAAAAAAAGAAAATTAAAGGGGAAGAATAAACTAGAAATACGTTCCCATTTTTCACAAATTTTCCAATTGTTCATCAAGTCCATTTATTTATGTTAAATTTCAACCTTGCTGTCCATAACGAAGAATATGAGAATGTACCATTTTAAATATTTTAATTATATTTATTTATTATTTATTTTTCTCCCATAAACAAATTAACAATAGTATATTTTTTTTATATTATCTTTATTTTTTGGTTCTTACATATTTCTTGATTTGCCTTAAAGCTAATTAACTCAAATGGTGCTGAACAGATAAGGTTACAGGGAGATCTTTGACTCAAAACTGTAAAGATACTATTTTTTATATTTGATAGAATTAAAATCACAAAAACAACAATTTTTTTAAAGGAAATCACAAAACAACAATTAGGAAAACTTAATGAAGGTTTGTTCCTAATTTTATTTCAATTTTTGATAAGTTATCTTACCAAAATAATGTTTCGATAAGTCAATATATAATATTTATTAGAGTCCATATTGTGTTTTTATTTAATTAGTATGAAACAATCAGTAGGAGTTTAAATTTTGATCATAAAGAATATAATTTTATTATATTATAATTTTTTTCTTAATAGAAAAAAGTATTAAGAAAAAAACCAAAAAGTCAAATATTTTGGTTTTTTCTATTTAGCAAAAAAATTCAAAAATTCAACAATAAATGATGAAAAAGTTTGAAAACAAATAGGGCTGAAAGCTATTTTGAACTTTAATAAAAAGCCAAAAATAAATACACTAACATTTAGATTTGATTTACATTTTTAGATTTGACTCAGTCAGCTCACATCGTCATAACGATATCGTATTGCTATTGACTGGTTTTTCCGGAAGAAAAATATAGTAGCCTGGCTCGCCCTAATCCGGCAAGTCATACCTTCAAAAGCAAAATTTGGTCTAGCCGGTCGAAATCAAGATATAGGCCAAATTTGGCTTGATTTCTGTGCCAATAAACTGACAACCCAAATCAATTCTAATTTGGGTGGACTGAGCTAGCCCAGTGGGTCCGGCTTAAATTGCCACCTCTATATTCGAGCCAAACATATAAGTCAAAGGTGTAGGTTTCCATGTCAATTTCACCATTGGGAAGGAAAAAAAAATATTCTCTTGATCAACCAGTGGAAGAATCTCTAAATCGACCACTTACATGGCAACCTATCTTAGAAGTTATAATTAGGAGGAAATCCAGTGGGATCAAAATGTGTCGTCGGAAATGAAGTTGGCTTACTCCATTGTTCATATCCGTAGCCCTAACCCTAGGTTTTAGAAATATTTAGTTAAAAGACATCAAATAATTTAAATTTTGTGATTATGCGTTTTTAACTTTTTTTCTTGAAAAATAAACTATTTTGGACAAAAAACCCTTTTTTATTTCATGTATTTTCATTATCTCTTAAAAAATGGGTTATTTTGCCAAGAAAACAGGAAAGTTATTTTTATCAAAATCATGTCAAAAAATTATGTAAGTTTTAGAAAGATTTGGTTAAAAGATATCAATTAATTTAAAATTTCTGATTCTAACATTTCCTGTATTTTTAACTTTTTTCTTGAAAAATAATCTATTTTGGATAAAAATGTCTTTTTTTTCATTTTATGTATTTTCATTTCATTATCTCTTAAAAAATGGGTTATTTTTGTAAAAGAATGTCTTTTAATCAAATCACCTACGTCTTTATGGTGTTTACCAATAAATAAAAGGGAGTATTTAATTATTAAAAAATGAGGATTTGACCTTCTCTATTATATTTCAGTTTCCTTTAAAAAAAAAATTTTATTCACATTGGGATATTTAAGAAGTCGATAAACATGTTATCAACACCTTTATTTAATTTGCTTAAAAAAAACAAACAATTTTTTTTAATTCTTAAAAAAAAAAAAAAACCACTGCCGCGCCGCGCCATGTCATCATATGCGCATCCCTGCGCGTGCCCACTCACATGGGCGACAAGAGCACTCTTCGTGTGCATGGCAGAGCGCCTTGCACTCGCAAGAAGGTGTTCAGTTTTTCTCGTCACGACACGATGAACTTCGTCGCGACATGGGATCTTCTTACCATGATTGAACTCTGTCGCGACCTAAAATTTTCGTGTCGCAACCTAGTTTCCATAGCCTACACATCTCTATGTCGCGACACGGAAAAATCCTATTGCGACATAGCCTTTGCCGCTCTCGCCTTTGTCGCGACACAAAAAAACTCCTCGGGCCAGACTTAAATTTTCTTTCATGCCCCGTCACAATGACTTAAGAGCCTATGTTGCACCGAAATCCCTCACACACCTCCGCCATTATGGAAAGCCTCATTTAACACTAAACCTTCTTAACCTTGGCAACACTTTGTTGTGACAACAAATCAATTCAAAATTAAGAACTTATTACATTGCAATGGAAATGAACCACGACTTAAGCTATAATTTCTTCATTCTATTTGTTATATGTTAATATATTATCACTGAGAAAAAAGAAAAATAAAATGTCAATTTTAAGGGTCACATTTGAAAACATTAAAATTATTTAAAATTAAAATATGTTCAAATTTTGTGTATTATTATAAAATTTCACATGTTTAAAATAACTTTTTTACTGTAATTTTTTTAAAAGAATATATTTTGAAGGTTTTCTGATAAATAATAAGACTTACATAATATTTATTTAATAAGTAAAAATTAACTATAACATACAAACCTATTAGAAATAAAAATAAAGTATTAATTTTAACATATAAATAATAATTTTGAATATGAAACTATAATCTTATTTATGTTTTAAAACATTCCATTATACTACGCGACCCTACTCACTGCTAAGTGGTTGTAATTCATTCAAGTCTCAACAAGAAGAAAATACTAAATATAGTAAAATGCAAGTAAATAAGTATAAAAGAACAAAATTGAATCTAAAATTATTTCTATTCCATCGTTATCATTCATTTTAACATATAAAATAATAATTTTGAAATATAGAAGTAGAATTTTATTTATGTTTAAAATCATTCCATTCACAATTTCATTCATGCTACTGTAGTAATTTTGTAACACCTAGTGTTAATGAAAGGAATACAAAGCTAAGAATTATCTTGTGAGTTAATTAAATGTGTTTATCACAGGTTCTCATTCCTATTGATAACATGCAATTAAGCCTAAAAACAGCAATGGTTTCCTTACTTTGTGTATAATATAAGTTAAATAATTGAAAAAATAATTGGATTGTGACAAATTTACTAAAAAAGCACGGGGATGATAAAAAAAATTAGGAAGAGAAACAAAACGAAGAGTGTAATACTTGTAAGTACCTTCTTTTATCTTAGTACAAATATTATGAGATACACACTTGAATGTATTCTACTATAGCCTTTGTATCATTAAAATTTCCAAGAAATGGAATATAAATAAAAAAATCATATTCAAATTTAATAGAATGGCAAAAATATTGATAAGTTATTGAAGATATTAATAATTCCAAAATGGCAAATCCATTGTATTACATTCCAAAATCTAAAAAATCAAATCCATTGATAACAAGGGAAAGGAAACAAAAGCAACTCAACAATGATAATCTCATTTAGGATAAAATTACATTGTAAATTGAAATTGACATGATACAAATACTAAAGTTGACTTCTATCTCCATAATGTTTCTAAGTCTTTTGGATATACAACACAATAATCCTATAGGTTATGATCATTAACCCTTTTTGTCATCCATAATGTTTCTCCACTTGATAATAATCTTTTGGAAATATTACACAATAATCTTACTGATGAAGATTATCTTTCAGTGAAATATACCAGTTTTCATTTTGAATTTTCAAGCTAATATATGTGATTTTTCTTCTCAATAGCTAACATCCTTCAAATTGATCATATCTCACATACATCATCCATAATTTTTCTTTTAATTACTAATATTTTGGAAATATTGCACAATAATCCCATAGGTAATGGATCATTAAACCCTCTATCATCCATAATCCTTGGGAAATATTGCACAATAATCTTAAAGTTTATAGGGTAAGGAATCACATCTATCATCCTTAATGCATTCATTTACAGAACCCTAATGCATCCCCACCCTAACAAACATGCCCTAAAAATGAGCCATTGTAATCTTACCTAATCACCCTTTCATCCCAATCTCATAAGATCACCAATGAATCCATTGTTCAGCTTATCAAGAATCACATTTTGATCTCCACATATGCCATTCCAGCCAGAGTGATAAGTCAAAGATGCAGGTTCTTCCACACCAATTTTACCATTAGGAAGGGAAAAATCTCTAAATCGATCACTGACAAGGGCTCATCTATTGACTACTTTATGCTCAAATTTCCAACATCACTGCGGCGTCCCGAGCAACAAGATTTGTAACAAACTATATTGACCTTGATAGTCTTCTAAAAAATATGGTTGATTAGAAGAAAGTCTTTATTAATAATGAATGGGCATCTCACAAGCTTAGCCGGACATAAGTTGGAAATGAGGTTGAAAGGCTCACGTTTGATCATGAATATTGGAAGAAGGTGGAGAAGCTAGCGTCCATCTATGAGGCACTATACACAGTGGTTCACATTATTGATTCAGAAGTCTTCCCAACCATGTCATTTGTCTACGAGTTGATTCGATTGATGAAGGCAAATTTAGACCCACTCAAAGCTAAAGAGTGGGTGAAACATATCATCACAGATCATTAGGATAAAACCTTTAAACATCTTCTTCATGCAGTAGGTAACTAATTAATATCTTCTTCACCAATATTCACATTTAATAATATTATGTTTCTATTATTATCACATACTAATTCTCAATAATTATTGCAACATATTATCTAAATCCAAAATTTCAATATAGACCTCGAGTTGGTTGTGACCATGAGTTACTTCAAGTTGTTCATGATGTTTCTAAATTAAACTTAATATTGAAGGCCTTGTAATTTTGGAAATAAGGTAAATTAATGAGTTTCTAATTCTAATTAATTGATTGAATTTATTAGATTGATTTTTTATTTTAGATTTTTTGACATTTTAAATTCACAGCTTATACTCTTTCGAGATGCAAAAAAAGGATTTTGTGATCGAGCAGCAATAGCCTCAAGATAAAATCTGCCTTAACAGAGTGTTAATTCTCATTAAAAGTAAATTTCATAACTATTTTATTATTACATTAAGAGTGGGCAATTTTTATTACAAACTGAATGGTGTTTTTATGGAATCACGCCCAACATTAAGGAATTTGACCTTGAAGGCTTTTTCCTAAACCACATCATCTTTAGCCTGTGAGATAAATTGAGCACATTTCAGACTAATTCATACTAAATAAAGAAATCGCTTGCTTACCCTAGGCTCTAACAATTGGTTTTTTGTTATTACAACATGAAACTAAAGATACATGATATGGAGGTAGAGACCGATAAAGTTGCAAAAAATAATTTTCTCAATTTACTTGAGATTTCAGCTTAGTTTGGTGAAGAATAGGAGAATCTGTGACACCCCAAATCTGGGGTGTCCGTTGACTACTCGTCAACCCGAGGAAACACTCGTGAATGTCGGGTGACCCGCCATCTCTCATTTAAAATTGGGCAGTCTCCCTTGTACGGAGCCTCACTAAAATACAAAACTTGTCCCAAACAAGCCTCAATATGACATATCCATGAGTAAAACGACCACTTGGGCCCACAAACCAATACTCATCCAAATAAATCCCAACTATATACAATAGTTTCAAGAGGTAATAAAATTATCCTTATACATCATATATCAAACTTAGAGAATTCTAATACATGTGTACATAACAAAACCAAATCCACAACCCTATTTCTTCTAAAACTACTGCAAGATGAGCTGCCTCTCAACCGCTCCCGTACCAAAATAATATCCGACATGTGGTGAGCTATCGCTCAATGGGCAATCACCCTAAACGGGTTACTCCCACCTGCGCATATGCAATGCTCAGTAAACACACATTCAAGCAAATTTGTGATCCTACTGAATGTCTAAATGACCAACCCACGTCCCGAGTCTCCACCGACTCTCACACTCTCGCTCTGGCCACGATGAGTAAAACATCTTTTTCAAACAATTTCGCGGTTTTCAAACTATACTACCGGGCTATCGGTAAAATATGGGGGACTACCCTCTCCGAGGCGAATGTGTTGAGAACCTTCCAACAGCCATGGTCCTCATCCGAATGATCCGCTGATCGTTTCAACCCCATTCTCCTAAATTCATCCCAGGAGGCCCTTCAAAAACGTTTTCGCTTTTTCTTTCACTTTTCATGTCATGCACTCACCTAATTTCTAGGCTACTCCCAAGCAGATATGAATCTGCATTATGTCATTTGCTAATCATTTTCAACCAATATATATCAATATGCATATATTCTCAAATCTACAATTACACCACATGTAATTCAACAATATCAACCATCACCCAAATTAGCTCACTTGAGCTAAACACAATCTCATCTCCACACCCACAATTATATTCCATATAATTGTGACATCATTAACACATCAAGCATTAACTCATTAATTTCCACACAACTCAAGTCATTCTCTAATTTCTCAATCCACATACAAAATTAGCTCGTGGGGCTAATTAACGAACACGAGCAATTCAATTTGAATCACTCACCCAAACACATTCTCTCACAAAAATATTTTGAGAACACTATTCACATGGTACTATTCACGTGTCACTATTCATATGTCACTATTCACGTGAACAGTAAAACCCTCAGGTTACTGTTCACGGCCAATCACCCGACATCGGTTCCACTTTGTGAACCCGAAATCCATGGCCATTTCCGGCTTCATACACATCAACACATAATTTATTTCATAAATTATGAAACAAACACCCCAAACAGCTCCCAGAAGGCCACGATCGGGTCCAAATAGGTTCCAAAAATTTCAAATAATTCGGTCCCAAGTTTTAGAACTGATCAAACGGTCGTTCAAGGCCTCAAACCAACTGAACATTACAAACACTTAAACAAAGTGTAACTCAAGTAGGATAAAACCCCTCACCACTCTGAGTTTGTCGAAACCCAATTTTTTGTGTCCACGCTGCAGGCTCTCACACGTAGATCAACTTTACCTTCACCTCATTTAAAACTCGGGTCCGATTAGATCCAGAAATAAGCGAAGAGAAGAAAAATAAAAAATAAAAATCTATCCTCTCTCTCTCCAACGCTCTCTCCTCTCGTCCGTTCCTCTGTCAATTTGACTTTTATACATTTATTATTATTATTATTATTATTTTAGATACATGATTCATACATTTTTATTGATCCGCTTGATTCCTAAACAATTTATTTCTTTTCAGTTCACTTTATTTTAAATGAACTTAACCCAGTCGCTTTCCCCACTCGTAGATTTTAAAAATCTCGTCCCTTAAGCCATCTGACACTTATCACCCGTAAAATCATAAAATATCTCGATTACCTAGAATTTAATTTAAACTTTTCGGGGTCACTAGATTTCGCGAGTACCCAATTTAATCCGCCAAGCAAACTGCTTCGTCATCTGAGATCTAGAGAATTTCCGGTTTTCAACCGAAATTACCGTTTTACCCTTTTTCAAAAAAATTGAATTTTTCTCGGGTTTTACAATCTCCCCTCCTTAAAAGGAATTTCGTCCCGAAATTCTGGACAATCACATCACTCACATGCATATGCAACGTGCACTCTACCCTCTCGAGTATCTCGAAAGGCCCAATAAACCTCGGCGATAACTTCCTTCGCTTCCCGAACCTGACCACTCCTCTCTTAGGCATCACCTTCAAGAAAACGTGATCCCCAACCTCGACCCTGGCGCGGGCCGACGCCGTACATCCGCATAGCCTTCACGGGCTCCGAGCCGTGAGAAGACGTCGCTATATCAAGTCACTTTCCTAGGTGTCTCTAATCGATCAGACTCGTGGATGGAGCTCTCTCCCACCTCAGCCCAACATAACTAAGATCTATACGCCTCCCATACAATGCCTCATAAGGGTGCCATTTGTATACTCGCCCTCGATAACTATTGTTGTAGGCGTAATTCCACTAAGGGAAATTGCTCCTAGCTACCCTTATAATCCCGTAGAAGCATGCTCATAGCCGTGTCCTCTAAACACTTATATATAATCCACACATAATATGTAAATCCTACACAATCCTCAAGCCAGGTAAACGCGACCTTCCTGTTGTCACAATCACTGACAATCCAATGGACCGTCAACCTAGTCCATGTCATGAATGACATCCATATACCGAGCCCCTGCCGACTCAACAACACCCAATGCAATTTCCAAAGGGTTATCCAAATCTCGAGTCACTCTCGACTCCTATCACCAACCTCTAAGTCTACGTGATAACCATGTCCGTGTGTTTTCATCTCGAAATACTCCCGAATTCTACTGATCAACTCTAAGTCTAAGTGATAACTTATGTCCATGTGTTTTCATCTCAAGTCACTCCACTTATCACCCAATCCCTGTCTATGTGATAACTCACCGTGTTTTCATCTCGAGCAACATAACTCTTCGCACACTTCAACCTCTGTATTCACACGTAAATTTCTGATATCTCCACCTGCCCTTAATACACCCAATACTGCAAATTTCTGATACCCACCTGCCCTTACACCCACAATAAAATTTCATATTTCTCCACTCGGCCCTTACACCCACACAAAAACAATTGGGATAGCTCCCTAGTCTCTTACACCCACATTACAATTTCGGATATCTCCCCAGTCTGCACCACACAAAAATTCAGAGGCTCTGCCCTTACACCCACACAGAAATTCGGGATACCTCCCTGAGTCTCTTACACCCACACGACCTTCCTGATACTACCGCGGTCTCCTTCACCCTAACTCCTGGCCACCCAGTAGATTAACGTCCCCCGTTTTCGCCCCAACACACTTTATTTACTCTTCATTTCCTGATTCGAACTATGAGCTCATCAGACAACCCCAAGAGAAAACTCAATCCACACTCACCAAGAGTGGTGGATGACCATACCGTGCAACCACACCCGACTCGACGGCCAAGGTCTCCGTGCACATGCACTTAATATGCCAAACCGTGACACCCCCAATCCCGGGTCCAACTCCCCGAGCGCACTGAGATCTCTACAATCCCGACCTATCCTGGCCAACTCACCCTACACCCTAGGGAAGAACATCCACATCTAGTTTCTCTAAAGGCCTCAACCTCTAAGCCTAAATCTACCACACAAGATGCATTAATGAATGAATATGATGCATCCAATTTAAAAGCCACTCAATTTAGTAAGTGCAAGAGTAGAAACGTACCCTGCATATCCGGCTAATTCAACGCCGCCTCGTACCACGAGACTTCGCCCCTAGGACAATTCGTCATATGCCCAAAGCTGTCAACATAAATAAAACATCGTCTCGTCCCGCTCTAACTAGAAGTCCCTACTGGTGAGTCCCGTGACTCGACCGACCCACACTCTAACCCTCCCCTCCCGGCCCAATTGTCGCCAAAGTGCTCAGATAGCACCTGAACTAAACTGGTTCCTCCGACCGTACTAGGGTGTGTGGAGGAAATGAACTCGTATACCCTATTCTACAAACACTGGGAATGCGCTGTTCCAACACCCTGCAGTGATCCCCGTCTCCTGGGGCAATCCTCTGCCCCACATGCCCAGCTGTCACAAGTAACATATCACCCCGCCCCGCCCGACTAAATGCCCACCCCGGCCCCCCGGGTCCCGAAACTCATGTGAAGCAAGGTCTTCGCCCTCCTTCCCCGAACCAGAAGAAGGCTCACCCTCTGCTACTAACACCCGGCATCCTCGAAGCTCCGAGCATCCCCGATTCTCTCTCTATATCTGGTCAGGCTCCCAACCATGGAGTCTCATGTCCAGGCCAGTCCCATCGATCTCGCCAACAATGGATAATCCACCATTCAGAATTCTCTTAACTTGGCCATGTCCGCACAATTGAGCTATCAAGAAACGAAGCTAGCTCCCAGAATTCAGCCACACTCCATCACATTCATCGTCTCCTCGCTCAAATTTTCCAAAAGAACCCTCGAGCCTCCGCATGCCTCAAATATCCTGAAAATACTCACCCACACGCTCCCACTCCTCCATGCCACTCATCCATCCTTGTCATTTCTCCATCAGCACGCCCATCTCTTCTGAGGTTGAACTGAGCCAACTAAGAGGTCGTACACCATGTTTGCTTCAGTTCGTCAACTGATTTCGTTACGTATATTGCATTTTTGCAGATCAACAACAGTTGATATGTCTTTGGTATCAAGAGTGATCAAATGAAGAACAACCAATAGATTCGAGCAAACAAACACAATGGTGCTGTTAGTGACGCCATGTCTGAATGCCCTTCACGCCATGACGTCCCAACGCTTGATTTACCACTTTATTTCCACGTTAATCCCATTGTCACGTCGCCAGACGGCCTCAATACAAAAAAGCAAATTAGGCCTGCACTGGGGGACCGAGCAAACGCAACGCAGTGCACAGGCTCAGAGCGCAGTGACACCACTTCCGAGGAAGTGCCCGAATTGCAACGCTTTCATTTTCTGACAATTTCTGATTTTTTAGAACAATGTTTTGTCAAACGCTTTATATTTCTTCCATTATGCTCCTAGATCTCTTTCAGGTTACATCAAACCCAAAATAATGATAAAGCTTGATTTTTCATGTTATCGTGCCGTTATTATCTTAGTCTCCCATGTCCATTCACTACTGTTGGTCAACGTTAAGAGCGAGTATAATCAACTGAGAACCATGATTCAGAGATGATATGCCCGCGATCCGGCAGATGGTCTTTATCACCTGCACAGAATCACCGCGGCATCGGAGGTTAAATGATCGGCTATCTTCCAGTTCCGAGCAGATGGCGCTCCAGATCACCATCAGATAGGCGCGATACCCAGAAGATGGCTTCGAAAGATCCCGCTAATCACACGTTGCGGGCTGAATGGGGTCACGTTGGTTTTACGCTGCATCCATTAACTGAAGAGGTCAGATAACTGAAGCCACGATCTATTTCGAATCTGGTCAATCGCCGGTTTGCGCCCATTAATTTTAATGGAACTTTGTCCGATATTCAGGCGCATCCTTCCTAGTCGAACGTTCTTCCGCGATTCATTATTCCATTTAAACGAAAGACAACACGTTATCAATCATTTTATAATAATCACGTCGTCACAGTCGCGTCGTTACGGAACGGCCACTTATATAGAATGATCACAGAGGTACTGTCTTTCTTTGGTTTTGTTAGTAGTTTGCGGCGTCACCGGTTTCAGTTAACAAAGTTGTCGCATAAGTCGTTGTTACACTGACGTTAACCATTAACGTCATCGTGATTCAGCCAAGATGCTCACGCATTATCGAACTGCATGCTCTATGTCTCAACGACTCATATCATGATTTGATCAATAACCAATCATAGAGAAGGTTATAGAATCGTTCAGTTATCGAAAGTTTGGTCCATACCATCCTGCAGAATACAGATGATTGACAACTGACTAAAGAATCACAATATCTGTCTATCATAATATTTGATCAGTTCTCATGTTTATACAATGAAACCTGATGATCTACATATCCCAAATGACATCTTGTATCAAACCTCTCAAAAGTCAAGAACCATCAAGACACTGAGTTACTGAATACTTCCAAGATCAGCAGCCACCCAACCCTCACCCAAAGATATGTTCGCCACCGCACGATCCACCCAGCTTCACTCCGCATCGCATTACTGGCCACGGGAACGAAGCTCAAAGTTTCGACCAAGTTCTTCCACTTCAAGATTGCATAACCGCGCAAAGATCAATATGTTTGGTCAACTAGAGGAGAACCGCAGGTACGGGACAGTTCGACTATTAAGTGAAGTGTCCACCACCGACTAACCCGTGATGGATGCAAGTCCACACCTCTACAATGGTCCGAGAAATACAACCCGAATGATAGATGCCCCGATGGAGGATCATCGATGAAGAAACCATGCACTGTGCGCATGATATTGAACATACAACCAACACTAATCAAATACTCGTAGAGAAGGCTACACCAAGAAACACTGGTGGGTGGCAATGTGATAATGAGGTCCTTAACAACCCGGTGAATCACGTGGCACAACTAAATTTGGCAAATATCAGGACAAAGAAGGAACCGTGAACGCCATACAAACTAATCCATGGAGTTTGTAGAATTTTGTGGAGGACAAAGACAACAACGCATCGTCACAAGAAACCCTACAATAGAACAAGCCCAAAGACGTACCGAGGTTTAATCATAACCCACCATGTTGTTAGCAGACCGAGATTGGGGCAATAAAGTACTTAATCGGGACCGTGGACAAGGACGGCGTAACAATCGAACCAGAATAATCAAACAACCAAGGGCATGGATGGCGAACAATCGTAACAATACGCAATTCAATCGTAGCCAGAACCACCCCACGAAGAAGGCTAGTTTAAACGGCTCTGCAGATGTTAACTTCTCATTAGCGTTCGCCAGATGAGACTAAGGCGAACATGCGGCATGATCAACCAGGTTAAACAATCAAGCGACACAAGCCCAGGAGTTTGGAGGCACAAATGGGCCAAATGGCAAGCTTACTTACGAGAAAAACAGCGGGTTCTTTCTTAGGAGCAATTGATAAACCCAAGAAGAGATGGGAATGAGCACGTTAAAGCAGTCACGCTGAGAAGTGGGAGAGAATTGGAATCACAAGTGAAACCCCGATCGTAGAGCGGAGTTAGGGCGAGAGTCGCCCCGGCCCGGAAACGGAAAGATGATGCAGTCAAAACGTTGCTGATCCACGGGGAGAAGCAGTCGGCGAGAGACCTCTAGTGAAGCGAGGCCCCGGCATCTGGTCCCTTACCCACAACGTCTCAAGAAACATAAACTGGATAAGCAATTCCACGAAGTTCATGGATGTTTTCAAAAAGGTGCATAAACATCCCATTTCGCGTGCCACTAGAGCAAATGCCCGGGTTATGTAAAAGTTCATGAGAGCATTTTTCTCAAAAGAAGATTAGCGAGACTTCGAGGCGGTAAGCTTACTTAGGAATGCAGTGCCATCAGCGGAGGAAGCTCTGCGAAGCTTCGAACCACGACGGTTCATTATCCAGGTGCACAATTGGAAATCTTTATTTTGAAGGCTGTTTGTGATTTAAGGTGCGGCGGTAATCTTATGCCACTTATCCATCTTTAAGCTTTTGGGATTAGGAGAAACCCGTCAGGCTCTGATCACTCTTGACTGCGAGATAGATCTTTGAAGCACGAGAGGGATAATGAAGATGTCTTAGTAAAGATTCGACAAGTTTATCTTTCGGCATATTTCATAGTTTTAGACATGGAGGAAGATAAAGAAATGCCGATTATCTTGGGGAAGACCTTTTCTAGCAAGCTGGCGGGGCAATGATTGATGTGCGGAGGCTGACCCCGAAACTAAGAGTCTGAAGAAGAAGTAAAATTCAATGTCTTCGAGGGCGGTGAGACACCAATGATGTCGTGCTTAATGGTTGATATAGTAGAGGCTATAGTGTCCCCAGCCAAAGTGGTCTCGTTGACCCTTTGGAGACAGCCTAGTGGCGAATGCATCGAGAGCACGGTGAGGGGCGAAGAATACGTTAAGTGGATGGGATTTCCTTTGGGCGCAATAGAGGAAATACTTCGAATCGCTAGGCGAAGGAGCTAAGCATTTAGGTTCCATCAATTGAGCAACCACGAGATGGAGCAAAACCTCTACCTAGCCATTTAGTATGTACATGCACAGGGGTAGAATCTACGCTACCCGTAATTATCTCGTCATCCACTGCGGGAAATGGAGGAAGAGAAGTTATTGAGGGTTCTTCGCGATCTAAACAAAAAACTTCCGGATGGTCTCTGGGCGACTAAAGGGATCAACGCTTCTATGTGTATGTCTGCCGTATTTTATTTATTAGAAGATGGCCTGAGAGCCCTCGATTAGGCCTTGAGAGGAGGTTGAATGTCAAACCGATGAAGAGTAGTTCGAAGAAGTTTTAAAATGGCTAGATACTGGGGTGATTTACCCCATTTCAGACAGCGCATGGGTAAGCCATGTTCGGGTAGTGCGAAGAAGGGGGATAGCATTATCGGGGCGAAAACAATATTCACTATGCATCTAGAACGTTGTGGCCGGGTGGAGGAATTTGTATTGACTATAGAAAGGCCCGAACAAGGCCACTCGAAAGAATCACTTTCAGCTACCATTTTTCGTCGGATGCTCGTCCCGATTAGCGGGTATGAATATTGTTGCTTTTGGATGGACTATTAGGTTACAATAATCGCCATAAGCGCTGAAGATCGAGGAAGACAACATTCACTTGCCCTATGGTACATTCGCTTCCGGATGCCGCTGGGTATGCAGTACTCAGGGTACTTTTCGAGGAGATGCATGATGGCCATATTCCCGACATGGTAGAAGGCGATTGAGATTTTCATGGGCGATTTCACCGGTAATGGGAAATTCATTTTGACAATTGTCTAGCAAATTTGAGAGTTGTGCTAGCAAGATGTGTAGAGACCAATTTAGTACTCTCAATTGGGAAAAGTGCCATTTCATGAGTACGAAATTTATTGTCCTTGGACATCGGATCTCGACAAGAGGGATAGAGGTAGATAGGCGAAGGTGAAGCAATTGAGAAGTTACCTCCACCTTCTTCGAGTGAAAGGGATCCAGGGTTTCTAGGCCATCTTTGGATTTTATAGGCGGTTTATCAAGGATTTCTCACGGTGCGAAACCATTGTCTAATTTGCTAGTCGAGGATCCCATTCGGGTGACTCCAATGCGTACATGCTTTTCTTGTATTGAAGAATAAGTTGATCTCGGCTCTATTGTTGTAGCTCAGTTGGTCTTTTCCATTTGGCGATGTGTGATGCAAGCGACTATGCGATTATGAGGCGTACTAGGGCGAAAGCAGAGAAAATCTTTCGGGTGATTTATGCAAGCGGGACTTTGAATGGCTGCTGATTGAATTATGCCCTCTGCGAGAAAGAACTGTGTGCATTGTCTTTGCTTTTGACAAATTCAGGCCATATTTGATTGGCAACAAAGTCGTGGTACACATGATCATTCGGCCATTAAGTACTTGATGACCAAGAAAGATGCAAAACCCAGATTGATTCGGTGGGTCATACATTTGCAAGAGTTAAACGTGAAATCAAGGGCGAAGGGCGCGAAAATTTATTGGCATACCACCTTTAGCGGCCCGGAAGGGGGCGGAAGATGATGTTCCGGTGAATGACGAATTTCCAGACGAGAAACTTTTTGCTATTGAGGACAAGAGGGCAGTTCCTTGGTTTGCAGATTATGTGAACTATTTGGTAGCCAAAGTGATTCCCCCGGAATTTAACTATCAGAAGAAGAAAAGGTTTTTCGCACACCTTAAGCACTACTATTGGGAAGAGCCAATTCTTTACAGGCACTGTGCTGATCAGGTGATAAGGAGATGTGTGCCCGAAGATGAAATGCTCGATGTCTGAACCATTGTCACTATCGTGTGGTGGACACTTTGGTGGCGAGAGCAAGCCACGACGGAGATTAATCGGGTTTTTGTGGCCTTCACTTATTTAAAGATGCTCATCATTTCGTTTCCACTTGTGACAAATGTCCTTGGTGGGGAACATCTCTAGAAAGAACCGAGCCACCCATGCATCCTATGTTGGAGGTAGAGTTGTTGTTCGACTTATGGGATCGATTTCATGGGACCATTTCCTGCATCATACAACAATTTATACATCTTGTTGGCTGTAGACTATGTCTCAAAGTGGGTAGAAGCGATTCCAACACGAACCGATGATGCCAAGATTGTAGCTCAATTTAACTGACAATATATTCTCACGTTTTGGAACTCCCTCGAGCTTTAATGCAGATAATGGAGTACTGCGTTTACTTGATAAAGTAATAAACGAGTTTTGCAAAAAGTATGGGTGCGTCATCGTACATCTCTTGCATACCACCCACAATCAAGCGGGCAAGCGAGAGAAATTATCTAACGAAATCAAGTACATCCTCGAGAAGGCGATCAAGCAACTCGGATTAAATACAAAGATGAAGCGATGCGCTCTTTGGGCATACGCCTTAGCATTTAAAACTCTTTAGGTATGTCTGGATTCGAGACTTGTTGTGGTAGCGTGCCACCTTCCAGTAGAATTGGAGCATCGAGCCTATTGGGCCACTCGACAACTAAACATGGCCAGTACTTTGGCTGGTGAAAAACGACTACTCCAACTCAGTGAGCTAGATGAGTTCAGAAACGAAGCATATGAGGCATGTATTTATAAGGAAGACCAAGGCTGGCGACAAGCACATCACGAAGAAAGAATTCGCGGCGGGACAACAAGTCCTTCTATTCCAATTTCAGAGCTAAAGCTTTTCGAAATTGAAGTCTCGATGGTTCGGACCTTTCACGGTAACAAAGGTCTTTTCACATGGTGGGGCAGAAGTTTCACATCTGATAAAGGCACATTCACAGTCGCCATCCAACGCTTGAAACCGTTCTATGGAGGCGAGTTTCTTTGCGAGACAAAGCAAGTCATTCCGCCACTAACGACCGCGAAAGTATGATCGGCGATCACAAGAGTTTGAGTTCGCGATCATGGCATTGAGTTTTGAGGTGGTGAGTTAACGGCGCGTTAAGCATGTGACTTTCTTGGGAGGCAACCAAAGTTTTCTAAAACTTTGTTTTTGAGATTTCAGTTCTCTTGTTGTTTTTCAGCAATTTTGATTTCTAAATGCATTCATGATCGGTGTTTCTACTTGTTGGTTTAATTTGAGGGCCGGAAGTGTAGGTGCAGGCTTGCGAATTATTCAAAGTCAGAAAGGAAGTTTACAAGTGGAGTTCTCGAAAAGAGCAGGGTGTGAGTATATAAATCTCTTGGGAGCCCTTCTACGCACGTCGCGACGTGAGATTTCACGTCGCGACGTCATTTTTGAAGCCCTCTGTCACGTCGCGGCGTGGATTTCTCACGTCGCGACGTCATTTTTGAAGCCTACGTCATAGTGGCGGCGGTGAGTTTCAGTCGTGACGTCATTTTGAAACCCTCTGTCAGAGTCGCGGTGAGATTTCGCGTCGCGGCGTCGAGCCCACGAAGCCCTCTGTCGCGTCGCGACTTGGATTTCTCCGCGTCAGCGGCCCGTGAAGCTCTACGTCGCGTCGCGACGTGGAATTCTCCGTCGCGGCGTCATTTGGTCATTTACTGCGCCGCGTCGCGACGTGGTCCAGCAGCGTCAGCGGCGATCATTTAGTCATGTCCTGCGCCCGCGTCGCGGCGTGAACCCGCGCCACGGCGGCGTGGCCACATTTTCCAGCCGAACGAGTTCATTTTGGCTCTTCATCTCACACACCTTCACTCGCCGAAACCACAGCTCCCTGCGTCGACCTTCCAGGACTGTGGGGGCTTTCCATCGTTGGAGCCTCATTTCTGTAGACCAGTAAGTCACCCACTCTTTGGCCGGGTTTGGGTCGAGTGGAATTCCACCAACGTGTGCCCGATTCTGGCACCAGGTGCAGTAGTCGAGGTTTCTTTGTTGCTTTTCGTTTGATGCAGGGTATTGTAGGTCCTCATTTTGGGTCTTAGGTTCCTTTAGGATCTCTGAGTCCCATTTAGGTTTTGTTGAGTCCTTAGGTAGTTATTTAGTTGATTTTGTGGTGCACATTAGGTGTTTGATATTTTTGTCTAGGTTAGTATGTGCGGCGAGGGAAAAAGTTGCACGCGCCAGCGGAGTGTTCGACCCGTCGGACCCAGAGCTCCGCGTGTTCGATGCCTCACGTTTTATAAACGCGAGCGCCGCGGATCGGTTTAGCACAATTTGCAAAAACCGATCCTTCATTAAGGAGAAGGGGTTTCATCACCCCGATGATTTCTTTAGAAAGACAATCGAGGCTAAAGGGTGGCGTGCCTTATACTGACCCTCGTCGGCGACAATGGCGTGGTTAAATTTTACGCCAACCTCGCGTCCCGTGTCACCAGGTCGAGGTCACGGTATATTGATCGACCGGTAGCGAGTCGATCAATAGTTTCTATATGGCTTCGACATGTCCCGCAGTTTCCTTTGATCAGCTCGCGAGCATCGGAGCTACCATGAGGTCATCCGTGACGGGCGAGGGTGGTGGAGGATCAGCGGTGCGGGCCGTGCGGTCAATTTCAAGGCCCGAGCATTTGCTTTACACATTCCCAAGGTTTGGCATCATTTCATCGCCCGTCTTATCCCGGCTGACGAGAATGTGTGTGAGGTAACTGACCCGGCGTTCCTTGCGCACGGCCGCCCGTCGTCGGGATAGCCCGTTCGATGTTGGGCGGGTTATCATGCCATCCTCAGCAGGGATCTGCGAATGAACAGAACTGCACCGATATTTGGCTTGTCGCAGCGAAACAAGCGGGGCCTTATGGCGACAATGAGGCACGGCTTCATCCGATCAAGGCAATATGGAGGCGATCAGCGGGACGCACGGTGTCCGCGGCACGAGAGGAGCCTACGATTCAGGTCACCAGCCCTCGGGCGAGGAGGAGCTTTATGAGTATCGGGCTCGTTATGGATCCACAGGCGATCGGGGGGAGACCTTGAGTCCTCGTCGGCCACCTCCACCACCATCCCGAGCCCGCCTCCGCACCTCCCGGCGGCCACGGGTGAGCCACTCCCTCCTAGTCGCTTCACGGATCTTGAGAGGACCCGGTGCTCGCGCTCACGGCGTTTTGGCGCTAGCCACCGGGATGAGACCCGGGAGCAGAGTCCTCGTTACCCGGGACTGCTGGGCGTTGCGTGCTGATATGCGGACGGTCGGCAATGGGGCCATCATTCACGACGGCGGCCCGATCTATGCGAGCCCATTTCGCTTCGGCTTACGGCTTTCACCATCCACCGCCACCTCCACAGCGGTGATATTCGGGGAGTTCCGCACCCTCCCCATGTTTTTATCTTGCCGGTGGGGACGGATATTTTTGTTGGGAGGGGTGGTGATCGGAGTACCATGTTTTGTGTTTTTGTTTATTGTGTTTTGGTTTTTTTAGTAGTGTATAGTATTTTTAGTGTGTTCAGCGTATTAGTGTGTTTTGTTTTTCGATTTATTTTACATCGCACTTTCATTTCATGAGTCATGTGTTGATTTGTTTGATTATATTTTTAGGGCGTTCTTGCATGTAGTAATTGCATACATGTGTGCCATGTTGAAAATTGAGGATCAATTTTGGATTGAGTTCACTATAAACTTGTTATTCGCATACATTTGCTTGATGCTTTCGGTAATTAGATTGAATAGTTGGGAGCTAGTAAATCCAATCCGGGGTAGTCAAGAAACAGTTCTCAAAAACTCTATCACACTTTCGCACACTAGTGAACTTCGGAGTATGCATAGGTGCCGAACCTGACTACTAAAGTTCGATCAACCTGAGGTCGAACTTCTTTGAGTGATGGGACACCTAATCAAAAGAGGATTGCCATCGAGCCCCGACCCAGAAAATACAAAAACAATAGAAAAAAGTGAAAAGAAAAAAATAGGACAAAAGTAAGGTATGCATGAGAATAGCGGGATCATCCAATCGGAATCCCGGGCACAGTCTGAGGGGCCTATCAAAGCCTAATGCCCTGAGCCAACTGGCCGGGAGTCATTGACTTCAATGCCCGCTACATGGGACAGAAGATGGATCATTCACGCAACCTAGAGCCTTTGAGTTTGGTTGAGTGTTCGAGTGGTTGAAGGGAATTGAATGCACAGTGCCCTTAACCAAGCGGTGAGGGAGTCACCAATGGATCCCACGCTACAGGAACACTCGGCTAAAACTTCTTGGCACTAGGTCTTCTTCCATTGTGTTTTAGGTAAGTAGGAAATTTCTAAGTATGAGAACATGAATAAATGGGTGCGTTCCTATCCTTTCCTAGTTAGCTTCTTCCTAATAGGCGAGTTGAGCTTAAGTTTGGGGAGTATCGGAACCTAGGCATATGCGGAGGTCCTCATTATAAACGCGTAGGGATTTTGGGAAAGGCTATTGAACACCATTGGGATTTGATGCACTAATTAAACTTCACTATTTCAATCGAATTTGCAGAAATTGGCGAATATACGTAGCCATCGCCCCGATGAACGCATTGAGCAAAAGCGGTGGGTATGTGAGTCAATCCAAAAATTGATCCCCTATTTTTAAACATGTGCATCAACGTCTTACGTGTTAAGAGCATTATATCGTGTGTGTGTCTGTCCCAGAGTCGGTTCTTGCTTGAGGACAAGCAAACTAAGTTGGGGGAGTGTGATGAGTGCCTAAAACACTCTCATATTATGCACCGCGTCCCGATCGTCCATTTTTCCTATTTATTTTTAGAGTATTTTTATAATTTTTGTGAGCTGATATCTTGAGTTGATGTCTTTGGTGAATCTTGGGAGCATTGGGGTGAAAAGAAGCGACAGGAAGCGATTTAGGCAAGTCGGGAACAAGCGATGAAGTACCTGCCACGTCGCGACGTCCCCACGTCGCGACTTCCCCACGTCGCGGCGTCTCCGCGTCCCGTGTGATGCATTTCGAATCTGCCCTCATCATTCAAAGCAAATTGGGGCTGAATTGGGGGATCGGGAGGCACACGAGCAGAGGCACACGGGTTTCGAGGCGGTGACGCGACGAGTGCGAAGTGTAACGCTTTTTCATTTTTCGGATACTTTGGTTTTGAACAATGTTTCCTTTGTCGCCAGTTTATATTTTCTTCCATTATGTTCTAGATCTCTTTCTAGAGGTTACATCAAACCACATGCGTATCTGATGGATTAAAAAGTTTGATCTTTCATGTTATTCGGTTGTTATTAATTTGTCACATCTACTATGCATTTCAATTATATGTTAATGTCGGCCAATGTTAGCATGTCGGAAGCGGGAGATCCAGGGTCGAGATGAGGGTATTCGGGGATCGGGTAGAGTAGCCTTTAGGTCGGTTAAGCCAGAATATTCGAACACGAGAAGGTAGCGTTGGAGGTTAGAACATTTAATTTCGAATAAGTCGAGGTCGAGAAGTGTACTCCGATTCTATTCCGCGAGATAGGCGGATATACCTCGAGAGAGGATATCTCGTAGGCAGATCACCTCATTAATTGACATACAAATAGATTGAATAACAATATCTTTTAGAAAAGTAATCCATTGAGCGTGATAGGGGGCGATTTAACCCTAGGCGTGACACCGTTAATTCACGAATCAACGACTTAGTTGCGGTTCCTTTACTTACAATTTTTACCCTAAACTCCTTTTTATTCGGATATTGTGCGAAAAGCAGAACCTACGCGGTAGTTTACTTCCCACGTGGATTGATATGTACTTTAAGTACAACCCCATGTGCTACCAGGGCTACGGCGTGCGCGCGCACTTAGGCATTCATTTTATACCCGTTTTTCGACTGTCTGCTAATGCGTGGCGTCGGAGGTAATCTCCATGGCCTCATAACACCTTCTCGTCTGCATAAGCCAATGGAGTGACCACCATCGAATCTCCTCCCTATGAATGTCGGATGATGCGCCTAAACCTCACGGAGGTTAGTCGGGACCTCCACGACTACTGTTACGCCACGACTGTGCTATGGCATGGCCACCTCTGACCTCGGCAAGGCTGTGATCAAAATGCGGTGGTTGGTGGGCGAGTGCCGGTGGTGCGACGGTGCAGTGGACGCCTCTACGTCCTGCCGTCCTCTACCAGCTATCTACACATGTCAAATGGCAAGTTAAATACGTAGAGTATATACAAGGCATAAACACAGCCCCGAGACACTAATCATGCTCAGAATACAGTTCATATACTATGTCCCTGCATTCCTAAGCAATGCAAGTCAACTAATTCAACTTATCAAATAAATTTTTTTTCAACAAAAAGTTTATTTTTCGAAAATTTTATTTTTTCAAAATTTTGTCTCATTTTATTTGATTTAATTTTATTAAAAAAAAATATTCGAAATTTTTTTGTGATGAACAGTGTTCGCAGACAATGTCCAATTAGTGACGCTTCGAAGCGGTACTAAGTCGAAACTAGTCGAGTGGGTGTGCACCTACGACCCGGCCCGGGACGCACGAACGTCATTGCTTACGCCTATGTACTGCTCTCAGCCTTTGCCCCACGTTTTCTTTTATTTCCGGCCCTCTTGGAAATACAAATCTTTATATATATATATATATATATATATATATATATATATATATATATATATATATATATATATATATACATTTTTTCATTCTCCGGTACCTAAATAAATTTATAAAAATTTATTTTCTTCCCACTTCTTCGGTTTTACATTGTAAAACCTTAAGTATCAGATTTTATTTTTTCCTCATCCTCCATCATTAGCCTTCCTTGCTACTTCTGTCACCGATAGCTTAAATACGCACCTAACAATAGAAAACATGATGTGTATATATGCGCCTATGTGCACAAGTGCACGCAGTCGCCTCAAGTAATATAGTGTACCAGTAAGTGGATGTCGATCCACGAGAGCCAGGTGGTATTGACTCTGAGATTTGCTTTTCAAATATTATCTGGATATACGTATTGTGTGAAAGGGTACTAATGTCTGAAAGTAAACTAAACAAACTAATCTGAATGAATTACTATGTAATGGAGACTAGGGTTATGTCTCCCCCTGCCACTTTCGATGGATTATTTCCTAACGATGATATTATTCAGTTTATTTATGATTTATTAATGGCAAGGTGATCTTGCTTACGAGATACCCTCTCTCAAGGTGTATTAAACATCTATTAGTAGAGTTGAGTGTATCTCTACCCCCAGCTCTCGATACTCGAAATGCTTAAATGTTCTAACCTTAATTGCCACCTTCGTATTCGAATATCTCTATTTACCAAATCAGCAGAAGGAATTTGCTCTACTCTGTCCCGAACATCCTGTCTCTCGAATCACCGGATCTCTAGTATGGTCTAATACTAATGTTTGGCCAAACATCACCGTGTAATTGATTCCACGGATGTAAGCGATTATAATGAATCATAAATCAATGAATATATAAATTAATAACCTTTAATCCATTTCAGCGTGTGGGTTCAACAATACCCAAAGTATGGAATGGGAACATATTCGTGAAAATACCAATATGTGATATATAAAACATTAGTTGTATTATCAAAGCAGAAAAAAGCCACAAAATCCGCGAGGGCTCTTCTTCGAGATTGATGTCTTGCTGTTCTGGTTTTCCGTGCCCTAGTTCGTAGGTTCCTTGATCTCCGATCCCCCCCCCCTTCCTCGAATTCCATTCCCCTTTGCCTTTTAATGATTGAGAGGAATAACTCGCGCCGACGTCGCGACGTTGGAGACGTCGCGGCATGGGACGCTCATGACGTTCAACCATCTTTATCATAACTGTCTCTCTGCTCCAAAGTGCTTCCAAATTGCTCTTTTATTCAATTGCACTGCGTTCACACAGTGCACTAATATAGATGATAGGCTATAAAAATACGTATTTAAATGTAAAATAACGCTAAAAACATAAGACTGACGCGGGTATAACCTGAGTGTTTTAGGCACTCATCAGCACCCATACAACTCAATAATTTTATGAGTTCAACTTTAAAATTTATTAAAATTTTATTTCATTATCCTATAACCCAAATAAAATTTATTCAATTTCATTTCATTTATTTTCTTTGTTCGGTTTACTCACTTGTAAACTTCTAAAAAATTTCCCAACACCTTGAGGTGCTAATTGCCTAGCACCAGTTCACACAACTTTTCAACAATTCATGTTATGCACACCATTCACCTGACAGTTCATCGATTCATGATCACACCTGAAAACATACATACGGTGTTCTAGTTTTGTCAAGTGCCTTTCTAGGTAATCTCATACCTAAACCTAACATCGAACACTACTAGTGATGTTCTTACACAACTATGGCCTAAGCCCAAGCCCTCCCGACCCTAGGTATTAAGTATGCCTAAGCTCGATACCAAAATTGTAGGCACTTTAGTCAGGGGTGTCCAGTTGATTCACCCGTCGACTGCGAAAACACTAGTGAATGTCGGGATGTTTCAGACATCTCTCACAAAATCGGATAGGAGTCTCGCTGTACGAGGGAGCTCTGAAATAAAACACAGTACAAACAGTTCAATATGACATATCATGAGTAAACGGCCACTTGGGCCCTAAGAGCCCAATACTCATCCCAAATAAATCCAAACTATATACAATAGTTTCAAAGAGGTAATAAAATTATCCTTATACATCATATATCAAACTTAGAGAATTCTAATACATGTTTACATAACAAAACCAAAGCCACAACCCAGCTTTCTTCTAAAACGGCTTCTAGGATGAGCCATCTCCTCGACCGCTCCCTGTACCTGAAAATAATATCCCTCGACAGGGTGAGCTATCGCCCAGTAGTGGAATCACTTTAAATGGGTTACTCACCTGAGGTGCATATACGTTGTCGCGCCCCCATTCCACGAATCCGACCGGGTATGGCGGATCGAACGAAGTCGGGTGCGAGACTATATCACGGGACTCGATGACTGTTCTTTCAGGCCCGAACTTGTACACAATAGTTACAAGCAATTTGCGTAATAACAAAAATCATTTTATATATAAAGAACTACCAGGTGAGTGCCCTGACTCTATAGCCCACATATGCGAGTCTCATTTACTTATACATGTACATTTTTTTCTAATACAAAACATCGAGAGATCGCGGAGCGGTGCGGTGGCTATCTGCAGGCCTTGCTACTGCTGATGTGGGATGTCTGTCCCTCTATCCTTGTCTTACCGCACGGCTGCCTACGGATTGAGGAACCGTTGCTAAACTGCGCTTGGTAAAGGACACAATATGGACAGCCCCTAATCAGTAACCATCTCAAGCTTATACATAATGCATTTCATATATCTATACATATTCATATAACTTTTGGTTGCCTCCATCTTTACATTCCTATTGCATATCAATCTTTTCCGTTACATGTTTTCTGTCTTTGTCACATCTCCTATCTATACTTTTACTGTATTCCTGTGCTTTGTCATCTTCTACTTATCTCTATCGTTCTTAGCACTTATGCATTTCTATCATGTGTTCCTAGCATGTTCCATCTCGTCATTTAGGTATGTCTATCATATATTCATATCGTATATGACTTTCATGGTTATAAGAAGTATATCATTTGTTATGTTCTATTTCCAGGTACTGTTATCATGTACTGTTTCGTGTATTATTTTCATATCATTGTTTTCTGTGATACTTTTCATATTACTTTCTCTTTCATATCTTTATCTTGTTCGTATACTTTTCGTGTCGTGACACTTTGCTTCTTGTACTTGTAGCGTATACTATCTTCGCATAAGCGATTACTTTATACTTCTCATAATGTCATATGTTCTCTTCATTTCATTTGTTTTATGTTTCATGCACATAAACCTTAGAAGCGCGATCACGGGAACTAGCTGTTTGTACCGGAGTGCGTATATACCGAAGGTATCATCAGCATGCGAGGCGGTGACCTATGCCGTGTAATGTTTATACCGAATGTATCATCAACATGCGAAGCGAGTGACCCATGCTCCCGATAATATGATGCCGGTATCGTATTTGTCTGGGCGATGTGATCAGCGAGGCCCGAATGGCTGTGGTATTGCTGGAACCACGATCAAGCGGGGATCTATGTCATCATTGAAATGGGGCCTCGATATACGTTTCTTTATCTTCTTGTGAGGTATCTTCCACATAGGCATGCTATCTATCCCTACTACCGAGGGTTCTAAGCAGACAATCAATGTTATTACATTTTCTGTACATATTTCATAAGCATGATTAACTATTGTTATCATGATTGCTTATGCAATATATACCATCATTACTTTAGTTTGCATTCGTTCTCATATCTGTAGCTTCATATTACGGTTCACATATTTCTCTATAATACATATATATCATTTCATATATAATACATTCTATATCACATTTAGTTCATGTTTAGCTACTCATATTCCATCTCTTCATTCTTGTATTCATATCATAATCTATCATATATTAGCATATAGGATTTGCATATAACCTATCATCGTGCATGCATTTACTCATTCTTATATTCATACATGCTTATCATTCGTGTACATGTATTCATTCCTGGTAACATCTTATATCTTGTTACTTATATCTTTATATACTTTATTAGTCTATCTTATCTTATGACATATGCGCATACATTTATACTTGTCTGAGTTTACTTGTGTTTATCAAGCTACATTCTATCTCCCATAAGTCGCGAGAACCTAGACTTCTTCTTAAATACCCTTAGGTACCCTTCATGTCGAAACTATTTATCTTTTTTATCATTTCTTGTTCAGATACACATTATAAACATTCGCTTGCTTGGGCCCAGGAGATAAGAATGAACAAGACTCGATTGCAATGCTATACCGAAGGTCTGATGCGATGAAACGAGAGGCGATGCCTACCCACGTGGCGAAGTGTAATGAAACACTAGCGAGAAGTCACGAGAAGCACTGATCATGTATACGTGCCAAAGCACTAATCCTTATGCGTGCACGCCCGCACGTGATAGAAGCGCCATAGCACTAGCGAAGTGCGAAGCAGCGATCATATATCATCTTGCCATTCAATATACGGTCTTAGCGGAGTCCTTACAAATTATACGTAATTCTCTGAACTTATCATTTTATTATTTTCTTCTATATTCCTTTACATATAAAATCTACTTATATTTGCTATTTCTTGTTCATATCTATCTCTTTTCTTATCATGTATTCCAATTGACTTTTACCCATATCAAAACTCACATATTTATTATTTCTTGTTCATATCTGCTTACTGTTTTTCCTTATTTCTGAACCTAATATGAGTTCCACTTTTATCATACTAGGTATGGATGTATTCTTGACTCAATGGGCTTTCCATAGGTCAAGAACCACCGAATCCCGGAGTTCGGACAGAAGAGTTTATGACGCCCCAGAAGTTGGAGATTAAATGCGTGGTCAAATCCTGAACTAACAGTGAGATGACCTCGGTAAACTTGGTCTATCACCTCATTCTGACATCTCCTAGCCTCCTAAGACATATGAATGTATTCTTGACTCAATGGTCTTTCCATAGAGTCCAAGAACACCATAATCGGAGTTCGAACCCGAAGGAGATATGACCTTCAGAATTTGGAGGTCATGCGTGGTCAAGCGCGACAGGTGACCTGGGCCCGACAAGCTGAGATGACCTCGGTAAACTTGGTCATCACCTCGGTCTGACATCTACTAGCCTCCTCAGGCATATGAATGTATTCTTGACTCAATGGGCTTTCCATAGAGTCCAAGAACACCTGAATCGGAGTTCAAACGAAGGAGATATGACCTTCCGAAGTTGGAGGTCATGCGTAGTCAACCTTGACGAGTTGACAGGCCCGACGAGCTGAGATGACCTCGGTAAACTTGATTATCACCTCGGTCTGGTATCTACTAGCCTATTCAGAATATGAATGTATTCTTGACTCAATGGGATTTCCATAGAGTCGAGAACACCCCGATCAGTCCGAAGCGAAGGAGATATGACTTTTCGAAGTTGGAGGTCATGCATAGTCAACCTTGACGAGTTGACCTGAACTGACGAGCTGAGATGACCTCGGTAAACTTGGTCTATCACCTCGGTCTGACATCTACTAGCCTCCTCAAGCATATGAATGTATTCTTGACTCAATGGGCTTTCCATAGAGTCCGATACTTTGCCAGAATCGGAGTTGAGAAGCAGAGGAGATATGACCTTCCGAAGTTTGAGGTCATGCGTAGTCAACCTTGACGAGTTGACCTGAACTGATGAGCTAAGATGACCTCGGTAAACTTGGTCTATTACCTCGGTCTGACATCTACTAGCCTCCTCAGGAATATGAATGTATTCTTGACTCAATGGGCTTTCCATGGGGTCGAACACCCGAATCCGGAGTTCAAGCGAAGGAGATATGACGCTTAGTTGGAGATTAAATCGTGGTGACGAGTTATTTGAGCCCGGCGAGCTGAGATGACCTCGGTAAACTTAGTCTATCACCTCGGTCTGACATCTACTAGCCTCCTCAGACATATGAATGTCATTCTTGGCTCGATGGGCTTTCCAGCGAGTCGAGACACCATCGAGGTTGGTGAAGGAGATATGACCTTCGGATTGGAGGGTCATGCGTAGTCAACCTTGACGAGTTGACCTGGAAGCCCGGCGGGTTTGGGCGCGGTTGAGCTCACGGGACGAAGCTGAGCTCTTCTGGACGAGCTGAGCTCTTCAGGACGAGCTCTACAGAACGAGCTCTACAGGACGAGCTCTACAGGATGAGCTCTGCTAACCTCTACAGGACGAGGTCTGCTAACCTCATTTGCATGAGGTCTGTGACCTGTGGGCGACATGAGCAGAGCCACTCGCCCATTTGACTATTCAGAGTAAAAAGACCATAACTTGGTCTACAGGGGTTAGAATTGAGAAATTCAAAAGCCTAAAATCAAGTTCATTGACGTGGCTACAATTTACTAGAAGGACTCACTTCCAAATTACCTGTATTTCTGACCCAAAAACCCGTTCTAAGATCCGGCTACTGCATCTACTCGAAAATTGGGAATTTCTGGTTTCAACTTGCAACTAGACCCTTCTCAAAACACATATCTAGGAGCCTTAGAGCTCTTCTCAACTCAACCCTACACGAAATGAGTTTAGGAGTTCCCAAACCCAAACCATACACAAGATAGATGGTTCTAAACCATGTATTTAAACTTTTTAGTTCAAAACTATACTCATAGTTCTATACAACCCAAAACATGTGTATTCATACAAATATTCACGGTTAAGTACTGTGATGCTTCTCTTTTCCTTTTCCTTAACAACTAACTGCTAAATCTTTTTCTTCTTAGTTTTGCTCTCTTCTCTCTCTGAATTAAAATGAGATATTTCTTTTTGGTGTATAATGACTTGATCTTGTCCCTTTTTATTTCGCTTCCGATGAAACTTCTCATCTCCCCTTCAAACCACTTGTCTCTTCCGTAATTTTCTTCGCTTATTTTGATACAATATCTTTTCTTTTATTACTCTTTTTGGTCACTCCTTTCGGTTTATTCTATTCAATTTATCAAAATCCTCTTTGACATATGAACTTATTAAATTATGACCCTTAGGTCATGAATTGGTAATTTATTAATTTACCCATAAGTTGTTGTATTAATTCCAAATTCTTACTTATTTTATTTTATCTTTGAATTTATTTGAATAAATATAGTATTACTTTATTATACCTAAACATGTTCGAAAACTACTAGGGTATAATTCAGTTGTTCTGGCAAATGCTCCCTGAAATGCTTATACGTTCGAACAAATTCGTGATCCTACTTGAATGTCTAAATGACCAACCACGTCGAGTCCTCACCCCGACTCTCGCACACTACCTAAGCCATGTATGAAAACATCTTTCAAAAGCGATTCTTGTTGTTTAAAAAACTATACTACCGAAGTATCGGTAAAAATATGGGACTACCCTCCGAGGCGAATGTGTTGGAGAACCTTCCGAAACAGTCATAATCCTCATCCGAAATGATTTGTTGGACCATCTCCCAACCCCATTCTCCGGAAATTCATCATGTGAAATTCCTTTCAAAAACGTTTTCGTTTTTCTTTCAATTTTTCATGTTATGCACTCACCTAATTTCTAAGCTACCCCAGTGCATATGAATTGCATTATGTCATTTCAATCATTTCAACTGATATATCGATATCGTATATTCTCAAATCTACAATTACCACATGTAAATTCAACAATATCAACCATCACCCAAATTAGCTCACTTGAGCTAAACGCAATCTCCAATAACCTACACCCACAATTATATTCCATATAATTGTGACATCATATTAACACATCAAGCATTAACCTATTAATTTCCACACAACTCAAGTCATTATCTAATTTATCAATCCATTACACAAAAATTAGCTCGTGTGGGCTAATTAACGAACACGAGCAATTCAATTTGAATCACTCACCCAAACACATTCTCTCACAAAAATATTTTGAGAACACTATTCACATTGTACTATTCACTATCACTATTCACATCACTATTCACATGAACAGTAAAACCCTCGGGTTACTATTCATGGTCAATCACCCGACATCGGTTCCACTTTGTGAACCAGAAATCGTAAGCGAGATTTAAGAACTGCATACTGTATACGACGATTTATTTCATAGAATTATGAAACAAACACCCCAAACAGCCCCTACCGATCCACGAGAAGCTGTCCAAATGGGCAAAAATTCAACAATTAGTCTCAAGTTTTGGGACCGATCAAGCGACGTTCAGTATAAACCAACAGAGAAACATTACAAAACACTTAAATAAAGTGTAACTTCAAGTAGGATAAAACCCCTACCTCATGGAGTTTGTCGAAACTCCAACTTTTTGGTGTCCACACGTAGCTCTCGTCGCGTAGATCAATTTTGCCTTCAGTCCTGACGAAAACCTGGGTCCGATTTTTGTAGATCTGAGAAAGAAGCGAAGATAAGAAAAATAAAAAATAAAAATCTATCCTCTCTCTCCAGCTCTCTCTCTCGTCGGTTCCTACGCCAATTTAACATACATTTTATTATTATTATTATTATTATTATTTTAGATACGTGGATTAATGTGCTTTATTCGGATCCGTTTTTATCCGAAACAATTTGTTTCTTTTCGAGTTCACTTTATTTTAAATGAACTTAACTTAATCGTTCGACTTGAGATTTTTTTAAAAATCTCATCCCTGAAGTCCCTGGCGACTTATCACCCAAAAAATCATAAAATATTCCGATTGTCTCAGAATTCGGCCGAACTTTTAAGGTGCTAGATTTGTGAGGCGAATTTAACGGCGCTGATCCGTTTCGTCATCGAGATCTAGAGAATTTGGGTTTTCAGCAAAGTACCTTTACCCTTTTTCGAAAAAATTTAAAATTTTTCTCGGGTTTTACAAAATCGACTATTTCAATGGGTTAGACCTTTTCATTTAGATGATGAAGATGGAAATCCTAATGCACGAATTGTTGCACATGTTCGAGAAGCAGGTGTTAATGTTGAACGGGTTTTATCTGAAGAAGTTTATAGTGAAAGTTTTAGTCAAGACACAAAAGAATCATTTCAACCCGCTATTACTTCTCAACCCTCTTTTGATTCAAGTGTTGAACATAGTAGTAGACCAAGTTTTGCTAGTATACACTATGAGTTATGATGACTCAGAGGAGGGGACCAATGATAATAGTGATGCGAAAATGATGGTAAGGATATTGTGGATCGCACAAAGTCAATATCGATGAGTCCGTTTCACCAGGTAAGAAGATGATTTCATACTTGCAAGATGAAGACCGCAGATTAGGAGGTCGGTCAGGGTATTATTGGAGGCAGATTTGGAAAGCCGTATAGAAAAGCAGCGAAGGATGAGTCTGATGAGGGATTAGTTTTTCGGCCGTTTGAATCCATAAGTATTGGAACTCAATTTAGTGATTCATCAAATGAAGGTAACATATTTCCTCTTTATACATTAAGTTATGGTCAACCTTTTGTACATACATCAGGTTCCATTGATGAAGAATATGGAATAATTAATTATCGCAATCCACCAAATGTCGTTTAATTTAAATGTCGAAGATGCAGGATTTGAAGCGGCGTATGGGTGAGCAAGTTTCCTATCCATGGAGAAGTTGTGGGTAGGAGTCAAGACATATATGTATGGCATGTTCGGAGTTACAATCAATATTATCGGAGCACCATGTCTTGGTATGAATATTATCTTCATCAAGATAGGATCCCTTCATCGAATAATGTAATGGAGCCACATCGGTCTTCAGTTTGGTTTTAAATGACTATTGTAATGTAATTTCTCGATAAATTATAATGAATATCGTGCCCAGCAAAGTGTATATTTCAGCTTATTTATGCTTATAGTTGATAAAGCATTTCCATGAATTTCAAAGTATTTTTATTAATTTTAGTTTTACCGATATTTTTGTCAAAATATCCATCATTATTTTACTGATATTTTTTATATATCCGTAAAATTCAAGTACCGATATATCCGTAATTACCGATATTTTGCCCCTTAGCTAGACAACCACCTTCGTAGCTTTTTACTTCATTATCATCTTCTTGGTCAAACATCAACACTCGAATAAGGGTTGTGTGTTTCCTAAGATTTTTATGTTGGTTTTTCTAAATGATTGAGCCTGCTTTGGGGTTGTTTGTTTTACATTTTGAAGCGATTGTTTGTGCTCAAAAAAAAAAAAAAAGAACAGTAGAAACATATTTGGTATTTGAGAGGTTGTTCTTTGTGTTTTTTTTGTTCTTCGTATTCTTAAAAGGGATGTTTTTGGAGAACAAGTAAAAGTTGTTTTCCATGCTTTCTATCAAAAAACAAGTAAAAATTGTTCTCCTATTTTTTAAAATTGTTTATTGTTCTCAAAAACAAGGAACTTGGGAGAACACTTTTAGGCCCTGTTTAGTAGGTAGAAAATTTTATGGTTTCTCTATTCAAACTTTTCGAAAACAAGGAAAACACGTTTAGTTACGAGAATCAAACAAAAACAAATTTTGAAAACAATGATTATTATTTTGACATTTTATATGAATGAAAAGCGTTATATATTTGTTTTCGCATTTTAATTCATCGGCAGGGATTTTGTCGATTGGGATAAAACGAAAACACGGGATTGTGGCTATTTTCTTCTTTTCTTCCCCTTTCGTCTTCCACTTCGATTTTACTATTACCATTGGGGAACAAAGCACGGGATTGTGACTAATGCTTGCATTTAAGCAACGTTTTAAATTTGTTTCGTTAAGCTTCATTTCCAGAAAATGGGTTTCTAACGGTTCTTATTCTTTATTTTCCAGCAAATTCAAAAATACGAAGCATTGTTTTACGAAAATAGCCCAAATATTAGAATAAGTCAAAGGCACCGTGATACGAATTTTGGATAAGAGTAAAAAATTTGCGTGAAGACTAGCGAGGTCTTAGTTCTCCAACTTATTTCTTTATTTTAAAAAACATAGAAAATACAAAAAACAAACTCTTCATTTCATTTTTTTTACTTTATACTATTCATGCTAAAAGTAATTTTCTATTTTTAACATACTCTTCCACAAACTCTTTCAAAGGGTCAATTCCTTTTTTTCAACTAGGTTCAATGAACAACTTAAAATGCAGGACCAGTGTCATGGTCTAATGAAATTCAGAAATTTACCACCAAATATAATGCCATTCTTCAAAGTTTGATTTCTTTTGTTTCTTTTCTACCAGTGAAGATGATTTCTTGCCCTCACATTTTGGGGTTGACTTTTTTTGGTGTAAATATTTTTGAATTTTGACCATAAGAGGTGTACAGTCCAGTACAGATGATGATAATAAGAGGGCACCACCAAATCATTCGTACCTTCTGGCCTTCCATTTCTTTCATTCTCAGATCTAAAATTACTTGGATTCCACCCTTTAAGTCTTAAGGCTTAGTGCTATCATCCAATTCCTGCACTAAATCTTAACCAGTGGATTTTATGTGATCAAATCTTAGTCAAGTTTCGAACATATGAAGAAAAAGTTTGATCGAGTTTGAATCGAGTTCGAACATATGAAGAAAAAGTTTGATAGAGTTTGAATCGAGTTCGAGCTTCGAGTTTTCTAATCGAATCAAGTTCGAGTTTGGCTTTGTATCGACTCGATTACACCCCTAGGCGCAAGTAAGCAAGGAAAGAACGCCATTAAATATCATCATCCAAGCCGAAAAAGGATCAATTACAAGGGCATGAAATCTTGGAAAAATGGGAGCCTAGTAAGTAAATAAGTTAAGGCCCTGAAAGATACAAACCTGACCATACTTCGACAATATACCTTTACTTTCGGGCATGAAGAAGAGAGAAGAAGAAGAAGAAGAAAATGAGAGGAAATAATTCAAGAGGAAGCAGCGACTACTGTACCCAACTCAACTGTGTCTAAAGATGAGCTCCATAGCCTTGCCATCCGGGGACAGTTGCTGACTTTGATCTTGGCGCGTCCAACTTGAGGAGAGGGAGAGGGGAGAGGTCAGAGGCACACTCCAGGGTTTAGTCATGGCAGGGACGGAAAAATAATCAAAGAAAAGTGAGACATTTATGTTTACTTCAGTTCAGCATGCGATTGCAGTGCAGTGTTAACTGGAGGGCCACAGGGAGCTGAGTTTTGATGCGAGTTTTGCGGTTTTGTAGTCGTCTCTCAGCTGAATGAACCTGAAATCCCAGCCCCAAAAAATGTGATCATTCTACTGAGAGAGAGAAAAGAGAGGCAATTCCTTTCAAGATGTGGATGGATTTGGTTGAATTTTAAGGATGAGAGGGTGAAAAGTTTGTTCCTCATCATGGGCTGTCTTAGTTCCAAGAAAGTTCAACTGATGAAAAAGGCATTAATAGAAATTACTTTCGGCCCTGTTTGGTTCATGTTTTTGAAAACCGTTCTTAAGAATGGTTTTTGAAAACACAGAGAACACAATTTTAGGTCCTGTTTGGTCATATTGACTTTAAATTCTGTTTTCTTTTTATATTTTTCCTATCTATTCACTTTCCTTTCCTGCATTTTCCCTCAAACCAAATATAAGCGAGTTTAATAGGAAAGAAACATGTTTATCACAGCTTGTGACTGAAAAAAAGAAAGGTTTGATCCAATTGAGGCACAAAACATAATTTGTTCAGCAAAAATCCAAATTACTTGATGTATTAAACAAAACTCATACCTTTGTGCATCTTTCCGAATGCTGGGGGTACCTTCAAACAAGCTGGAGAGACTTTCAGGAGCAACAATAAAAACATTGGCCATACTGGAGACAAAAAAATAGTTGGCAAAGTGAGCTTCGAAAAATGCTAAGGCTCCATTTGGAACCTGGAAAGTACTAGGGAAAGAAAAAAAATACTAAGAAAAATGATTTTCTTATATTGATTCATGATGGAAAATATAAAAGAAAATCAAATATAATCAAAATTTACATATTTGTAAATTTACTAGTCCTAATGTGATAGAGAGGAGACCAAATAAAATGAGTTTAGTCAAACATATAAAACTAATTTATTAAGTTTAAACTTATTTTTTTATTTTCCTCTTTATTTTCTTTCCTTGGTACTTTCCGGGTTCCAAACGGATCCTAAATGAATGATATGAGATATTCAAAAACTTTGGACACTTACATGCCCAACAATTCAAATTTCTCGTCCACAGTAGGAGCGTTAAAACTGCGCACAAACTCGCCTCTGTTATGTCACGCTTCAATCATGATCCCACCGCTTACGACAAGAGGAACATTGACAGTGACAAGCAGTTCAGCCATTTGCTCTGAAGGCAATTATACAAAGGGGAAAGGAGCATAAGGTGAAATAGGCACAAAAACACGACAGAAAGTCGAGTTACCTCGGGTTAAAGTGAACTTCTGCCAATGATTAAAGTAGCCCTTTGTGCAATTTGGGTTCCCCTGTGAAAACATTCACCATGTTATCATAAAGGTAATGAAAATCTGATAAGAAAAAGGTAATGAAAGAAATTATGCACCAAAAATCAAGTTCAAAGGGAAAATGAGAAGAATATGGATTTGCTCACACAATCCATAGGACAACTGTGAGAATGGACTTACGTAATTCAGTGATGGTAGGATATGAAATGGATTAAAGAATTGATTCAGCATTCAGGGCTGACAGTTGAACTAGTACTGGTTTTTTTTTTCTAACTTCACCCATTTACAAAAATCACAACTCTACCCAATCAATACACCAACCAAGTTGATTGCTACAAATATCTACAAGAATCTTATTTCAAAGAATTTCAAATCATATTTTACAAATAACAACATATAATTTAGATTTCCCAAATCCATATAACTCTACTTAATACAAGTCCCAAGAGTTAAAATAAATAAATTAAAGGGAATAATCTTATTTATGACTGTTAGCTTTCTAGGCATCTTGGTACAGTACTTGGTCTTCTTGTGCTTTCCGGGGGGGTTGGGGGGGTGGCGCTATTGATTGTTTCAGTTATTCTATATGTAAACGACCAACTCTCCTAAAAGCTCAAGCTTATAGGATATGAATTTAATATGAATCATGCTTTTTAACACCCTCCCTCACGCGCAGCCCCATACCCGCACGTGAAAAATCAAACAAACCAAACAAAGCCCTCTATAGACTTTCAAATCAATAAATGGGGAATAAATTGTACAGAGAGGTCTCGAACCCAAGACCTCCCGCCATACCAAATTCTGATACCATGTAAACGACCAACTCTCCTAAAAACTCAAGCTTATAAGATTTGGGTTTGATATGGATCATGCTTTTTAACATATACAACTCTAAGAGTGATAAGCTTAGCTGCCTTTCATTACTGTTTAAGTAAAATAAATATATAGAAAACTATCACCAGAGGAACCTTTATGAATCCACACATCCATCAGAAGAAAGATCGTGCATCTTACACCGATTTATTTGCACATATGAAACCATGAGCGAGTCAAATAAATTTTGGCTCAGTAACAATCACAATTTCATATCGTATGGAAGATAGTATAGAACCACAATACCATACCAATTCGGTCAGAAAACTTGCTTAATAAGACCGCTCTAAGGCAGTGAAAATGCAGCCTCAAGCACACGAGAGAGATACGCCACAACTCTATTCAAGAGATGAGAAAAGAAAACATCAATTGGCATCCAGAAGCAACAAGAAAATAGAACAAAACAACAATATGAGTTTCTGTTGCAGAAAATGGAGCCACTCTCCAAATAAAAATAATGAAAGAAAGATGAAACACAGTCGGTTTATAAATCTTTTAAAGTGATTTAATCTTTATTTCAATGCTATGAGAACAAAAAACTGAGTTGCTTCAAATGCTCTAAGAAATAAAAATAAAACCATTGACTGGGAGGGTTTTGTAGGACCTTCCGGTTCGATGGAACATAATTCACCTATGACATAGTCCATCCACTCTCCAAGAATGCAGAGATTGGAAAATATTTAATTTCAGACTTCAGGTTCGTATACTGCTAGTGACGGATTTGTTTGGTGGAGTGGTGGAACAATTCCATCATCAGGCAAGCGATAATCTGTTGCCTTCTGTTCAGCTGACCTTGATCACCTGCACAGAATTTTGCCTGCCAAAATATCATACATAAGAATGAAAAACAAAACTTGGTAAATGTTGAGGACTATGTGATGCTGAATGAAAAGAAGAAGATTCAAGCATGAAAATAAGAAATGGTAGGGTAGAAATCAAAGTAGAACAGAAAGAACAGATTTGAAGAAAAAACACACACAAAATGCGAGGAACCACCATGCTAATGCTACATATCTGAGGGTAAAAGACAGGGATATGGTGCCCGGAGAACATGCAACTTGCTCTAATCTAGATGTCAGATGAATTTCAGCAACTACAGACCTGTAATCACAGTTTCTATGCATTTTGAAGCCCTTTATAAGCAGCAGTTTCTGCACTGAGACGCGCGGTAAGCCATTTCTTCACAGGAAGCAGCATGGGCACCATCCACAGGCAGTAAAAGCCGAGATATAGAGTTTGCAAAGTACTTGAGAAAAAATAGTCCCATTAGTTCGAAATAAATTTCTAGTCATTCTCTCATGAGCTTAGTTAAAATAATTGAATAAGGCATTCAGATGTGTAACACGAAACTTGCTGAACAATAGCCACACTGCTAGCGTTGTACAGCCACCATTAAAGATCTGAAACTGCTTTCACCCAGCAGCAGCAGCAGCTTCTGCCTACACATCAGTAACAAAGTTTCTTATGCCAACTAATTTCTAGATAAATTATTCAATAATTTCCATATAGCATATACATTGAATTGAGCTATGAACTAGAGTGAATTTTAAATTGCAGAAAAAAGGTCGTGTGATCAAGTAATTACAGCAGAAACACAGCACAGCAAGCCCTCCTACTAACAATTGTGCTCAGCATAAACCTTTCTCTCAAAGCTGCAGCTTCATTGGAAACTCTCTCTAGCGTTCCAGCCCCTTCTGTTATACTGTGACTGAGAAAAATAAAAATATTTTAGTATCCAGACACAATCACGTAAATGCCCTGAAATTGAATTCAACTGAAAACCACAATGTGGAAAAAAAAATCAACCAACTTACTTGGTCTAGCAGGCAAGTAAACACTGCTTTTACATTGGTTGCAAGTGTAGAAGGCTGTAAAAAGACACGTTAATCATCAATTAGCAAAAAGTTCAACTAAAGAATCTGAAACTACATATGCTCCACGAGATCTCTTGGAAAATACCAAAAGTAATCCTTAAGAAGAGGGGATCAGTCACCCAAGCAAGGTGAAAGAATCTCAGCAGACCCTAAAATCAGAACCTCCTACCACGAGTCATAGTTTATAGAAGTTACAACCACAGGAAGTACAATCCGCACTACCTATCAGCTAGTCTTGTTTTCTAGTTCTCAAACTTCCAATCGAGTTTGTGAGGTGATACAAACGTAAAGCCCTACAATAACACCTCCACTTTAAGCAATTAAATACTAGTCATCCAGTTTCCAGAGTCCACAAATCCCTTTAAAACATAAAATCTTTCATCCAGGAAGACCCACGATGTCAGATCAATGTAGTTTAATAGTCCCCCAACATTGACACAACTTTCACATTATACCAATTGGACTGTGATAGGAACATAAACCATGGAGAACACTTGTCCACTTTAGCCACCTCACTTAGGCCACTTGTGATGGCTAGTATGAATATCAATGAAAATAAGATGCACTTATTAAATCAGTAGAAGATTCTGAAAGAATTTTAGAAAATTAAATTCAATCATAAGAGACAAAATTTATTGTATTAATTCACTGAATTCAAACTGAAGTTGTCAAAGCACTTTAAATTTTCAATATCAAAATGGAGAAAGAAATTTTACCTGAGATGAAAACAAAGTGCATCTAGAAATTGCTTCTTCATTCCAACGCACAAACTCTGTAACCACAGTAACAGATATCTCTGTTGGTGAAGATGCTACAGAAGCTCCTTTCGGCGCCCAATGGTCCCAGATGATTCAGATAGCTGCTGGTTTTCAGCCGCATTTCTTCCATCTACATAGCATAATATAAATCGGATGGATGTAATTAACGAAGTGAATCCACTAAAAGCCAACTCAAGTTTATGTTTCACATGGTTCACAGAAAATATTTGATTTACACAAACCTTTGCATGATAGAGTTGTCCAAGGAAGAAGCCTGCCATGTTCAGGATACTCATCCTTGTGGCGAATAAATTCTGTAAGACCTGAATCAACAAAGATCGGTGTTAAGAACATCAAATTAAATGCTTTATATGAGATAAGGGAAAAGTAAGTTTTTGGTCTGAGTTCATCTTCCCAATCAAGAAGACTACATGAAAATGCAGTTTGTTTTTAAAAAAGAGATTATAGCCTATGGCAACATTCATTGAAAAATCAAAACTAATCTGTGGTAGACCAGTAAGAGATCAAAACTCACCACCAAGTTAATGAAGAATAGATTATTAAAGGTTCATTAATATCATAAAATACAATGCCTATTTGCACCACTAGACCCTAGCAAGCAACTTAGATACATCAGAGGCTTGTTGATTAAATAAAAAAGTACATATACTTTGGTTATCCATTTACCCCAGCTCTTTGTTTCCTGTAACAATATTACCCTAAAGCCAAAGGTTATTTGAGCAGGATAGAGATGGACAAGCACGTCTAAAAATTCCAAGAAGAGACCACACTCATTTTTGGGCACAGGATAATAACATCAAACCCACAGGTTTCACTACCATGCAAATAGCCGATACAAATTGCCAAAATTTTGCTTGTTATAGCCTATAGGATTCAGTCCAGAAGTAAATTTTCTCCACTTTGGGACCACCTAATCAGCATCCATACATCAGTTGCAAGCATTTCAACATCATAATCTAGAGGAGTTCCATAACACTGTCGCATGTATCCTCTCTTAGGATACCTTCATATTAGGCTGATCATGTCCTAGTATCAGTATACTAGTAGAAATGGCAACTCAATCAACAGGGTTGACTTCCATTTTATCATAATATTGTTTATCCCATTAAATGCCTCCCTTTCAATGGGGGATTTGCTGAAGGTGAGAAGCCAGGGTTTCATATCTACGAAGGAGTTAACAATGAATGAAGTTTAGTCATTACCCTCAACATCCAAGTCACCACATCCTACAGCTCGTAGATCTCTAGCAAGTTCTTGAGTTTTCTCATATGCCACTGCTAACATTCTAAGATACTGCAGCCTCAAGTCAAATAAAATAAGAAGTCAAAATTGATGTAGAATTCAAATTGCTATTAAGTCAAATGGAAAATGAAGTGCAAGTAATTCAACTCACTAATAGAAGTCCGCCTTCTTCCATGGGAAACTTAAATTTACAAGGGAGGGCTTCACCAATAGCTTATCCAAAAGTCCTGTAACCCGCTGCTCCAGAACTCGCTACACTCAACAGTATTTGTTATATGTTTGAAATTATCAACCATTCACATTCACTATCTGAACTTCATTTTAAAATCATAAAGCATAAAGATAGGCATTCCTTCCTCCGTACCTGAACCAAAATTGCCATGACATCATTAGGAGAGGGGAATACAGCCATTATCGTGGCTGCTTCTTTTCGGACAGTATCTGAAACAAACAAAACAAATATATCAAATCCATCCAAGAACCCAATCACTTAAGATCAATACCCATTCTTCAAACCTATTTATTTCTCTGTACAAGAAGAAAGTCCACGGGCAACATTGCTAGGACTAACTTGTGAACCCTGGTCACCAGAACCAATCTGGTATCTGCATTCAGCCTCCGTCAATAAACATTGGACGGGTTGCCACATAATGCTGCATTGCACTGGTGCCCCTGTTAAACTGCATAGAAAAAAACATAGGTGTGAGAAGAGAGTTGAAATCTTTCAATAAATTCACAAGATTCCTCACCAAATTTACCATATCCAACCTGAAACTGCACTACAATCTCAATGCATCAAGCCTTCAAGGGAAGGAATTGAAAAAACACACACATACACTCAGGTTGGATTTAAAGTATTAAAAAACAAACAAATCAATCAGCTTGACAGGAAATTGATGATTGGAAAAGGAAGAAGGAACAAAAACAGTGGGAATTTTTATATTGCCCCCAAGTAGAGTTGTTAGGAGTCATCATGACATCATCAACATCAGTGTCCAAAAACATATTACAATCACAGAATGATCTAGAACATAGAATCAAAATCCATAACAAAACCTACTCCAGGTTTTTCACACGTAAAAAAACAATCATACATCCACCTGTGTGATCCTGAAACTGTATGCAGAAAGAAAAGCTAAAGGCGAATGACTTAGGAACATCAGCATAGATAGAAGCTCAAAATCAGGAACCCCCTAATAAAGTGTGTTAGTAATTTCACATTTCCGACAGATGATCATTATATTTTGGCAATATGGTGCAACTCCCAACTAAGAAAACACCTAAAAATTGCATCAAGTTATTGTATACTAAGAAAAAGAAGTGTTATGAGAGTTCCCTGCATTTCCCAATGCCAGGTTGGATTTACAGTATTAAAAAAATAAACAAATCAATCAGCTTCACAGAAAATTGATGATTGGAAAAGGAAGAAGGAACAAAAACAGTGGGAATGTTTATATTGCCCCCAAGTAGAGTTGTTAGAGTCATCATGATATCATCAACATCAGTGTCCAAAAACATATTAAAATCACAGAATGATCTAGAACATAGAATCAAAATCCATAACAAAACCTACTCCAGGTTTTTCACACTTAAAAAAATAATCATACACCCACCTGTGTGATCCTGAAACTGTAAGCAGAAAGAAAAGCTAAAGGTGAATGACTTAGGAACATCAGCATAGATAGAGAAGCTCAAATCAGGAAACCCCTAATAAAGTGTGTTAGTAATTTCACATTTCCAAGAGATGATCATTATATTTTGGCAATATGGTACAACTCCCAACTAAGAGAACACCCAAAAATTGCATCAAGTTATTGTATACTAAGAAAAAGAAGTGTTATGAGAGTTCCAGGCATTTCCCAATTCCAAGTGCTTTCCAACTAGCATACATACCAACAAAATGATTTAGAACTTCAATGAGTAACAGTCCCCACTGCTGCGCTCTCTCTCACACACACACACCCCCACAAAGGAAAAAGAAAGTTCAAGATATGGAAGAGTTGGGTGAGACTCAATGAATTTTTCAAATAAAAAACTTGGGACCTATTTGGAAACTATTCTTAAACACAGTTTTCTGTTAGTTAAAACAAAAAACAAATTTCCAACTTTAAATATTTTACAAAATTTAAATTGAAAAGGGTTCTGAATATTTACACCAAAGACAGAACGATGTGATTAAAACAATATTTAGGTTTTTAAGGTGTTTTTTAGAGAGTATGTGAAAAGCCAGAAAAACATTGGGAGGATAGATCAAGACCTCCTTTGTTGTGCATAAGTGCACAGTACCTTCAAGGGAATAAGCCAAGCAAATTCTGTTTCATAGTTGTGTTTCAATAGAATTTTGTTCCTTCAAACCAAATAAGAAGTGTTTTCAAAAATCGTTCCATTTTTGTTTCTCTTTTGATATCCTATTGGGCCAGTGATCCACATCTTCCAAATTTTTCCAAACAAACTTAATGAGAGTAAATTTTCTCTTCAGGAGCAAAATAATTCACACATATAACCTGAGATAAAATCTTAGCACATTCTGACATGGTAGACAGTTCTCTTCTTTGTGATGCTGCATCAAATCGGGATAGCAATCTGTTCTCCAGTTCTCACCAGAAAGAAAGTAGAAACAACTAAATGTTAGAATTGTATTATTTAGAAAGGAATAGAAAGACTATTAATACATGTAAGGCTCTTTTGTTTATAGGTTTTTTTTCATTCTTTGTCCCTATAGGGACTCGAACCTGGTTCCCTTCCTATGCCCACCCCAACCCTTAACCATTGAGCCAGGCCTCAGTGACTATTAATACATGTAAGGCTCTTGCTTTATGAGTCCAAAATTTTAGGAACTCAAAGTTCAGAAACTAATAATTTCAAGTTGACCAATTTCTCTTTGTTTGCATTTGAATTTGTAGAAAGAAAAATTCCACCAAGTTTATCAATAACCATATAAAAAAAGGTAGCAAATTCATCTAGCACGATGACAATATCTCCAAATGAGCTCACTATCAAATTCATGATTAAGGAAGAATCTCCTTCATTCTTGATAATTTTCAGAATTTATGGGTTTATCACATAGGAAAGTGATAATACCTAGGTTTATTCACAACAAGAAGATCACAAAAGAAAAGACAATGATGGTTTGGTTGCACTGTTCTATTTAGAGTCCTTTTTGTTGGAGTAGGATTGATATTTAATAATTTGCTTTTGTTGAGCCTTTAATGTTAGGCAATGGCTAATTTTTGTCAAGTCTCTTTTTCATTTTAATCTTCTAATTAATATTTAGAAATTGTCTAGTTCTTTTAGTTTCTGAATGATACCACTGTCTTATATCTTCTCCTATTTTTACAAGGAAATATAAGGAATTAAAAAATTGTCCTATTACAGAAGAGAGCCACGAGGGTCTATATCTACCTATGTGGTCTTCCAAAGTTGAGAAGATAATTTTTAATAGAAGTTTCAGCATCTATTAATAGCTGTGAGTGTGCTATTACCTTCTTCCTAAGCTTGATTGCTTAGGAGGCCCTAAGTCTGATTGCGCTTTGATGTGTGATTGCAAGGATTCATTTACTTCTTTCCATTTTTTTCCAGCCATGTTACATTCCTTTCACTCGGTTGTGTAACCCAAAAAACAAATTGCATAGTGCTGAAAATTTTAAGATCTTGCATAAGGAGATAGAAGCATAGCCCATTAATATTAAACAGCGAACTGGCAAACAAGAGCACACTGGCTTGGTCTACCATAACATTATAAACAAACTGGTTCACTTAAATAATATTAGACTGAAATCGTTAGTTAATTGTAATAAATTTATTTCACATAATTTCTTCCTCCCATATGATTTACTTTTTTTTTTTTATGGGTTCCTCCCATATGATTTACTAATATTTAAGTGGTACTGGGTATTTCATTTTATCTTTAAGAATTTTCACTATAGATTACTGTAGCAAATGGACGGTTTTGTTATGTTTTCCTTCTCATACTAGTCATGTTAAAGACATGATATTAGGTCAAACTCAAATCCTGGCTTGAGGCTTTTTAGGAGAGTTGGTGTTGAACATGGTATTAGAGGCTTTTGAGTGGTAGGGGTCATGGGTCAGCCACTTTTTTCTGAATTTGAAAAGTTGTTCATAATGGACTCCATTTGCATTGGTTTGTTTGTCTCTCCACATAGGAAACAATTTTTTTCTTTTTTCCCCACATCGGAACTTGAACCTGGAACCTCCCATAACCTCACCACGACCCTTTACCACTCGAACCAAGCCTCAAGGGCACTAATTACTTTCAAATAATATTTTGGTTCCTCTATCAGAAATTGTTAACCACTGCGACATCAAAGAAAAATTAACATACCATTACAATAATCCTGAAGGTTAGCAACAGCAACTTCTAAGCCTCTGCTTGCAGTTGCATTTTCAACAACAGATGGTACAGCTATACCTTGTCTTCCAATATCCTCTTCAGCAAATGACCCTAAAATCAACAGTAATAACACAAAAGGTTAACTGCAACAATGCAAAAACAAAAGAATGTTGTTGTATAAGTGTGAATTCTCTGATATCACTGATACTTTAGATCAGAAAACCCTACACCTAATCCTCTATGTCTAATTTTCTACAGAACAAAACTCATACTTAATTACCAAATAGAAATGGAGCATGACCTAAAACAGGCAGGAATTTAGAATAAAAATGGCATAGGCTTAAGATAATGATGAAGAGAAATCATATTCTATGTTACCATTTTCTTTTTGAGGAAAAGCTCTTCATATAGAAAACAGTATGTGTCATAAAGCACAAAATTTTAAATCAAATTAAACTTATTCAACAATATGCCCTAATGACAAAGGAACTGGCTTCCAACAGACTTGGTTTTGTCCAACTAAACAAAATTCACTACACTAAATTTATCTTCAATTCTGTCTCCACAATTCTTCCCTAATCATTCAGCAACAGGGAATTGGGACTATCTCTGAGCAATGCAACTCAATTGTGTTGTTTTGTGGATGCCCTTCTCCTCATTTTCTCGTCTACTTTTTCCAGAAACAGTACTCTCTCCTCTCTTATACATTTGACCCTTTTCTGGATTACAACAACCAGGAAGAAGTTGGGAATTTTCCCTTCCCCCTTCTTGTGTGGGTTGGGGCTTCTAGTTAGAAGTTCTAATGCAGAGTGTATTCATCCAATCAGGAGAAATTCCACAAAAATGGAAAGAAGAATAATAAATACAATTTGTAAACAAAGTAGGAATGTTAAAACAAAAAAAAAATGGAAAAGGAAACAAGAAGCTTAAAACCAAAAAGCCTACAGCAAACAAAATTATCACTGATATAAGAATAACCAACAAAAGAGTGCAAATGTAAGGGAAGAAGGTTTTTTTTTTTAATTACCATAGCAGAGAAGAATCATTTGATATGAAATGATTCGGTTCTAGGAGTGAATGCAATCAGAAATATGTGCAATAACTAAGCATATAATCATGGACACAAGAAACACTAACATTGGATGCACACAGCTGAGATCAAATAGTTGGGATGAAGCTTGGGACAAGAACTTTCATTATTAAAGTGAAAAGGAAATCATAGAATTGTTCACAGCTTTAGGAAAAGTGTGTCCAACACAATAACCCCATTAAGAAAAAAGGATAATCCAGGATCATGGTACAGAAACTTTAAGAGATTGAATTAAGCATCAGTCTCATAGTACAAAACAATATGTTCAGCCAGTGGGACATTACATTCAGCAAGTCGAAATGGACAATTAGTGTAGCTTCAAATCTTACGCAATTTCTGTGCAATTGAAGCAGCCTCAGCAACACGACTGTCATCAGAAAATAGAGCTGAAAGTTCCATCAAGTCACCCGGGCTGCCATTGAACTCCATCAATTACTGCAGAGTTGAAAAGGAAATCAACCACAAAGTGATACGGTAGCTCATTCTATGCAAATGGTAATCAATTTCATGTGTCTTGATGGATAATACCTTTATGAGTTCTATTGTTTGACTAGCAGTTTCTCGCTGGGCATCTGCACTCTGACAAGAAGGAACGGTGTGAATTAAAGGACACTTTACAATTTAATCAAGCCATGACGAAAACTAAAAATGTTACTTAGCGCATGGATTGGAATGGAAATCTAAAACAAAGACTCCCGCATAATAGTATAATACTTTCTTCTAATATGTCAATCTTCGGGCATATATAAATTATACCTGCAGATGATCCCCAATTTTTGCAGCAGTCTGTCCAACACTTGAAATACGGGAATCCAATCTTGCGAAGCTATCAAACAAGCCATCTACACCTTTTTCCAGCTGAAAAAAAGACAAATAGGAAATGTAACTAAAGCACCTTAATTAATTGGAACCGCATGACAAACACAGATTCATCAGACAATTCAAGACTCTGAGTACTTAAGTAGTTCACCGATTCTTATTTTGACTATGGTTGTAAAACCATACAGAGATGAAAGGGAGAGCCCATAAAATCATCCTCAAAGACGGATGGGGAAAAATTGATTTTTTAAGTCAGGTTCGATAAAACAACATATAAGAAGAAACAAACACAATCTCCACCACTTCCTACCACCAAATCCTGGCTGAACAAGGATTGATGCAAGTAAAGGAAGGATATACGACTTTTCTCCTCATAATAACACATTCCAGAATTTTAAATACAAGAAAACTCAAGTTATTTTTGGGCAATGAGGATCATTAGATCCTTCTTGATGGTCATCCTGTCGAACTTTTGATGGAAAGATTTGAAGAAAGAAAAAAATATCAGTTTAATTACTAACCTCAGCAAGTGTCTTGCGGTGCTTAGAGTCTTGGATTGAAACCTCCTTCTTAAGATTGTACAGTTTTCCATCAATCTTCAATGCAAAGTAATACAAAAAGAGCTCAGAAACATTAAAGGGCTCAGAAAATAAACAAAAAGATGACTCTTTCCAGGTCACCACCAACAGACACAAGATGTACCTGCTGTTGGAGATCAACCAATTCTCTACAAGAATCCTTGAACAAAGATAAAAGGGCATCCACTTCTGGAAATAAAGGCCCTTGTGCTGATTTTACGAGCATCATATTGAATTAGAGTGCCATTTGGAAGAATGTGTTTAGCATGTTCTTCTGATGAATCATCTTCTTCTTCTTTGGAAAGATGGAAGGAGCTCATTTACCAAATTTCCAAACAACCCATCAAATGAAAAATCCCCCTAAAAAAGGCAAATAGATAGATATTAACATTTGTTCTGCAAAGAAAATGTAACCAGAGGAGATATGAAAACCTTAATGACACCACTGCAATGCAACGGGAAAGCTTTGAGTATTTACCTTGAAGTCCTCTATATCGAGAATAAGGGAAGGAGTTAACAGATGAATTTTGAATCTCGGTCGTTCTTTGTCCCATCTCTACTCCCTTTCATCTAATTCAATAAATAAATAAATCAATAAATCAATAAATAATTGAAGGATTCACCATCTGGGGCTACTATATGATCGATCAACATTCAGCTTAATGCATGAGGTGTGATACTAATCAACCAACACAAGTGGAAAATTTACTTAAAGTGCACAGCAAAAAAATTAAGCAAATCTATTTTTTTGTTTCTGATCAACTCCCCAGAGAATCATGATGTCTGAGGATGACCTTGAGAAGAACTTTAAACTATGGATGGTATGAATCTTTATTGGACCAAAGAAAAAATAGAATTTTTCTTCAGCAGGAAAATATGAAGGGTATACTATCGATAAAAAAAATGAAGGGTATATTAGAGAAAAAAATTCTGCCAACAGTAACGTGAAAATGAACAAATTCTTTTGTGAAAACTGTATCATGAACAAAACTATCTATAACAGTATAGTCACACAATACTAATGCTCAGGAGGATGGTGCAAACCCTGCATCATGTATTATGAACTTTTTGAGTTGTATGAACCATGAGCAATAGTCCATTAATCAACTAGATAGACACACCAAATGATAACACTTTGTTTGTTACTTTTAGAAAGTATGAAATCCTATGAGAAAATTATATTGTAGAATAATTATCAGCCATATTGTCCGCTTGGTTGCTATCCTATATGCAGAAAGTCCCCAAACAATATGACTGACCCGATACAATAATTTTGAAGCAGACATTTTTGTCCTGCTCAATTAACAAAAGAGCCAGAGACAGGACAACCTGGCAGTTTCGGATCACAGGTACACTTATCATCATACTTGGGTTCTTTTTTCTTTTTTCTTTTTGATAGCTCATGTTTCAGACTAAGCGATGTTAAACTCAACAGAAGCACCACTCGTCTATCAATAATTCAAGCCAAACTCAGACGACAGTTAACAACTATGAGAACCTCCTTCTTCCATACATACAAAATCTCTGGACAGCAAATTTATGAAAAAATATCGTGCTATAAAACCACCGTAACTCTTGAATGATTTCCATTTCATATGATTGCATGTGGGAATTAGTAAAATAAATAATTCTTTCCCTCGGTTTCTCATCAACCAAACGGCGAACAAACAAAAGCAATTAGACTAAAAAAGAAAAAAAAACTATAATTTGGCAGAATCCAGAGCGGATAATTGATCACGAAATGATTGCAACAACAGAACAAATCTGAAAATCAAAGCAAACAAATCTTCAACATTTTACTCCAATACTTCGATCTCGCACAGCAAAGACGACAGGGGGAACGAAGAATCCATACCTCTTTGTCGATTGAATAAGCAGTAGGGAAATAATTACAAAGGATTTGGCCTTTTTTCCTTTGCTTCTCCGCGTTGGATAGATCGAGCAAGGTTGGAGAAAGAAAGAGAAGGGACTGTTCTCGTTGAAGACCACATTGAAAAATACGTCAATATTACGGTTTTGACCTTTTCTGAACCTCATGGAGATTAGACAATGTAATGGTGATTTGGGGATTTTGTTTTTGGGATTTCGGCATAAGTGCTTCAGAGTTCTAACAATTCGATCCAAATATATTTTTATATTAAAATATATCTTTGTATTTCAATATTAAAATGTATTTTTCATTTTATTTTGATATAGTAACATACTTTTATTTTTTATTTTTATTTTTAGCGATATTATTTTTGTTTTTACTTGTTAAAATCTTTAGTTACGATATAATAGCTATTCTTTGTTGGGCCGACAAACCCATGAAACTTCCCCACTTCCTTTTCTTACGTTTTGCTTATTTAAACGTTGAACGTTCTATCATATAAGTTAAACATGATAGATAATATTAGTGGTTCATACTTATATAATATCATTAATTTTATTATTTATGAAAAATCATCATTATACTAATCACAATACTTTGTATTGTGCTTAGGGTCTCAAAAAAGCTCGAGTCTGAGGTTCATTTCAAGCCAACGACAGTAAATCTAAATTAAGCGAAACGAAGCTCCGTCGTAGGATTTGTTTTTAGAATGGTTGGGTCATTGGCTTCATTTTAGTAAGTCAATCAAGCCCGTAAACGATCCGCCGTAATACATCTTGATAGACCCACCACTTCCTATCCTTGTGTTATTTAAAAAAAATATATAATGTAACTATATTTATAATATATATTATGTTAAAAGTTTATTATATAAGTCAAATAAAAACACAATTTAGTTGATGCATTAAATTTTAAGTTATAAGGTTTAGGTCCGTTTGACCGCCCTTTCTGCGACTCCCATATGGGCTGACGCTAGCCTCAACAAAATACAAAGCTCGATCAATTGACCGATCGATGGGCCTATTGACCCCTTTCGGAGTCGGCAATCCGACCCATTATAGACCCCTAATTGTTAATGAAGTCAAAATAAAATACTCATCTTAAAATGCAACGTATGAGTATGAATTCCTCCATTAGACATATATTTAAATAGTATAACCCCTTTAACCTAAAAGGGATTAAAGGGATAATATATGTTGGGTGTGGTTATTTGTTGTACTAATGTCATGTTAATGTAATCAAAATTTAATGATTAAAATTGGTAATATTAATGACTATTTGTTTTTTGTTTTGTTTTTTTTTTTATATATATGAATGGCTATTTGCTTTTTTTAATAAAAATAATAAAATCCACCACCACTTTGCAAAAGTGAAACCTCTGTGAACATTTTGTTTTCAAAAGCACCTTTATGAAATAAGCCTTTATTCAAGCCCAACGGTTAAACCAAGCAGTGCAACTCAATAAACCAGAAGCCCTTATCCAGTCATGTGTAGGTGTAATTGAAGCCCAAGTGTTTTTTTTTTTAACATATATTCACTTTATATAGGATGTTATCTAACCTATTCTTATAAATATTCAAAAGCCATAAATCTCTTATAGTTCCCTTCTCATTCATTTATCGCCCAAGTTGAATGCTCAGCAAAGGCCATGATAATTAAACATTCGAATAGAACATGACTCGTTATTCATAGCAGCATTAGCAAGGGTATATAGGTCGAGAGGGCATTCGTCCCCTAAAATATCCTTTGTCATTTAAGTCATGCCTCAAGGACCGAAGACCCAACCCTAAAAAAAAAAACTCTCGTTTACTACTTAAGCAAACCTCACGAAGGTCAAATGGCCATTTCTCCCCTCCCCTTTGAAATTTTGGAAAAAAAAATGCCTCCCTCGAATTTTTGAAAAAAAATTGTTTGCATTAACATTTGAACATAGATTCTTAAATTCAAAGTAAAAGCTAATTATCATTTAACCATGCTTTATGTTATATTTTTAGTGTTTAATCTCTTAATCAGTCATCTATCCCGATTTTCATCGTTTTTTAATCTAATAATTAGTATGTATTCAATCTTTCATTATTATTAGGGCTCATCCTATTATCTTGCAAGCTCCTCGGCCTAAGCCTGGCCCAGGCATAAGTTCACCAAGGTTCATTCACTTTAGCTGAACCTATTAAGTTCAAATCAACTTTTTTATACTCAACCCATAGGTCCGATCTATTTACCTTAAGTTCAATCTCATTAGTTATACAACTCATTTACCTTGGTATAGCCCAACTCAGTAGGACTAGTTCATTCTTATTATGTCTTATTCATTTATTTTATATTCAAGTCCATTAGTTATCCAATCCATTTATTTTAGGTCTAGCTCAACTCATTAGGCCTAACTTATCCTTATGATCCATTGCGATCATCCTTTGGTAATGAGGACTCACTATCGTCGCTTAGGACACACCTTACTTAGCCAAAAATGAAATACTCAAATTACATTATCTTGTAAGTAGGCATGTAAACCAATAGACAACATCTATTATTGTTTCAAACTCTTACCGGGTTTAATAATACTTATAACATCATTCATTTCATTAATTTTTAACTATTTTTAATACTTAACTTTCAAACAAAATATTACATTGTTGTTGGTGTTGTTTTCATCCTAAAGTAAGAAATAATATTTTTATTTTATTTTTAAAAATTTTAAAAATTTATTTTCATTAATTACTAAATAAAAAAGCAAAAAACAAAAAACAAAAATTCCCTAAATATAAATTTAAAAATAAAAATAATTCCTTAATTTTAAAAGATTAAAGAAAAAAAATAATCATTTTGTATAATTTCAAAAAATCACTTTAATTAATTTTAAAAATATATAAAATTTATGATCTTTATGTTTAAAAATATTTAAAATTCAAAAATCACCTGTAACTAAATTCTACAAATCAAATATCAATTTTCAAACTTCAAACCTTTATTTTCCAAATCATTTTTATTTATTTATTTATTTTATTTTTAAAATTCCCCTAATTAAGTTTCATTTTTCAAATTTACTTTTTAACATAATTTTCAAAACTCAAGAAAATCAGTTACCTGACGCTCTAAAATGGAACTTTGTGAAGTTGATTTATGTACTAAATAAACGGGTGTAGGTGGGACCCAACATCTCATGTATATTTCAATAAATTATTTAGAGCTCATTTATAATTTAATAATTAATATTTCTATATGTGTTATTGAGTTAACTTAGTTTTTCTATTAATAGCGTTCGCAATTCGCTTTCAAAGTAGATATTTATCGTCTATGACTTTTGTTATTTATTATATGTTTGATGCTCTCTTGTAATATCATTGTTGTTTATTTTTTATATACATTGCTTGATTAGTCAATCGTCATATTAGCCTTAATTTGATTATTAGAGACCCAACACATATGGGCTTAGAGGGGAGGGGTTCTACGACTTTCTACTGTACCTTCTCGATAGGTAACTTGGCCCCCGAACTTAGACTCGGCTTTCACATACTTATTTTTTCTATTAGAAGTCACATTTAGAGTTTTATTTCTTATTTTATTTTTCTTTTAAAAAATAAATAAAAATAAATGGTAACTCCAAATAATTTTCCAAATGATTTTTAAAAAATACAAAAATGAGTATCATCTTTTAGTGAGAAACGCATTATAACCAAAATGTAGTGCCCACATAAAGGCTTGTGCAAATAATGAATAGTTTATAATAAAAATTAACAAAAAAATCAAATAATAAAAAATAGAAACAATTATGATAATTAATATTTATAAAAAATTATACTAATTTTAATTATTATAATACAAAAACTCACGTGTAGCACATGCGAACTTAATTTAATATATATATTTTAAGTTAATCACTTTTAATACAATATAATAAATTGTTTCTACAAGGACTCTAACCCCTCCCCACCCCATATCTTGCTATTAAAGATTGAACAATTTAACAAATTGGGCTAGACTTATAGACAATTTTAATTATTCTAATATAAAAGCTCGCGTGCATAACATGTGCGCACTTACTAGTAATGATAAAAATAAGAACATCCACATAAATAATAATATTAATGATGGGGTTTGGCAGAAAAATAGAGCGCCTTGGCTACTCAGCCCAAGTACGAGGAATGGCCCGCATAAAGCAGCGGCTGCGTCGGCCCAACGGCGAATCACTCACCCCCCCAGGCCGATGATATGGATGGTGGGAAGGCTCACATCTACCCAATCGGACTAAATCTCAACAATAAAAACAAGATAATTCTCGATAATATATTATCCACACCAAATCGATCAAATCTCTGATAAAGGAAACATGATAATTCTCAATAATATATTATCCTGCAAATCGATCAAATCTCACTAAAAATGAAGGAGGATAATTTTCAATAAACTATTCCTTGATATCTGCTTTACAAAAATCCGATAAAGGCGATAAATATCTCATCCGATAGGAAGAATCACGTACCTAGTGGGAATAATATACACTATATAAAAATACGAGGCCGCACGTGAAAGGTGCGCACTCTTATACGCGCCTTCGCTATGCAACACATTCGCCTTCTAAGCGGTCTCTGCTTTCTCTCGGAAGAAATGACTTGAACATCGGGCGACCACGGGCACGACCCGGAGTGCGACCCCCTTCTTCCTTGTTTTTGCGGTGCCGCGGGCTCGCGAGATCAGTCGCGGCGATCTGCCTCATCGAGACATTCGGCGCTTCCGGCCGCCGACTGTCGGGTCGGCCAGCCCCACAAACTCTCGGCCCGATTCGGTTGAAAGCATCATCGGTTGGCGCGGAATGCAGAGCAGCAGTTCCTTCTAAATATCTTGATTTCTGGATTCTTGATGGTATCGACTTCCGAATCTGGCGGGGGCTGACACCGATCCAGCGGGGATGCGAGATCCCCCGGGCAACATGAATGGCAGACTGACAAGGCGGCGAGCAATGCAAGCCAATACCAGCGAAGTGGAAGGCGGCTTAAATACCGTCGATCGGCGCCTGCAATGAAGAGTGGAACAACTTGCAGGAGCCGGTTTGCAGCATCCAGGGAGATCTGACGGGCGGGAGAGGCCGGGACCTTCCTCCGAAGAAGCGGCTTCGGTCGCGAGCATCCCCGTGGCGTCAAGCGAAGCGAGTCCGGCCGATGGGGAACCGCGGACCCCAATTGGCCCCTGCAGTAGGAGAAAACGAAGCAACACTCGGGGGGCACGTCGCGAAAGAAATACTACATCGCCGCCGACCCTGGCCGAGGCCTGGCGCTCACCTTGGCGGAAGGCTCACCTACTCCCGCCCGACCCGCAGCCTCCGGTCGGGCGGCTTCGAGTACATCGCCACTCGGCCACAGCGCTGGAGCCACGGCGCTCACCTTGGCGAGCTGCGCCTACTCGCCTGAGGGCCCGCGGCGCGCCGGGGTCGGGCGGCTCGGGGACATCGCCGCCATTTTTGCGCCGGAGCCCACGTTTGCTCACCTTGGCGAGCTCACCTACTCCGCCTGAGCCACGTTTGCCTCGGGGTCGGGCCAGCTGGGCTGCCGCCCTCCAGAGCCCTAGGCGCCGGGCCTTGTTGCTCACCGCCCGCGGGCTCCTCTACTGCGCCCCGCGGGCCACTGCGCCTCGAGTCGGACCCGGCTCTCGGCGGTACCTTAGCCACGGCCTAGCCCCGGCAGGGGCCGCGTTGCTCACCTTGACGAGCTCCTCTGCTGCGCCCGAGCCCGCGCTGCCTCGAGTCGGACCGGTGAGGCTACATGGCCACCGGCCCTAGCACCGGGCCACCTTTGCTCACCTTGTGAGCTCCTCTACTGCGCACGGAGCCCGCGGCGCCTCGAGAGTCGGGGACCATTTCCCAGTACGTCGCCGCTTGACCACTGCGGCAGGGAGCCCGCATTGCTCGCGCGGCGAGCTCACCTGCTCCGCCCGCGAGGCCCGCGGCGCCTCGGGGTCGGGCCCGGCTCAAGCTGGTCGCCACTCGGCCCTGGCGCCGGAGCCACTGCGCTCACCTTGGCCAGGCTCCTCTGCTGCGCACGGGCCACGTTGCCTCGAGAGTAAGACCAGCTGAATACATAGCCACTCGGCCTCGGCGCCGGAGCCGCGTTGCTCACTGTGACGAACTCCTACACTGCGCACGAGGCCCACGGCGCCTCAAGAAGTCGGACCCATTTCGAGGCTACCGCGCCGCCCGGCCCTGGCGCCCCGGAGCCATCTTCGCTCACCTTGGCGAGCTCCTCTACTGCGCACGAGGTCACTTGGCTTGCCTCGGGGTCGGACCCATTTCCGGGGCTACATGGCCACCGGCCTCGGCCGGAGCCACGGCGCTCACGCGGCGAGCTCACCTACCATACGAGGCCACGGCGCCTCGGGGAGTCGGGACCCAGCTCAGGCTTCATACGCCGCTTCGGCTACATCGCCACCGAGCTTCATTGCCCGCCGGCTTCATCGCCACTTCGGCTTCACTTCGCCACTCGGTACCGCCATGCAGGCTTCATCGCCGCCCGGCTTCACTTCGCGCTTTCGGCTATGTCGCCCTTTCGGCTACACTTCGCCTTGGAAGCTTCTTGCCGCTCGCGGCTTCGCCGCCGCCGGCTACATCGCCACTCGGCTTCATCGCCACTCGGCTACATCGCCACTCGGCTACATCGCCACTCGGCTACATCGCCACTCGGCTTCATCGCCACTCGGCTTCATCGCCACTCGGCTTCATCGCCACTCGGCTTCATCGCCACTCGGCTACATTGCCACTCGGCTTCATCGCCACTCGGCTTCATCGCCCACCGGCTGCGCCCGCCGGCTTCGCTTCGCCATTCGGCTTGAAACGCCACAAGGCCCGCGGCGTCTGAGCGATTTCACTGGCGGGCTCCTTCCTGCAATTCCTTATTGACGAGGCTCGTTCCTCGGCTTCGAAATAGCGAGCCCCTTATTCCACGGTGATGAGCCCTTGTTGCACTCAGACAGGGCCCGGGCTGCCTCCTACAACTCATATTGGCTAGGCTCATCCCTCAACTGAAAAACGAGCCCTACTATTCACCATCACAAGCCGCCCCGGCGCACTCGGGACAGGCGGGCTCTTTCCTACAACTCACATTGATGAGGCTCGTCCTCGACTCGAGAAAGAAACGAGCCCTACTTATTCACCATCACAAGCCCTTGGCCTCCCGGAGACAGATGGGATACCGACCAATTCATATTGTGAGGCTCGTCCCTGTTTCGAAAGACGAGCCCTGCATTCACCATCCACGAGCCGCCGCTGCACTCCCGAACCAGACGGGCTCCTTCGGCTATTCATATTGAGGCTGGAGTCCCTCGGCTTCGAAATGGCAGAGCCTACTATTCCACGATAGCGAGCCCTTATTGCCTCCCGAATGACGGGCTCCTTCCTCTGACTCATATTGACGAGGCTCGTCCCTCAACTGAGAAAGGCGAGCCCCTACTGTACCATCCGCGACCCTTGGCCTCCAGAGTGACGGGCTCCTTACGTGATTCATATTGGCGAGGCTCGTCCCTCGACTCCCGAAATGACGAGCCCTACTATTCCTGATAACGAGCCCGCCGTTTGCACTCCCGAACGAGACGGGCTCCTTCCTACAACTCATATTGACGAGGCTCGTCCCTCAACTCAGAAAAGACGAGCCCCTACTATTCACAGTGACGAGCCCTTCGCTGCACTCCAGACAGACGGGCTCCTTCCTACAATTCATATTGACGAGGCTCGTCCCTCAACTCAGAAAGACGAGCCCCTACTATTCACAGTGACGAGCCCTTGGCCCACTCGGATAGACGGGCTCCCTTCCCCTGCAATTCCACTTATTGACGAGGCTCGTCCTCAGCTCAGGATGGACGAGCCTACTGTTCACATTGAGCCCTGGCTGGACTCGGCAGGTCGGGCTCCTTCACCTCCATTTACATCGCGAGCTCTTCCCCGAGCCACTTTACTTGGCGAGCTCAGTATCTACGGACGAGCTCTTACAACAGTTTACACGGCGAGCTCCTCCCAAGCGGCTACAGCGAGCCACTATTATTTACATGGACGAGCTGCTGACGATCTGCACGAAGGAGCTCCTCGGCGACTCTTCTTGGCAGGCCCACATTGGCCCTACGTGGACGAGCTCTTACAACAGGTCTGCACGGCGAGCTCTTCCCCGTAGCTCTACGGCGGGCTCTTCCAAGCAGCTCTACTCGACGAGCTCCTATTATTTATATGGGCCCGAGCTCTTGCAATGATGCACGACGAGCTCCTCCCGGCGGCTCTGCCCAGCCGACTCCCCACATTGACATGGGCCCGAGCTCTTCCTGACAGTCTACGTGACTCTTCCCAATAACTCTACGACGAGCTCCTAGCGCTCTGCACGGCCAGGCTCCTCGAAATAGCTACTTGGCCCTATTGTTACATGGACGAGGCTCATGACGGTCACTGACGAGCTCTTCCCGATAGCTCTACTGTGAGAGCTCTTCAAACGGCTCTACGGCGGCTATTATTTACATGAATGACTCTACATGACGGTCTACGACGAGCTCTTCCCAATAGCTCTACAGTGAGCTGTGGCTTGGCTCTACTGACGAGCCCCTATTATTTACATGGGCCGAGCTGCCATGACGATCTGCAGCGAGCTCTTCCCAGTAGCTCTACGGCGGGTCATTCCCCAACGGCTCTCAGCGGCGAGCTCCTGTATATTACATGGGCGAGTCTTTGTGATGCTGACAGGCTCTCCCGGCGGCTCTCCTTGTGAGCTCCTATTGATTTACGTGGACGAGCTCACTTACAATGATCTGCACGACGAGGCTCCTCAAGCTTGGCTCTACTTGACGAGCTCCTAGCCCATGTACATGGGCGAGCTCTTGTAGTCTACGGCGAGCTCTCCCAGCGGCTCTCCTTGAAGAAGCGAGCTCTATTATTTACATGGGCGAGCTCTTGCTTGATCTACGGCGCGCTCCTCCCGAGCAGCTCTGCCAGCGAGCTCCTGTGACCCCACATGAACGAGCTCTTACGACGGTCTACCGGCGAGCTCACTCCCGGCTTGACTCTATCGGCCCAGGCTCACAGTATTTACATGGACGAGCTCTTCTGACCGGTCTACTGACGAGGCTCCTCCCGGCTTGGCTACAGCCCAGGCTCCCGATTATTTACATGGGCGAGCTCTTGGCGATCTACGAGCTCCTCCCAGCGGCTCTATCGGCGAGCTCCTATTATTTATGGGCGAGCTCTTGCTTGAGTCTACACGCTGACTCCTCCAACGGCTCTATCGACGAGCTCCTATTATTTACATGGGCCAGTCTCTTCCTGACGGTTACTGACGAGCTCCTTCAAGCGGCTCTGCACAGCGAGCTAGTATTTACATGGACGAGCTCTGCAGCGGTCTACTGTGTTTCTTCCCGTGAAGCTCTACGGCGGCTCCTCGAGACAACTCCCTATTGGCCAGGCCCTTCACTTTACATCGGACGGGACGGGCTCCTTCCTACAAATCCTATTGGCGAGGCTCTCTCTCGGCTAAGGCGGGCCCGAGCTCACACTATTCACTTTGGCAAAATTGCGCGCTGGCAGGCGGGCTCCCTTCCCTACTATTCACATTGAGCCCTTCCTTTGCCTGTGGACAGACGGGCTCCTTCCTACAATTCCTATTGGACGAGCTCTCCCTGGCTCAGACAGACGAGAGCTCCACTACTAGTCGCTTTGGCGAGCCCCTTCTTGCACTTCAAATGAAGCGGGCTCCTTCCTACTATTTTCATTGGCGAGCTCTTCCCATGTCGGTCAACATGGGCGAGCTCTACGCGTGACAAGCCCTTCTTTGCATATCGGACATACGGGCTCCATCCGCAATTCATATTAGCGAAGCTCTTTCCCTCATTTATGGGCGAGTTCCAGCTGTTCGGCGGCCAGGCCCTTCCGCTGCCCGCCGGATGGACGGGCTCACGCACTATTTTCATTGTGAGCTCTTCCGCATCGGTCAACATGGGCGAGCTCCTACTATGCATTCTGATGAGCCTTCACCAACGGTCCCGATAGCGAGCTCTTCCCGAGTTGCGGCCCGAGCTCTTCCGTCAATACACATGGGCGAGCTACACTCAGCGTTCACTTTGGCCAGAGTTAGGTCTACTCGGGCGGAGTCACACTACGGTCGGTCGGCCGACCAATCGCCCGCCGTGTCGCCAGGCTACATCGCCCTTTCGGCTCAATCGCCACTCGGCTACATCGCCGCTCGGCTGTCGCCACTCGGCTCGGTCGCCCAGCTCGGCTATCGCCCAGCTTTCGGCTCCGATCGCCACTCGGCTACATCGCCACTCGGCTCAATCGCCACTCGGCTACATCGCCACTCGGCTCAATCACCACTCGGCTACATCGCCACTCGGCTACAACGCCACTCGGCTCAATCGCCACTCAGCTACATCGCCACTCGGCTACAAACGCCGCTCAGCTACCGCCAGCCACTCATTTCAGTCGCCCTTTCGGCTCCAATCGCCCTTTCGGCAATCGCCCTTTCGGCTCGCCACTCGGCTCGTCGTCCTTTCGGCTCAATCGCCACTCGGCTACATCGCCACTCGGCTCAATCGCCACTCGGCTACATCGCCACTCGGCTCAATCGCCACTCGGCTCAATCGCCACTCGGTTACAACGCCACTCGGCTCAATCGCCACTCGGCTACATCGCCACTCGGCTCAATCGCCACTCGGCTACATCGCCACTCGGCTCAATCGCCACTCGGCTCAATCGCCACTCGGCTCGGCTCAATCGCCACTCGGCTCAATCGCCACTCGGCTACATCGCCACTCGGCTCAATCGCCACTCGCCTACATCGCCACTCGGCTCAATCGCCACTCGGCTACAACGCCACTCGGCTCAATCGCCACTCGGCTACACCGCCACTCGGCTCAATCGCCACTCGGCTACATCGCCACTCGGCTCAATCGTACTTTCATTTCTGACGCCACTTTCGGCTCAGTCGCCACTCGAACGATCGCCACTTTCGGTACACATCGCCTCGGCTGATCGCCACTCGGCTCGATCGCCACTCGGCTCCGATCGCCACTCGGTATTCGCCACTAAACCAATCACCACTGGCTACAACGCCACTCGACTCAATCGCCACTCGGCTACACAGCCACTCGGCTCAATCGCCCTTGGCTGCATCTTCAACTGACCTGCATGTGGCGCTGGTGGGCCATGAAGACCCGGCCCGAGACGGTAATTCATATTGACGGGGCTCATCCCATCGCTCAGCATGGGCCGAGCTCTACTTTACTATTCATTACGACGAGGCTCATCCCGTCACTCAACATGGACGAGGCTCTCTTTGCTTCTTTGTCCTGGCAATTTCTTCCCATCACCTGACATGGACGAGCTCTGCTGTTCATTCGATGACGAGCTCTTCCCATCAGTCAGCGTGGACGAGCTCCTCTCCATTATTCATTCTGACGAGCTCTTCACATCACTCAACATGGGCGAGCTCTCTTATTCTCATGGGCGACACCTCTTATTCGACAACTCACATTGACGAAATTTCTTCCCATTGATTCTTGGGCCAGGCTCTACTCAGTGTTCACTCAGACGACTCTTCCCATGGAGTTCACTTGAATGACTCTACTCGATTGTTCACTCCAGACGAAATTTCTTACCAGTTCGGCTTGGGCGAGCTCTTCATTTATTCACTTTCGGCGAGCTCCCCTCGGTTCACATGGACGAGCTCCTGCCAACCCTTCACATTGACGAGCTCTACCCACACTACCGCGTGTGAGCTCTTAGCGATTCCCATTGATGAGCTCTTCTCAAGTTCGCACTAACGAGCTCTTCTGTCAATACACATGGAATGACTGGGACATCAGCTGTTCACAACGACGAGCTCTTCCCGTTGGTTCGCGGGGGCGAGCTCTTACCACCTACTGTATTGGCTTGACCTCGGCCCAGCGAGGTCGCGCAACTGGAAATCGGTTGGTGACACATGTTAGCGGAGTGGAGAGACTATCGACTTTCTGCATTGGCGACCTCGGCCAAAAGCCGAGGTCATGCCGGCCTAAGGAATCGGTCGGCTCTTACAAGTCGGTAGGTGGAGATCGCGACTATAGCTGCGACCTCGGCCAAAAGTAAGTACGGCCCCAGGAATCGGTCCGGCATTTCGAACAAGCTAGCCCTTTGAAGCCACAGCGACTGGAACAGTGACTTAATTTCTCGAAACTCAGGCCTTTGATTTAAGACATTGATTCGAGGAGCGCAGGCAGGAAACGATTAGAGGATATTCTGGCGGAAGAAATGAGCGAGAACCGAAGGTCATCATTATCACCAGGACATAAGGCGGCAACAAAGCCCTAACTAATCCGACCCAGAGGCGTAGCGTGGAAATCGCCGTCTAGCTTGATATAGCCGCGCACGCTGCAGTGCCTGAATTTGAAGGCGATGGGGTTTGAAAAATGGCCTTGTGACACTCACTAGGCCCCGAGGAGGCAAAACCACATAAAACGCGAGCTAAGCGTCGGCCCAAGCAGCCCAGTCCACTCACTGGCGGAGTAGTATGGATAATTGAAGACTCACATCCTTGCCAAATCGGACTAAATCTCAACAATAAGGAAACGAGATAATTACCGATAATATATTATCGCGAATCGATCAAATCTCACGATAAAGGAAACAGGGATAATTCTCGATAACATATTATCACTGCCAAAATCCCAATCAAATACCGACTTAAAGGAAGGAGGATAATTTTCAATAAACTATTCCTTGATATCTCTTTCTAAAATCCGATAAAAATGATAAATATCCCATCCAATGGAAAGAATCGACTACCCTCAAATTGGGAATATACACTATAAATACGGTACCCGGCGGTGAAAGTACGCACTCGCGCCATACTCATATGCAACACGTTCGCGCTTAGCGATGCTTTTGCCGAAAGCGACTTGGCGTCCGGGCGGCCCGCGGGCGGCCCCCGCCGGCCCACGCTTCTTCCTTGTTTTTGCGGAGTGCCGCGCGGGCTCGCGAGATCAACCGTCGCAGCGATCTGCGCCGTCGAGACATTCGAGACGCGCATCCCGGCCCTTGAACAATCGGTCTAGCCGCGACCCCGCGCGCTCAGCCGATTCGGTTGAAAAAACGCCATCCAATTATAATAATAATAATATTGAATTTTAAATTTACCTCGCTCTTGATAGGGAGTTTTGATGTTTGACTCTCTATGCACTTATTCGGCAAGTATAATAATTATGTGGCTTTCTATAGAATATAAAAATAAATTTAGTAACATAGCCATTGGCCATATGGTAACAAAGCCTCGAGCTTTCAAAGAAACTTTGGGATTGCTAAATCAAACATCATAAGCTGAAACAATTTGCCTCTATGCACTTACCCATAGAATTTATAAAACAACAAAGTTGACTTACTTGTTAGGAATGGCCTCTTTATAATTCACTATATAATTAAATTTATAGGTTTTATATCAATTTATTATATTATTAATTAATCAAAATATTGTATCATCCTATATAGTTTTTAGTTATGTATATATTGGATCTATTGATATATTACAAGTTTGAATTAATAAAATTATTTTCCTTTCAAAAAGTTAATTTCATTATCTACTCTTCTTAATAGTATGAAGGTATTGGACCTTCAAGGTATTGGACCATCAATTTGAATTTCTATTTGAACGATACTTTAAATCATAGAACCTCAAAAACCTTAATTGTCCTTCTTTTTCTCTCATATATTATTTCTTCTAGTTTTTTCCCATAAGCAAGAAATGGTGAATTTATTATTTTTTTACCTGAAATCACCGCTATATATCTATTTTTGTCATTTTTTTCTTAATAAAATAGTTATTCTACACAAGTTTGGATCTTTAATTTTTTTTTCGTGATCTCGTCGTCAATTTGTTACTGTGTGTAGTTACATTGTCATATTAGCGCGGCAGTTGGTTTTAAATCGTGCTATTCTGATGTTTATTAGTGTGTGAAAGCGGTCGGACGATAAAAGCATGTGATCATCTGACAATGAATCAAATCGTGTTCGTGATATGTTGTTTTTATGTCGTTTGTTCCGGTGTTTATTAGTGTGTTAAGCGATTGAAACGATAAGGCATATTCGATCGGCGGGAACCAACGTCGAATCGTAGTTGTTAATATGATCTGATTTGCAAGTGTAGGTATGATGTCATTATATGATTATTAAATATGTAGAACTTTGAAGCCAAATTAGTTATCTTTATTAAGCATATATTATGTCATTGACAAACGAGCGAACAAACAAAAAAGCAAACAAAACTAAAAATAAAAAGAAAAAAACTATAATTTGGCAGAATCGAAACGGATAATTGATCACGAAGCCAAAGTTGCAACAACAAGACAAATCTGAAAATCAAAGCAAACAAATCTTCAACATTTTACTCCAATACTTCGATCTCGCACAGCAAAGACGACAGGGGGAACGAAGAATCCATACCTCTTTGTCGATTGAATAAGCAGTAGGGAAATAATTACAAAGGATTGGGCCTTTTTTCCTTTGCTTCTCCGCGTTGGATAGATCGAGCAAGGTTGGAGAAAGAAAGAGAAGGGACTGTTCTCGTTGAAGACCACATTGAAAAATACGTCAATATTGGTTTGACCTTTTCTGAGCCTCATGGAATTAGAAAATGTAATGGTGATTTGGGAATTTTGTTTTTGAGATTTCCGCATAAGTGCTTCAGAGTTCTAACAATTCGATCCAAGTATATTTTTATATTAAAAATATCTTTGTATTTTCAATGTTAAAATGTATTTTTTTCATTTTTATTTTTTAATTATAGTAACATACTTTTATTTTTATTTTTTAACCACAATATTATTTGTTTTTTAACGACTATATTTATTTTAGTTATAATATAATAGCATACGGTTGGACTCGACAAACCCATGAAGCTTCCCACTTAATTTCACTTATGTTTTACTTATTTAAACGTTGAGCGACATCATGAGTTAAACGCCAATGGATAATATGAATAGTTCATACTTATATAATATCATTAATTTTATTATTTATGAAAAATCATCATTATACTAATCACAATACCCAGTATTGTGATTAGGGGTCTCAAAAAATGTCGAGTCCGAGGTTCACTTCGAGTCTATCCCGATGAGCTAAAACTCGGCTCAAGCCCGAGCAAGCCAAACCTGACCCGAGCTTGTTTTAGGATGGTCGAACCATTGGTTTCATTTTAGGCTAAAGTCAATTCGACCTGTAGATTTTCAAGCCCGCCCATAAACCCATCTTGATAGACCCACCACTTCCTATCCTTGTGTTATTTTTAAAAAAATACATAATGTAACTATATTTATAATATATATTATGTTAAAAGTTTATTATAATAGTAAAATAAAAACACAATTTAGTACATGCATTAAATTTTAAGTTAGAAAAAATGGTTTAAATTTTTATAAAATTAATTAATTATTGGGTCCGTTTGACCGCCCTTTAGGCTTCGCCCATGAAATTTGAACCTTAAGCATAAACAAAATACAAAGCTCGATCAATTGACCGATCAATGGGCCTATTGACCTCGCTCGAGTCAGTCGTCCGACCCATTATAGATCCCTAAATGTTAATGATTAAAATAAAATACTCTTCTTAAAATGCAACGTATGAGTATGAATTCATCATTAGACATATATTTAAATAGTATAACCCCTTTAACCTAAAAGGGATTAAAGGGATAATATATGTTGGGTGTGGTTATTTGTTGTACTAATGTCATGTTAATGTAATCAAAATTTAATGATTAAAATTGGTAATATTAATGACTATTTCATTTTTGTTTTTTTTTATATATATGAATGGCTATTTGCTTTTTAATAAAAAATAATAAAATCCACCCTGTACAAAGTAAGAAACCTCTGTGAACATTTGTTTTTCCAAAAAGCACCTTTATGAAATAAGCCTTTATTCCAAGCCCAACGGTTAAACCAAGCAGTGTAACTCCAGCCAAACCAGAAGCCCATATATCAGTCATGTGTAGTGTAATTGAAGCCCAAGTTTTTTTTTAACATATATTCACTTTATACTTAGTATGTTATCCTAACCTATTCTTATAAATATTCAAACCTAAATATACTATAGTCCCTTCTCATTCATTTATCACTTAAGTTAGACCTCAGCTTAAAAGGCCATGATAATTAAACATTCGAATAGAACATGACTCGTTATTCATAACGCAATGGCAAATTTATATAGAGTCGAGAGGGCATTCGTCCCCTAAAATATCCTTTGTCATTTAAGTCATGCCTCAAGGACCGAAGACCCAACCCTAAAAAAAAAAACTCTCGTTTACTGCCAAGCAAAAAACCTCACGAGAAGGTCAAATGGCCATTTCTCCCCTCACTTTGAAATTTTGGAAAAAAAAATGCCTCCCTCGAATTTTGAAAAAAAATTGTTGCATTAACATTTGAACATAGATTCTTAAATTCAAAGTAAAAGCTAATTATCATTTAACCATGCTTTATGTTATATTTTTAGTGTTTAATCTCTTAATCGGAGTCCATCCTCGATTTTCATCGTTTTTTAATCTAATAATTAGTATGTATTCAATCTTTCATTATTATTAGGGCTCATCCTATTAACTTGCAAGCTCCTCGTTCTAAGCCTATTTAGGCATAGTTCACCCAAGGCTCATTCGCTTTAATTGAACCTAGTAAGAAGTTCAAATCAACTTTTTATACTCAACTTATCGAGGTCGATCTATTTACCTTAAAGTTAATCTCATTAGTTACTCTGACTTCATTCTGTGGTATAGCCAATTCGATGGGACTAGTTCATTCTTATTATGTCTTATTCATTTATTTTATATTAAAGTCCATTAGTTATCCAATCCATTTATTTTAGGTCTAGCTCAACTCATTAGGCCTAACTTATCCTTATGATCCATTGCGATGTCACTGTTAATGAGGACTCACTATCACATCACTTAGGACACACACCTTAAAAAATGAAATCTCAAATTACATTATCTTGTAAGTAGACGCCTTAAACCAATAGTCAACATCTATTCTTGTTTCAAACTTTTACCCGTTTTTAATAACGCATAACATCATTCATTTTCATAAATTTTAACTATTTTAATACTTAACTTTCAAACAAATATTATTATTGTTATTGTTATCTTATCTAAGTAAAAATAATTATTTTATTTTATTTTAAAAAATGTTAAAATTTTATTTTCATTAATTACTAAATAAAAAAGCAAAAATAAAATAAAATTCCCTAATTTATAAATTTAAAAATAAAAATAATTCCTTAATTTTAAAAAATTAAAGAAAAAAATAATCATTTTGTATAATTTCAAAAAATCACTTTAATTAATTTTAAAAATATATAAAATTTATGATCATATGTTTTAAAAATCTTTAAAATTCAAAATTCACTTTATTTAAATTCTACAAATCAAATATCAATTTTCAAACTTCAAACCTTTTATTTTCCAAATCATTTTTATTTATTTATTTATTTTAATTTTAAAAAATTCCCTAATTAAATTTTTCATTTTCAAATTTCATTTTTAACATAATTTTCAAAACTCAAAGACAATCAATTATACAACTCTAAAAAATGGAACTTTGTGAAGTTGATTTATGTACTAAATAAACGGGTCTTAGTGGGACCCAACATCTCATGTATATTTCAATAAATGATTTTATAGCTCATTTTATAATTTAATAATTAATATTTCTATATGTGTTATTGGGTTAACCCGTTTTCTATTAATAGCGTTCGCAATTCGCTTTCAAAGTAGATATTTATCGTCTGTGACTTTTATTATTTATTATATGTTTGATGCTCTCTTGTAATATCATTGTTGTTTATTTTTTATATCCATTGCTTGATTAGTCAATCGTCGTATTAGCGCCTTGATCATTAGAGACCCAACGCATATGGGCTTAGAGGGGAGGGGTGCTACGACTTTCTACTGTACCTTCTCGATAGGTAACCTGGCCCCGGAACTTATACTCGGTTTTCACATATTTATTTTTTCTATTAGAAGTCATATTTAGAGTTTTATTTCTTATTTTATTATTCTTTTAAAAAATAAATAAAAATAAGTGGTAACTCAAATGATTTTTAAAAAATACAAAAATGAGTATCATCTTTTAGTGAAAACGCATTATAACCAAAATGTAGTGCCCACATAAAGGCTTGTGCAAATAATAGATAGTTTATAATAAAAAATTAACAAATAAAATCAAATAAAAATAAAAACAATTATGATAATTAATATTTATAAAAAAAATATACTAATTTTAATTATTATAATACAAAAACTCACGTGTAGCACGTGCGAACTTGATTTAATATATATTTTTTAAGCTAATCACTTTTAATACAATATAGTAAATTATTTCTACAAATACTCTAACCCCTCCCCACCCCATATCTTGCCATTAAAGATTGAACAATTTAACAAATTGGGCTAGACTTATAGACAATTTTAATTATTCTAATATAAAAGCTCACATGCATAATATGTGCGCACTTATTAGTAATGATAAAAATAAGGACATCCACATAAATAATAATATTAATAACAATAATAATATTGAATTTTAGAATTTACCTCACTCTTGATAGGGAGTTTTGATGTTTGACTCTCTATGCACTTATTCGGCAAGTATAATAATTATGTGGCTTTCTATAGAATATAAAATAAATTTAGTAACATAGCCATTGGCCATATGGTAACAAAGCCTCGAGGTTTCAAAGAAACTTTGGGATTGCTAAATCAAACATCATAAGCTGAAACAATTTGCCTCTATGCACTTACCCATAGAATTTATAAAACAACAAAGTTGACTTACTTGTTAGGAATGGCCTCTTTATAATTCAATATATAATTAAATTTGTAGGTTTTATATCAATTTATTATGTTATTAATTAATCAAAATATTGTATCATCCTATATGATTTTTAACTATTTATATATTGAATATATCAATATATTACAAGTTTAATTAATAAATTAATTTTCCTTTCAAAAATTAATTTCATTATATACTCTTCTTAATAGTATGAAAGGTATTAGACCTTCAAGGTATTGGACCATCAAGTTGAATTTATATTTGGTGAAACCACTTTAAATCATAGAACCTCAAAAACCTTAGTTGTCCTCATTTTCTCTCATATGTTATTTCTTCCTATTTTTCCCATAAGCAGAAAGGGTGATTTTTTTTTATTTTTATTTTGAAATCACCGGTTATTCCCACACAAATTTGGATTTTTAATTTTTTTTTCGTGATCTTGTCATCGACTTGTTACTGTGTGTGGTTGTGTCGTATTAGCACGACAGTTGGTTTTTCGTCATCTTGTTGTAGTGTTTACTAATGTGTGGATAATTTAGATGGTAAAACATATTCGATCAAATAGAAACAACAAATCAAATCATAGTCATTAATATGTTGCTTTCCATCGTTTTGTTGTGGTGTTTATTAGTGTGTGGACGATTCAAAGAATAAGACATATTCAATCAAACTGAGACAACAAATCAAATCATAGTCGTTAATATGATGCAGATTTGGAGTCATAGGTATTATAATCATTATATGATTATCAAATGTGTAGACTTTGAACCAATTAGTTCTGCTATTAACTTAGATATTATGTAATTCTCTAAAGTTTTAGCGAATTAATTTGATTATGTGTTTATATCAAATGTATTGCTACTTTGAATTAATAAAATTATATATTGTCAAAAAAAAACTACCAAAGGGTGTACGGGAGGCCCAAAGTCTGAGTCCCTATAAAAATAGGAGAAATTGGTTTTAAATAAACAATTTCAAAAGTTATTTGAAAAACTAATTTATACCTTAAAAATGTCCCAAAATGTATAAAGATAAATCCCAACATGGTAACTAAATGTTCAAGGTCATTTTGTTTCATCCCCACGTTATAACTAAATACCTAATGACATTTTTGTTTGAATATGTGTATATTTGTACTTGTGTTTGAATTTGACGAAGAATATTAGTTTTGTCATTTTTGTTAGAATTTGTTCATTTTAAAAGCAATCCTAAAAATAGATTACCACAACATTATAATGTTATACAATGTAAAGTGAATAGACGAGGAAAAACAAAATGGAAGCTCACTCGTTCCTCTCTTAAGCTTCTTGGGATGCCTTCAAAAATGAACTTCCGTCAATTTACCTCTATCTCTATACTGTATATAGGGGTGCTAATGATGCGAGTCAAGCTCGAGTTCAGCTAAGTTCAATTCGAACTTGAAAACTTCAGATCGAGCTCGACTTCGAGCTTCGAGAAAGCTTGCGAGCTTGAAAAATGAAGCAGTTAATTTCGAAAAGCGCCAAAAACTTCGAACTTCGAACTTCGAGTTCTCTTAAATATTTTTTTTAAATTAATTATTTTTAAAATAAATATATTTATAACTAAATAAATAATGAAAATTTATGATTTTTTAAGAATATAAAATAGAGATATATTATTTATGACATCCCCTAAAGTAAATATATCAATTTAAAAAAAAAAACTTTTAAAATTTGATATACAAAATATTTTCGAGTTTCTCGCGAGCTTTTCGAGTCGAGTTACAAGTTGCTCGACTCGACTCATTAACATTTTGAGTCGAGTTTTGACTGAGTCGAGTTCGAGTAGCTCGTGAGTTGTCTCGTCTCATTAGCACCCCTAGCTAACTGTATCGATATTTGCGTGCCTCTGTTTCGTTTCCCATGAATTGGTATATCATTTAAAGTGGAGGCTTCAAAATGAACACAAAAGTATTCATGAAAGTAATGAGAGATCTTAAAAAACAACCGGGATAGTTTACTATATCGTATTAATAATGATTAGCTTAAAAAAAACGTGGAAGATGTTAGATTCACAAACCCAAAGGTATTTGATATATTTTAACCACATATTACAATAAAATATTCGAAGAATCCATGATATGCAGATTAATTGAAAAGAAAAGTTACAATCATTTCTTACATATTCTACCTAGAAGCAGCTACGGTGAAGAGGGAGACGAGCAATAAAAATTTCACGTCGGAAGTGGGAATCATAGATGATTTCAACCTTGTGATGATTTGTGAGATGAGAGACAATAGTTGAGATATCAATGCAAGGGCACTTGTACGGCTTGAAGTTACAGATGTGTTCATGTTTGAGTTTGTTGCTATAAGGGTAATGAATGATCTCATGGCATCCAAAATTTTAACACTTGCAATGCGCTTGAATTGATTCCGCAATATATTCTAGTGATAAACACCTAATATCTACGTATTGCTGTCTATAGCAGGGACATTTGTTATGCGCCACCTTCAGCTTTCAGCTTGGATAGATTGTGAGTCCGTTGTGGCACTGTACTCATGGAAAAAAAAAAAACCTTGGGTATTTCAAACATCAAACAAAAAGTCGATTATCAAATTCTTCAAAAGGGTGTTCAAATCCCGGATCCAGTTCATATTGTTTCTTATAATAAAAATCCAATTATATCAAACTCAACAAAAAAAAAAAAAAAAAAAAAGCAAACTAGGAGAGTACATAAGATAATAGCAAACGGGGCACTTTAGCAGTTCCTCGGTATTGTTTAGAGAAACAATGGCACCATAAGAAGTTGAAACACATTGAATGATTTCTCCTTTCTCCATTCAACAGACGAACGAACGACCGATCAATTCTAGAGAGAGATAAATTTTCTTCTTGTCTTTTTTGAGAAGATGTAAAATAATAATAATAAATTATTTTTTGGAAATAAATAAATAAATAATTTAAAGTGGCGTAATTACATTACAAATGTTAAAGGTTAGGATTAGTTTCTTATTTTATTTTCTCTTTAGTTTCCTAACAGACTATCACTTTGTTTGTTTTTTTTAATTATAATACACACTAGAGTTTAGATCTGGATGTTACCTTTCTTTGTAATTTTTTCCTTTTTTTTATTTTTCTCTAGTATCATAATTAGACTATAGTTTGTTTTTTTACCTTACATAATATAAATTTGTATTTTCCCTCTCTTTGTAAAGTGTAAAATCAAATAATTACTTTTCCTTATAGAGGTGAATGAGATATTTGATAATGTAAAACGGATGATCGCATACGATTAATCAAAATAACATGCAACTAAGTTAACACCCCTTACAAACGTTGAAGATTCCTTTGTCTCCTCAGCAAAGCTCTTCCTATTATATATTCCTCTTGAAATTTGAAATGTTGGATTTGAATTAAAAGATATAAGTTAGAGGACTTTAATATTTTTTTTCATTAGTTTTTTCGAGATTTAGTCATTGTCTTAGTATAGCGTGTGATTATCGTAGTTTTGGTGTGACATTTATTTGTCGCATCATGGTACAATATTTATTTATGCGATGGTGATTCAGATGAATAAAGTATATTCGATTAACGACAATAAATCAAATAAACGGTCTTCAATATACTACATAACTAGAATCATAGGTATTTTAGTATCAAATGTGTAGGTTCAACTATCAATTATATAGACTTTAAGGTAATTCATTATGCTATTAACATGAATATTATTTTATCATTCATGATATTTAACGATTTTGATTATATATTTTATATCGTATTATTTAATTTTAATTAATAAAATAATTTATCTCCTTAAAAAACATTTAGAAATAATTAATTTGTTGATAACATGACATAATAATTTAATGTAAAAGA